>JAJEJO010000161.1:624758-706242 GCA_020662805.1 Glaucomys volans
TATCTATCTATCTATCTATCTATCTATCTATCATCTATCTATCTATCATCTATCTATTTATATCATACACACACATAGATGTCCTGTTGGTTCTGTTTCTTGGGAGACTCCTGGCTAATGCACCACCATTTTACAAATAAACATATTTTATTAAATGCATATCTAAGCATTTCCTTTTCCTTGGTGTGATCGTGAATGGTGTTGTATTATAGTGTTTTAAATTTCAGTTTATACATGTTCATTCGCAAGTATAGAAATGCAGCTGATTTATTTGCATATGTGGATCTTACATTCTGTGACCTCGTTGAACTCACTTATTAGTTCTATAAGGTGGTGTTTTCTTGTAGAGTTGAGACTTTCTGTGTTGACAATCATACCACCTGTGAGTAGTAATGTTTCTCTCTTCTTTTCCAATCTATATGTCTTCCTTTCCTTTTCTTGCCTTGTTGCAGTGACCAGAACTCCTCGGACCGTGTTGCATGGAGTGAGGATGCACACCCTGCCTCTTTTCAGCTCTTTGGGGGAAGCACTTGACCTTTCACCATGAGGTATGATGTCAGCCTTCATTTTTTGGTAGAGGTTCTTATTAAGTTTCCCTTTCATTTCCAGTTCTTTCCTGAATTCTGTCTCTTCATTGCTGTATTTTTATAATTTTGATTTTTGTTTTCCTTTTTACATCTAGTACTGTTTTTAAATGCCTGTTAACTGGTTTTCAAATAGTAGGTTGTAGTTTTGAACTATTCTGTGGTTATGACTTTCTGTTTCTCTTGCCTGTGTTGCCCCCCTCCTTAATCTCCCTTTTGAATATCCTCCTTCAGAATCTAATTCTTACGTGTGACAGATACCATTGACCTGTGTACATGTATGAATGCACAGATGGTGTGACTCTACTTTGTGTACAACCAGTGAAACAATAGCCGTACTCCATTTGTGTTCAATGAATCAATAAGTAAATAAAAAAAAAGAATCTAATTCTTAATCCCTGGAAGAAAAGAGTAGGAAAGATTTCCACATTCTTTGCGGGTGAAGAGATCTTCACAATCAAATCGGGAACCACCTAGGAAGTAATTTTGGTTGGGAATTCACATATAAATTACAGAATTATTTCCAAACATTTATTACTTAGTTTCTTTCCTAAGAATATTGAAATAATGACCTAATTGGATCAATAAAGGACTTTATCAGTCTTAGTCTTTTAGTGTAGTTTTAGGTTTAGTAATAAAACCCTTTATTAATCTTACCCTGTTCTGTGTTACTCTAACAGAATATCTAAGACTGGGTAATTTATAAAGGAAAGAAATGTATTTGGTTCATGGTGCTGGGGTCTCATGCTGTTTGTAACATGATAGAAGAGCAGAAGGATGAGGGGTGAGTGTGAAAGAGAGAAGACAGGAGGGGTGGCCTTGCTTTATAAAACCCCATTCTCACAGTAAGTGATGCAGCCCTGTGAAAACAACATTTATTCCTATTAATGACCCCATTAGCACCTAAAGATTCCACCACCTCTCAACACTCCTACACTGGGGACCAAATGATTTTTGAAGGGAACAAACCAGATTCATGACTTTAGGAAGAGACAAATCATGTTCAAACCATAGCAGCCTTACAAAAATGACTACTGAATAGGCAGGAATTAGTCTATAAGAGACATGACATCTGATGTGTGGACTTCTTGATTTCTATATGCCCAAAGTAATGATTTCTGCAGAGCATCATTTAATACGGTTATGGTTTGAATATGAAGTGTCTCCAAAAAGCTCAGGAGACAATGGAGCCATGTTCAGAAGTGAAATGTTTAGATTAGGAGAGCTGTGACTAATCAGTGAGTTAATCCGTTTGACAGTAACAGTTTAAATGGACTGACTGGGTGGTAACTGTAGGCAGGTGGGGCATGGCTGGAGGAAGTAGGTCTCTGGGGGGGTGCCTTTGGGGATTATATTATGCCCCCGGCCTTTCCCTCCCTCCCTCTGTACTTTCTGGCTCCATGAGCTGTTCTTTACCACACCCTTCTACCATGATGTTCTGCCTCACCTCAGACCCAGAGCAATGGAGTCCACCAACCATGGACTGAACCTCTGAAACTGTAAGCTCAAAATAAACTTTTTCTCCTCTAAGTTGTTCTTGTCAGGTATACATGTCATAGTGACAAAAAGTGAACTAACACAAAGATACTTACAGAATAGGTGGGTGAAATAAAGAGAAAAGCAAAATTACACATGAAACCGATTTTAAACATATACGAATATGAAACAAAGATGTTTACTATAGTTTTTTATTTTAATGAAGCACTATTCTAAACACTGAAAAATTAAAAGAAATGCTCTTTGTGAAGTTTCTTCTCGAAGTTATTATACTATATTGAGGACAGAGTCTTTTTTTCCCTTTGCTGACTTGGAAGAAGGCTTTCAGATACCTAGCCACAGTTGTCCTCTGCTCTTGGTCCACCAACAATGTTAAATCTTACTCTTCCTCCCATTTGGGTTGGGGTCAGCATTTTGGTACCCAAGTTAGCTTCATCTTCTTGTTGCAGACCCTGTAGGTCTAACTTACCTTTTGGTGTCTTCTGCCTTAAGTTATTCTGCTTCCATGGTCCAGAAGAAGCTGAACCTAGTAGGAGAATGTTTAGATGGAAGTCTTGAAACCATAATAGAAAAATAATTGACACTGTGTTTGCTATACTCCAGGTGCCGCTTTAAGTACTCTAAATTATTAAATCATTTAATGCTCAAAGGAACTCAGAAGGCAAGTACTTTGTTACCTTCATTAGAAAGTGGACTTAAAATTAGCATAGTAGAGTAATGCAGCCACATCAATGCTTATAGCAGCTCAATTCACAATAGCTAGATTGTGGAACCAACCCAGATGTGCTTCAACAGATGAATGGATAAAGAAACTGTGCTATGTTTATCCAATGGAACATTATTCAGTCATAAAGAAGAATAATATTATGGCATTTGCAGATAAATGGATGGAATTGGAGAGTATCATGCTAAGTGAAATAAGCCAAGCCCCAAAAACCAAAGGCGGAATGTTTTCTCTGATAAGTAGATGATGATACATAATGGGGGTGGGGCAGTGGGGGGTGAGAGAAGAATGGAGGAACTTTAGACTACATAGAGAGAATGGGAGGGAGAAGGGGTGGGGTATGAAAGATGGTGGAATGAGAGAGACTTCATTACCCTATGTACATGTATGATTACACAAATGGTGTGAATTTACATCGTGCACAACCATAGAAATGAAAGGATGTACCCCTTTTGTGTACAATGAATCAAAATGCAGTCTGTAAAAATAAAAATAAATAAAAAAAGAAAGTGGAACTGGGGTTTGCATGGAGGCAGTAAAGCAGTATGATACCTACATTTTGCACTACCCACTCTACTGCCCCACTTTTGTGATGAAAAAAAAAAAGCCCTAAAGGAGGGATACATAGGGAAGAAAGTCATTCTCAGCAGGAATGGCCCACTAATTTACAGAAGCTTAAAAAGCAAAGGCCTGTATTTTCTGGAGCACAGCATTAGGGAAACACGTTGGAGAGAATGGAAAGAGGAGTTGTTTCTGCTGGATGGCCTCAGTTCTTCCACTAATCACGTAGCTTACTTATATAACAAGGACTACATACCACCTAAGAATTATGTCTTAGTATTTTGCTGCTGCTCCTCTGTTGCTGTGGAAAAGTGGGGCCAATCACATACCTGATACCAAAGATTAGTGAACCCTAATGCGTACTTTTCCAGGGATTTCCCATGTATCCATGAGAAAAGTGTTGCACTTTTGTTTTTTACTTTACAAGAAAGTTAGTACAGGCGTTCTAGTTGAAGGTGACTCTCATACTTCAAAACCCAAATGATAAATTTTACTTCATTATTTTCTGTTCAGTTGATGGATGAGAATTATCAAATCTCATGTGGCTTGGCTCATAATTTTGATAGTTTTTCCCTAAAGGCAAAACATTTCTTTCATGTATAATTTTGTTTGAGTCAGTGTGTATGAATATGAATATCTTCTTATTCTAATGAAATCATTAGAATAAGAGGGTTTCTAATAATCTGATTTAATAACACAAGTTGAATCAACTTAACTGGAACTGCCTTCTTAGCCTCATTACCTTCCCTGGATGATCCAGCATCATTTATTTCTCAGGGGATTTTTACAAAATCACCAGTCAGTAGTAGCTTGGAAGTATCAAAAACTTCTATTTCATCATAGAGTTTAGGACACAGAATTAAACCAAATAAGTAGTAGTTGAGTACCCTGTCTGCTGAGGACTATGCCAAGTGTAATCATAGATGGATGTCATGAATAAGGCTGGCCCCTGTCTGTAAGGACTGCACCACTAAATGGATAATGCCACCCCGCATTCATAAAGTGCTTTAGCATTTGCAAAATCCTTTTCTATATTCGTGATCTAATTTAAAACTCATCATAGAACCTATGAAGCAGTAAGTATTTCAAGACCTGTCAAGAGGGAATCTCTCTTCTCTCTGCACTTAATTGTCCTTTAGCTATTCTGGTGGCTAAAAGACATTTTAAACCCACAGAAAAGAGACAAGTCAAGGATTCATTTAAAACTAAACTCAAAATGAATCAAGGACCTAGGAATTAGACCAGAGACCCTGCACCTAACAGAAGAAATAGTAGGTCCAAATCTTCATCATGTGGGCTTAGGACTAGACTTCCTTAACATGACTCCCAAAGCACAAGAAATAAAAGCAGAAATCAATAAATGGGATAGATTCAAAGTAAAAAGCTTTTTCTCAGCAAAGGAAGCAATCAGCAATATGAAGAGAGAGCCTTCAGAGTGGGAGAAAATCTTTGCCACATGCACTTCAGATAGAGCACTAATCTCCAGAATTTATAAAGAACTCAAAATATTTTACACCAAAAATACAAATAACCCAATCAATAAATGGGCTAAGGCACTGAGCAGGCACTTCAGAGAAGCAGATGTACAAGCAATCAACAGATATATGGAAAAGTGTTCAACATCTCTAGTAATAAGAGAATGCAAATCAAGACTACCCTAAGATTTCATCTCACCCCAATTAGAATGGCTATTATTGAGAATATAAGCAACAATAGGTTTTGGTGAGGATGTGGGAAAAAGGCACACTCAGACATTGTTGGTGGAACTGCAAATTGGTGCAGCCACTCTGGAAAGCAGTATGGAGATTCCTTAGAAAACTTGGAATGGAACCAACATTTGACCCAGTTATCCCACTCCTTGGCCTATACCCAAAGGACTTAAAATCAGCATACTACAGTGACGCAGCCACATCAATGTTTATAGCAGCTCAATTCACAATGGCTAGATTATGGAACCAACCTAGACGCCCTTCCATAGATGAAGGGATAAAGAAACTGTGGTATATATAACATGATGAGAATATTATTCTTCTTTATTAGTCATAAAGAAGAATAAAATTATGGCATTTACTGGTAAATGAATGGAGTTGGAGAATATCATGCTAAGTGAAATAAACCAATCCCAAAAAACCAAAGGCCGAATGATTTCTCTTATAAGTGGATAATGATACATAACTGGGGTGGGGGAGGGAAGAATGGAGGAAGGATGGATTGTGTAGAGGTAAATGAAGGGTGGGAAGGGGATGGGGGGAAGGAAAGCTAATAGAATGAGACAAACATCATTATCCTATGTACATGTATGATTACACAAACAGCGTGACTCTACTTTGTGTACAACCAGAGAAATGATAGTTGTACCCCACTTGTGTACAATGAATCAAAAAATAATAAAAAAAAAGATTCATACATATGTGCTAGTTTCTATTATTACCCAAGGATTTCCACATGCTTCTACCCCTCCAGTTACAACCATCTGAGCTAACATGCTCCAGTTGGGTGGTGATAACCAGAGGGCACTGGTGATGTATCTGCTCTAGTTGTTGCTTTGGGGTTCCTGGGTGTGTATCTAGGAAAGGAATTTCTGGGCCATGTGATAATATTATGCTTACTTTTGAGCAAACACAAGACTTCTCTCTCTGCACCTTTTCACATTCCCACCAGTAATGTCCAAGTGTTCTAATTTCTCTACATCCTCCCAATGTTTATTATGATTTAAAAAAAATTATAGCCATCCTAGTGTATATGAAGCATTATTGCATTATTTTTTTCTTATTGTGGTGGAAAAACACATCATGCAAAATTTACCACTTTAACTATTTTTAAGTGAGCAGCAAATGTAATTTACATTGTTGTGCCACCATCACCAGCATCCACATTCAGAAGTTTTTCAGGTTCCTCAGTTGCAACTCTGTACCCATTGAACACTAGCTCCCCATTCTCCCTCCCCCAGCCACGGGAAGGCAGCATTCCACTTTCTGTCTCTTTGAGTTTGACTGCTCTAGAAATCTCACATAAGCAGAATCAGACATAAATCCTTTTATGACTGACATTTCCCTTAGCGTAAGGTCCTCAGGGGTTGTCTGTGTTGCAGTTTGTGTTGATGTTCCTTCCTTTTAAAGCTGAATGCTATCCTCTTGTATGTACAGATCACATTATGTTTATCTACTCTTTCATCAAGGGACACTTGTGTTGCTTCTACTATTTGGCTATTGTGAATAATGCCGCTACACATGGATGTATACATATTTCTTTCAGTCTCTGTTTTCAAGTGGAATTGCTGGATCATAAGGAATTACTGCATTTTGGCATTTTTTAATATTCTCACCAGCAAAGCACAAGTATCCCCATTTTTCCATATCCTTGCCAACACTTGCTATTTTCCGGGTTTCACTTTCTTGATTGTGTTCTTTGATGCACAGAAGTTTTTAATTTTGGTGAAATACAATTTATCCATTTTTTCTTTTATTTGCTATGCTTTTGTTGTCATATTGCACTAAGATAACTTTCTACCACTTAAGGAAATATCTGAAAAAATAAGCTTAAAAAGAGAAAAGGTTTGTCTTAGAGGCTCAACCCAAGAGAGGGGGGACCCATGGCTTTGGGGGTCTCTATTGGGTGTGTCAGATGGCAATGGCATAGAGTGTGTGGCAGAGTGAACCACTCACCTCATGGCCAGGAAGCAAAAGAGAAAGGAAAAGGGGCCAGGGTCCCACAATCCCCTTCGTGGGGATACTCCAAATGACCTAAAGACCCCCCATTATGCTCCACCCCCTAAAGATTCTACCATCTCCCAGTAGTGCCAATCTGGGGACTAAATCTTTAAAAATGATCCTTTGGGAACATTCAACACCCAAACTATAAGAATCTTCAGCCATTTCCAAGGTCATGAAGTTTTACACCAATGCTTTCTTCTAAGACTTTTATAGATTTTACTCTTGTGTTTAGTCTTTTGATCCATTTTGAATTAATTTTTGTGCATGGTTGGGGTCCAAATTTTTCTTTTGTATGTGCAAATCCAATTCACTATTCATTGAAGACATTACATCCACCCCATTCGATAGACTTGGTATTCCTGTATTAATTTACTTCTGGACCCTCAATTCTATTCCAATGGTGTATATGTTTATCCTTTGGATAGTACCACACAGTTTCTATTGCTATAGCTTTATAATAAGTTTGGAAATCTGGAAGTTTGAATCTTACAACTTTTTTTTTCAAGACGCCTGCAATTCCATATGAATTTGAGAGATTGATTTTTCCATTTCCACAAAAGGGAATCTTGGAGTTTTGATAGGGATTGTTTTGAATCTGTAGAGCATTCTAGTATTGACATCTTAAAAGTTTATTCCTGTCCATGAACTCAGTATGTCCTTCCCTATATTTAGGACTTAATTTCTTGCAGCAATTTTTGTAATTTTGGGTATACAAGCCTTTCATCTTCTTGGTTAAATTTATTTCCAGGAATTTTCTTCTTTTAGATGTTATTATTGCTTTATTAATTTTCTTTTTAAATTGTTCATCATTAGTGTATAGATTTTTGTGTGTTTATCTTTTACCCTTAACTGCTGAATCATTATCTCTAACAGCTTTTTTTTGTGTGTGTGGATTCCTTTTGAATTTTCTAAATACAGGATTATTTCATCTGCAAAGAGATAGTTTTGCATTTTCCTTTCCAATTTTGATGCTTTTTATGTTCTTTTCTTGTCAAATTGCTCTGGCTGGAATGTCTAGGGTAATGTCAAGTAGAAGTGATAAATGAAGATGTCTCTTTCACATTCCTGATATTGGGGAAAAGATGTAAGTCTTTAATCATTGACTATGATGTTAACTACGGTTTTTTTTTATTAATGCCCTTTATCATGTTGAGGAACGTAAGGAATGTGAGCTTAAAATGCTATTTGTAGAAATAATCTGAGACCTAGGATGATGTTACCTTCCTCCAGGAAGGATTTTTTTTTATTGCTTTTGTCAGTTCCTAGCAATTTAAGTAATGCAGGATTACCTTGACCCAAATTTGGGGTTGGGATTTCAGGGTGCTTGTGACCAAAGTGAAAGTTGGTCTATTCCCTTACTCCTGTGGTGCAGCTGTTAGGGGTTTTATCATAAGGCAGAGGACTGGTTTATATGGTTCCCACCTTGGTGACCCCTGGATTCAAATTCATCTTAACCCTGTGCTGTACACACCTCTCTGGGTCTCTTCTCTTGGATCTTTACCTGATGCTACCTCATTATCTCTATAATTCTATAATTAAAGAAGATAGACAAAAATACTTCTTCTTTTTTCTTTTTTCTTTTTTAAATTTATTTTTTCAGACTGCATTTTGATTCACTGTATACAAATGGGGTACAAATTTTTGTTTCTATGGTTGTGCATGATGTAGATTCATACTATTTGTGTAATCGTCCACGTGCATAGGGTAATGTCTGTCTCATTCCACCATCTTTCATACCCCTGCCCCCTCCTTCCTCTCATTTTCCTCTATGTAATCTAAAGTTCCTCCATTTTTCTATTACCCCCACCCCTAGGAGCTAGGAATTAGACCAGAGACCCTGAACCAAAAAATAATTCTTCTGGCTTTAAAGTTGCCTTTAGTAGGAGGAGTAACTAGTCTGCCTATCCTCACAATGGAGTTTCTCCCCCATTACTCTTTCAGAGGCAGAGACCGTGAGATCCAGGTACAATTTTCCTCTTACTTAGAAAATATACAAAGGGAGACCAAGGGGTATGGGGGAAGGAAGGATAGTAGAATGAAACAGACATTATTACCTCATGTACATGTATGACTGCATGACCGATGTGATCCTACAATATGTACAATTAGAAAAATGAGAGATTACGCTCTATTTATGTAGGAGCTAACAAAATGTATAAATGCATTCTACTGTCGTATACCACTAATTAGAACAAATAAAATAACAAAATTTAAAAAAGAAAGGATACAAAGGGACAAGTTTATTTTTCATCCATCTGCAGAGAAGTACTTGTGTAAAAGAGGAAGAATCTGAATCAAGTGTGTGGTGAGTGAGGCATTTATAAAGTTGCTCATCTTCCCTATAGAAAAGTTTGCTCATCTGCAAACAGGAATGGAACCTGCTTTTCATCAAAAGTGCAGCCACCTGTCTTGCTTTAGAACAATGGACTTAGTCCATCAGTCCCATCAGATTCAGGGAGAAGAAAAAGTTGCAAAAGTTTGTCTGAAGGGTTTCCAAGAATTTTCTATAACACCAAGGCCACACTTTTTAAGCAACAAACACTGAAGATCAAAGGAGGTTAAAAAACTATTGGGATCAGCGCCAGGAGGATGTGCTCAGGCCAGCACCCTCCTTCCTCCCTCCCTTCCTACTTCCCTTTCTCCTTTCCTTCCTCCCTTTCTTCCTTCTTGGTTAAATTTATTCCCAGGAATTTTCTTCCTTTCTCACTCCCTCCCTTCCCTTCCTTCCTTTCTTTATGTTTAACTCCCATGAAATCAACTCACTTTAACAATTTATATCTCTAAAGTCCAGCTGTTCATTGAGGCTCCTGCAGTTACTACAACAGGACTTTAAAAAGTCTGTAACACATGGTGTGAAATAAAATGTATAGCTGGCCATTGATTTGGATTGAGCTCCTGCACTAGGCTCCAACAGACCAAACCAAAATGGAGTCCCTCAAGCTTAAGTTCCAAGCTGAAATGAAGTTGTTAATCTGACCTGAGAAATCAGAAAAGAGGGAGATAATAGTCAAATTCCCAAACACTCCGGTTTTAGTCAGCACGTAAGAATGTTCCTTTTGTCTTAACCTTTACAAGGAAAGTAACTTTGAAATGATCAACTTTTTTGTACCTTATTTTTTGCTTTCTTTGGCCTTTTCTGTTTCTTCATATTGGGTCTGTGTTGCAGAGTGCATTCTCTGAATTTCTTCTGATTCTGAGGGCTACCCAATTCACCACTCCTTCTTTGCTCAAATACAGTCTTACATTTATTTTCTCTTAAGTGTTTCTTTTACCAATAGAACTTAATTTTAGAATAGCAAAATAAATGCTTTCTGGATCAGTCTTTCCCTGTGCTTCCAAACCAAAATTTTCAGTGAAGGTAGGTCCTTCTAACCCACCTTCACCAAAATCTCCTGCTGCTTGGAGTTTTCTTTCCATACCATTCATAAATTAAAAAAATGAGTTCACATTTATTTTGGAAGCACATTTAATCTATAAATGGGAATTCACTGGAAGCTGACAGCAGACAATGCCTTCCAAGCATCTCTCAAATTCACCCAATTCTGGATGTATACACCATCCCTCCCTTAATTCAAAACACTGCCACCTCTTGTCAAGCTGATAGCAACAGCCTCTGGGCTCCTTGGGCATCCTCAGTCCTCTTTCTTTCTTTCTTTCTTTTCTTTCTTTCTTTCTTTTTTTTTTCTTTCTCTCTCTCTCTCTCTTTCTTTTTTCCCCCCTCCATTTTCTACATTGTGATTAGAAAGCTCTTTTCCAATCTCATCATCTTTTGGGGTGTGTGTGGGGGATTGGGCAGAGAGACACTGTGTAGTTTCTTCATGCCACGGAACCTGTTTGCATTTGGCCTCAGAGCAATTACCTGTGTGCTACCTGTTTCCCCAGGAGATTGAAAATCCCCTGAATACAGGATGCTTCTCTGTTTTTGCCTTTCAGGCACATAGTGGGTTTTTAACCTATTTTTGAATAGTATACAAAGTCAATAAACTTTGTAATTTGCTTATGTTATGCTAATTATTTCTCTGCGGGTCCCTTACAGACAGGGATTTGGTCTGCTCCGTTCACTGACACACCCCCTACATCCCTAAAAGAATGGCTCCTGCTTAGAAAGCCCTTGTATGAACTTTTGTTGGAAAAATGAATGAATGAGGGAGGTGAGGGCAAAGAAAGTCTAACTTCTTTCCAGTCCAGGATCAGGCTTTGGCATTGTTTCAAGCCCTTACAAAGTGTTGCCCTGAGAATTTCTAGATAGAAAATGTCTCCAGGAAATTGGAATTTGTAACTAGAGTGCTCTAAACAATGGCGGCCAGAGGCTTAGTCATTTTACAAAGAATTGGGAGAGAAGGCAGCATTTGGCCACAGGCCAATATTTTGAGGTCAGCTACTTTATCTGTGGAATTCCTCACCCCCTGCTCATCCCTGGCCATCCTGCTAAATTGGAAAATAAATCCCATCCCTGGGTAAGGTGTTGGCTGATAAAGGCTTGAGCTATTGCCCCTTCAAGGGGAATTTGCATTTTAATAGAGGCTGGTCAAGCCCCAAAGGAATCAATATCTCTTCACAGTGAAATTTCAAGCACCAGCAATTGAGATATTTTGGGGCCAGACACTTCAGTGTTTCTGATCCAACAGGGGACTCCATAAGTACTGCCAGAAGGCCAAGGAAGAACGGTCTCTGGAAATGACCTGTCATTTCCTTTTATTGTTTCCAACTTTACCTTTTTGCACCTGATCCCTTCAGACATCCTCACAGGCACCGGTCTCATAATATGTCAATCTAGTCCTTTTTAATACTAGTAATCTAAAAGTTGTCTCATCGGTAGGGCCACAAAAGGAATCAATACAACCGAAATTTCTAGGTTTCCTAGGAATTCCAAGGAAGTCAATACTTAGTTATTTAAAACTATCTTGGCAAGAGAGAGTAGAGATGGTTTAATAAGTTGTTAATGATGTTGTTCATTTAAATTCGTTTTGTGAAAAAAAAATTCAAAGCCCAAATGTTTGACTCGTATTAAAACACCTGCAAACGAAAGATAGATATGAAATAACTAGTATGACCCGGGAATGTTTTAAATGCCGAGTCCTCCGTTGCCAAGTTCTCAACGGATGACTTGGGAAATTCTGGAACTGCAGAAAAGCGGCATCTTGGATCTTGGATTTCTGCGTTCCAGAAAGGTTCCTGCCCGCCACACCTGAGGACAGCTCTGGGAATTCACTTCCTCTCGGTTCCCCGCCGGGCTGGGTGGTCTCTCCACCCTCAGGTGGGCCAACCTTGGCCTGCCACAGGCTCTGTCCGCTTGGTTGGCGGACCCGACTCCCACTACCCTGTCGCATCACTAGCCAAGGACTCCGCTGCGGAGATTGTTGCCCTTGCCCTTGTCACGCTGCGGTCCCTACTCTTTCCCTTCGGATCCGCTGCCAAACACCGACCGGAGGCGTGAGCGCGGAGGATCAGCCGGGGGACCACACCTGCGCCCTCGCCCAACCTCCCCGAGTGGGTCCGGGCTCCCGCTCCAGCCCCTGCCCAGCGCTCGGCGGCGGGGCTCGCGCCCGGAGACAGCGGCCGCTCGCGCCCGGCACAGAGTCTCGCGCACGCGCTCGGGCTGGGGAGCGCGCGGGGCGGGCGGGAGAGGGCGCAGCGCTGCGCGGCCGGCGGGCGGGCAGGCGGCTCGGCGGCTCTGCGGAGCGGTGGCAGCGGCATGGGCGCAGGCACTGGCAGCAGCTGCGGGCGCCAGGCTTCCCGCCCGGCCCAGTCTGCTCCCGGCGCGCGGCCGTCGCAGCCTCCGCAGCCAGCCGGGAGGTGGTCCCCGCACCCGGAGCAACTTGCCTCGGACCCTCTGTGAGGAGAGGCGGCGGCGTGCGCCGGGGCCGGGCGGGAGCCGGGCCAGGCGTGCGGGCGCCCGGCGCTATGCCTCCAGCCGGCGGCCCCCGCGCGCCGCGCCCCACCGCGCTGCCCCACAGCCTGTCCCGCCTGCGCGAGTGCCCGGGCCGTTCCCGCATCGTGCTGGCGCTCGGGGCCACGCAGATGGCGCTCGGTTGCCTCATCGTGGCTGTCAGCTTCGCCGCGTTGGCGCTCACTACCTCCGCCCGCGTCCGCCACTCCTGCCCCTTCTGGGCTGGCTTCTCGGTGAGTGTCTGAGGCCCGGCAGGGACAGGGCTCCGGGAGAGAGCGCGTGCCCGGGACCGAGGCGCTGCAGTCGCTGGGACGCCACCGCGGGCCCCAAGTTGGGGTGCGAACGCCCAGGGTCGAGCAGCTGCAGCGCGGGGTGCAGTTCAAAACTCCGGGCAGAATAACTCCGGGGACTGACTCGCGGAACGTCGCGTTCGCTTTTCCGTTGCGCTTATTCCCGGAGTTACTTTTCTTAGAGAAACAGAAGCCTGGCGCCCACCCTTCGCCACGCAAGGGTGGGCAGCCATCCGGCATTTGCCGGCGGGCCCTCGGTTACTACGCGCGCTGCCGCGTCCGAGGAGAGATCCGAACCCAGTGCAGTGCTACATGTTTGCGAGCTCCTCTCCTTCGCGGTGGTCCTAGCTGGGGGGTGGAGGAAGCGAGGTGCGTACTGTCAGGTTGCCGGCCAGTCCCGGCGGCGGTGACCAACTTACCTCCTCTGGCCACTCACCGACTCGGTGTCAGGCGCAGGGTTTCCCGCCGCTAATGGCCTGCTGAATTTGGTAGCCTCCTGGCAGCTGGCGTCTGGGGGGCGTGTTTTCTGAGCTTCAGACTGTCAAGACGACCGATTTCGGGTTTTTGACTCCCAAATGAGAGAAGCCAGCGACTAGTCAACACCAGGAGATCTCTATTAAACAAGCGGTTGTCACTAAGAGTTAATTCTTGACATGTTTTAGTATTTTGTTGAAAGTTACTTTTCCCCTATATTAATACAGAATGGACATATGGGAATGGGAAAGATATATGCAGAGCAGATATTTATAAAGAGAGGCACTTGTTCTGAGAACTCTTGACATCTGTAACTACATTTGGTTTATGGTGCTGAAATACATCATATAGACTTAAACGGTAAACTCGGTATGTTTAAATTCCACCTACAGAAATCCAAACCAAACCTTTGTAATTAAGGCTTGTTATTTGTTCTTGAGTTTTGAAATTAAACACACACACACACACACACACACACACAGACAGAAAACGTCCAGTTTGCTTTTATTTATTTAATTTGTAATGGCCTTTGTTCTCTAAGTTCCTTTCGTGGCTTTTAAAATGAGATAGGAGCAAAAATGCCTTTGAAATACGGATCAATACAGGTGTGGTTGTTCATCCTAATGGGGGTATTAATTTTCAAAGCTTATTTCAGACTAGGGGGTGAGTCTTGCAGAGCTGAATAGGAATAATAGAATGTGCGGTCACTGCTCCCAGCGTCTAAATCAATGAGAGGGGGTGGGACGGAGGAACACCGGAGCCGTGATTCAAATACTCCCCTATATATAGTCTTCACACATCTGTTGCTCAATTTTTAGTATTATTTAATATGCATTGTTTTCATGTCTGTCTAGTGGCACTGAGGTTTCAGTTTGCTGGAACCAGCCTACAGGTGGCAGACTGGTGAACTAGCTCCACTTCCTGGCTCCTTCCTGACATCAACACAGCCCCCACCCCACACCTAGCCTTAGCACTACCCCCGAGGGTATGGAAAGAGAACTGCCCTTTAATAATAAACCCCAAAGAGAAAACATTAATAGGGCACAGTAGAAAGACTATGTTAAAAATGCACACTCACAACATTTCAGTTCAAAGAGTTAAGTATGTAAAACAGTTAATTCAGTTTGTGTTTCAAATGTTATCCTCTATGACAGCTATAAGATGGTAGCTCTTGCTCGCCATGATTCAGTGTAATTACACAAATTTCTGTGTGTACACATTTCTCCAGGCTCTAGAACATCAATAAACCAATAATGAACTGTTTACATTTTAGAGATTTTTAAGGTAACTTCTGCCCAGGATCCATCTCCCCACCTTCCCATCTTTCCACCTATTTTCTCTTGTGCTTCTTTTCAATCTTTAAACTTAATGTGCCCCAAACACCTTTAAAATTCCTTGAATACAGCATATACTATCTTTCACATATTGTCTCTGCCCTTTGCAGAAAGGGTGGTTGGTTTCATTTATGTTGTGACAGGTTTGCATGGTAGTGAGGTTGTGAATGGGAAGCATGGGCCCCTTGCCACACATAGACAGTCCTCCATATATGCAGCTTGTGCGTCCACAAATCCAACCAAGTACAGATTGAAAATACTCAGAAAAAGAATCCCTGCATCTGTACTGAACATGTGTAGACTTCTTTCCTTGTCATTATTCCTTAAATGACGCTGGATAGCAACTATTCAGGCAGCATTTACATTGTGGAAAGCATTATAATACATCTAGAGATGATTTAAAATATACAAGAGGATGTATGGAGGTTCTATGCAAATACTACACAATTTTGTATAAGGGACTTTTGAACATACCTAGTTTTTATTTTGGGGAGCCTTTGAATCCATTCCTCATGGATTCTGAGGGACGATTGTAAATGCTTGCCTTCAGACTGGGAATTGGTGACACTGCTTTCCAAGGATGTTCTTCATCTAAGAAGGGTGATTAGGGTGGCCAGCTTTTATGGAAATCTGCATAGTGGAGCTTAGGGTTGTACTCTGCTTTCTTTGCATCCTCTGAAAGGAGACCTGTGTGCTCCTTAGAAATATCTGGTTTTCTTGGTCCTCTCTGTGGTTTGTACATGGTGAAGAGCAATTGCAAAAACAGCTCTTTTCTGTTGAAGAAAAAAACAATACTTAAGAAAAACAGCTTACATTTATTAAGCCCTTTACTGTGTATTAGGTATGAAGATGAATTTTACATGGTGTCATAGCCCTGTAGCTTTGGTGGCTTGGTGGACTGTGCCTTCTGGTTCTTAGGGCCCCAGGGCAGTTCCCTTCCCTTCCGTTTGAATGGGGCCTCTGGCTTGCCTTAGCCAATAGAATGGAACACAATTGAGCCAGTCTCCCTTCCAGGAGGCCTCCTGAAGTCTTGACCACTTCTGCTGAGTATACTGAGATGAAGAGGGATTAAGTAACTAGCCCAAGGTCACTCAGCTAAGGAGTGTCTTTGAATTTACCTGCCCTGACTTTGGATACCACATCTCTAACCTTTATACCAACTGCCTAGGCAGAAGGGGGTGGCATAAAGCCCCAGTGGTAAAGCAGTCAGCCTTGGCAAGGGGCTCACACCCTCTGTTTCTTAGGAAAAGCCCAAATCATGCCTGGAAAGATGAAGATTCAAGGAATCTTGAGGAAGCACTAGGGAAGGTGAGGAAATTTAAAGGTTTTTTTTTTTTGGAAGGGAGTGTAGGGAGGTGGGTTTGCGGAAAGGTTTATTTTGGCTCACAGTTTGGGAGGTTGGTCAGCTCATTCCTTTTGGGCCTGTGATGAGGCAGCACATCATGGTGAGGAATGTGTGGTGGATTAGAACCATTTACCTCAGATGGCCAGAAAGCACAAAGATGAAGAGGAAGGGCTCAGGTCCCAATATTCCTTTCTAAGGCATGCCCTCAATGACCTAACTTCATCCCACTTGGCTCCATCTCTTAAAGTTTTTACCACTTCCTAGTAGAGCCAAACTTAGGACCAAACCTTCAATACATGGGCCTTTGGAGGATACTTAGGATTCAAACTATATCAGGGCTCTTTGGTAGAGTTGAAGACAGGGGAGGTAGAGGACAGCGAGAGGTCTGTGATGAGTGCAGGGCTCTGCAGGCCATGCCCTTCACTGGAGGAGCACCTTCAAGTGTTTTTCTGCCCAACACCGTGCTATCCAGCCAGTTAGGAGCTGGATCAGTCCCCTGGTGGATGAATGCCTCCTGCATTTTGGAGCTAATGATCAATATTAACGGCTTAGAGGACCAACAGAGGTGGGTGAAGGTCTTGAGTGGTTATCCTTTAATAGATCAGCTTCATTATTTTCTTTGAAATTTTATCAATTCCCAAGACACCAGATAAGTACATTATGAATTATTCACATTGCTAGTTACATATGTTGATAAAGACATAATCACTGGGTGCTAACCCTGTGTGTGCATGTAGGTGTATGTGTTTCCTTTAAAAGCAACTCCACTGGATTTTTTTCATACTGTGAAAGCAATATATAATTGTTGCAATAAATGAAAGCAAAGAAGTGTATACTTTCTTCTATACCAGTTCTCTGTGCATGGTTAACCAATATTACCAGTGTTGTTTAATGTCCACACTTTCCTTTACAATCATAAAATGTATTAGAATTTATATATATGGAATGTTTCTTTTCTTTTAACAATGTAAAAATGGGATTGAACCACTCACATCACTTTGACTTCATTTTAAATGTAATTTTTAAACGTAATGAATATTCCTACCTCCTGTGCTGCAAAGGAAGAGGGCACTGTTGGGTAATAGTCCTATGGGTGGGAACAACTATAATCTTTTGTGGAAATGAATCCAATAACACCTAACAAAATTCCAAATTGGACTATGCCTTGACTAGTGTGATAGTCAGCTGTCTGTCAGTGACAAAATACCGAAGAAACTCACCTATCAAAGAGGAAAGGGTTCTTTTGTCTTATGGTTTCAGAGGTTTCAGCCTATGGTCACTTGGCCCTGTTGCCTTTGGGTCTGGAGTGAGGCGGCACATCATGGTGAGGGGCCTGTGCAGTGAAGGAAGTTGACTTAATTTTTTGTGTCTTGCTGTATAAAAAATACTTTTTACCTAGTTAAATCTAGTTTTCACTTTTATAGTTTCTGGGTTGTTAATAGAGTTATTACAGAAGTCACACAAATATTCTAAATTTCCTTTTAATGTTTGTTTTAATTTTTTTATTCATGTCTTCTTTCATCCAGAATTTATTTTGCATGTAGTCCTTAGAAAGGGCTAACATTAATTTACTTTGAAATGAAGTTTCTACCTACATATGGGTCTCTTTTTGGACTATGTGAATTTTACTCTCCTAATTGTTTTTTCCCTCCCTCCCTTCCTCCCTTCTTTCTTTTGTTCAATCTATCTATTATCTACCTACCTACCTACCTACCTACCTAATGTTGTGGTCTGGTGTTGAACCCAGGTCCTTGTGCATGCTAGGCAAGAGCACTCCATCACTGAGTTGCACCTTTAACCCATTTGTCTGTTTTAGAATCAATACTGCATTGTTTTAATTGTGGTAACTTCCTGGTGAGTTTTACTATCTGGTAAGGTAAGTATGTCCACATTGTTTTTCCTTTTTCAAAAGTGCCATGGTGGTTCTTCCATTTGAACTTTAAAATATCTCTGTCTGAATTCTGGTAAGTTTGTTTTAGGATTTGCATTTCTTTGTAAAAGCAAAAACTAGGAGATTTAACTAGGTAATTTTTTTTCTTTATAGTAAAAGACACCAAAAATTAATTCTATTATATTTATGAATCAATTTTGAAAGTACTGGGTTTTATAATATTAAATCTACTAGTTCAGGAATATGATGTGTCTCTTCCTTGATTTGTTCCTTGTTTTATGTCTTTCAGAAAATGCTTTATAGGGAATGTGTTCATGGTAGCCGAGTAGTTATTCATTCTACATTAAACTCCTGAACCTTAAGCCAGTCAGCAAGAAGACAGACATAGAAAAAGCTCAGGAATGACATGATTGACAAAAGTAATGGGGTGCGCCTGGGAGTCCCAGGACCAGGTAGGTGGGGCCACACACCAGCAGTAATAGGATCACAATAAGTCACTCATCCCTAAAAGTGGAAGGGAAATATGGATGAGCACATGCAAGAACAATTGACAAAACTGGAAAGGCCTTTAACAGTTTTGTATGAGCAAGAATAGTGACTGCATAAGAATGTGGGAGAATCCACTTCATGCCTTGGAGAACCTTAGGATTGCAAATTAAGCCCTTCCTCTTAGAAAGACAGAGAGATCCTAACCCTGGGCAGAAATTATTGGGAACATACACCAAATTGAGCAGGACAGGAATACAGATGGTGAGAGGAAATAGGTTCAGGTGGGTTAGGATGAAGACCCCCAAAGAAAGATACTTTAGAGACTGGTTGTATTAGTCAGCCTTCTGTTACTATAATAAAATAACTGAGATAATTAACTTAGGATTAGGAAAGGATTATTTTGGTTCACAGTTTCAGAGATTTCATTCCATGGTTGCTTGACCCAGTTGCTTTGGGCTTGTGGTGGTACACTATATCGTGGCTGCGGGAAGGTGTGGCAGAGGAGGCTTGTTCACTTCATGGTGGCTGGAGAGAGAGAGAGAGAGAGAGAGACAGACAGACAGACAGACAGACAGACAGACAGACAGACATGCTCGAGTTTCAACATCCCTTTCAACAGCCTTCAAGGGCACATCTCCAATAACCTAACTTTTTCCTACTAGGCTTCACCTCTTGAATGTGTTACCACCTTCCAGTTGTGTCAGCTTTCAACACATGGGCCTTTGTAGAAGGGTGGGGACAGATACTTGACACTTATCCAAACAATAGCACTGTTCTAATAGCAAAACAAAACAAAGACTTCCCCCCTGGAAAAAAAAATCCACAACAAACAAACAAACCCAAAATATAAACCATGAATAGCTGAGAGTACAGCATTGAAAAACTAGGACATCAGTTATCTGGAGCTGGAGTAAAGAGCTAGAGGCCCTGAGGTTTACAAATTTCTGGACTTAACTAAAAATCAAGTGGGTATATAGAGAGTTCATGTTTTGGGTCCTAAGGAGATCCCTAGAGCCCAGATGGGAAAGCTGTCTTGGCCTATTCCCCAATTTTTTAGGCACTTCCTCCTAATCAGGAAAATCCACCTCATTTAAACATGGTTGAACGAAAAAGGAACACAATCCAACCCCATGCAAAATTCATCCAAAGAAAAATGATGAAAAAGAATACAATGGTACTGCAGAAAATGGGAGCATGCCAGGAAAATTCTAAATAGTATTTCAATATAAGCTTAAAGGAAAAAAGTTTTACAGGAGTACTATCAATCAGAAAGAGAATTATGAAAGATATGACTAGGTAACAAAATCATGAGAACTAGAGAGATGCCAAAAAAGAATTTGGAAGAAAGGAAGACTAAATTAGAAGGAAAACAAGAGCACATGGATGCCATAGAAAACACAGAATAAAAATAGATGAAAAAGAGAAAAATGAAAAAAAATTTTAAAAAAAGATGAGGGAGACATTATGGTTTGAATCTGAAATGTCCTTCCAAAAGCTCATGTGTTGAAACTGTGGTCCCCTATGCAGCAGGGGTTCAGAGGTGGGGATTTTAGTCAATGACTGGATCATAAGCACTATAATCTCATCAGTGGATTAATCCATTTGATGAATTGATAATTTGAATGGATGACTGGGTGGTAATTGTAGGCAGGTGGGGTTGGCTAGAGGAAGTGGATCCTTGAGGCTGAGGCCTCAAGGACTACATATGTCCCTGGCCCCTTCCTGTCTGTCTTTCTGTCCTCCCCACCTCCCCACCTCCCAGGTGCCATGAGCTGAGCAGCTTTCCTCTGCTACACCCTTCTGCTTTGAGGTTCTGTCTCACCTCAGCCCAGAGCAATGGAGCTGGCTGACCAGGAACTGAAGCCTCTGAAACTGTGAGCCCAAAATAAACTTTTCCTCCTCTGTTGTTCTTTTCAAGTATTTTGGTCACCATGACAAAAAGCTGACTAATACAAATAGATACAGTGAATTAGAGAAAATAAGTATAGCAGACAGGCAAAGGAGATCCAGTGTATCTATAATTAGAGCATTCAGAGAAGGAAAAGCAAAGCAATAGAATAAAATAGATATTTAGAACTGCAATGCAAGATATTTTTCCCCTGAAATAAAGAAGAGTGGAAAGGATACACTTTGTAACTGGGGAAAAAAAATCAATGGGGAATAGACAACCTTGACATGTTCCTAAAATAATGGATTTTTAAGGATAAGGAAACAGTCTTTTGGGCATCCATATAAAATGTCTTAGTCACAGGTAGATATAGTGCATTGGGATGTCATTGCCTACTCCTGTGCTAGAAAAAAATGAAAATATATTTGTAAAAAAAGTCATTTTGGAAAAAATTGGAATGGTTTCCAACTTACAGAAAAGTTGCAAAACAGAACCGAGGACTCCTGTATCTCCTTCACTTAAATTCCTTTCTGTAACCATTTTATTGCATTTGACCTGTGGCCTGTCCTTGCACACACTCCCTTTGTCAATGAAGAAGAGAATCCAGTATCATTCATATTTTTCTTGAACTTTTGGGAGCCAAACTGCTGACCTGATATAGCATCCCTTATAAAAATTTCAGTGGGTATTGCCCAACTGGAGGGCACTCTTTATGTAGCCAGCATAAACTTCTCCAGATTAGAAAACCAACTTTGGAAGAACATTCACATCCAGTCCACAGACCCCATTCCAGTTTCATCTACTGTGCAAATAGTGTTTGTTTGTTTTTTTTTTCCTTTCTGTTCCAGGATCCCATCCATATGTGTGTGGTCAGTATCTCTTCACTCTCCTTCGTCTTCCTCTGTGTTTATGGTTTCCACAGCTTTATTCCATATCTTGGCTGTTTTAAAGATGCTGAAATGAACATGGGAGTGCAGATGTCTCTGATATACAGATTTGATTTCCTTTGGATATATATCCAGAAATGGAATTGCTGGATCGTATGTTTGTTCTACTTTTCATTTTTTGAATATTGCTTTCTATAACAGTTGAACTAAACACATTTGCACCAATAATGTACAAATAGCCTCTTTTCTTCTCATCTTCACCAGTACTTGTTATCTTTTGCCTTTTTGGTAAAAGCCATTCTTCATGAAGTGAAGAGATATCTCATTGTATTTTTAATTTGTATTTCTCTGAGGACTAGTGATGTTGAATGTTTTTGGGCTATTTATCTTTTTTGGGAGGTAATGTCTATTTAGGGTTTTTAAATTTTTTACTGATTTTATAGTTGGGTTGTTTTGTTGTTATTGAGTTGTCTAAGTTCCTTATGTATTTTGGATATTAACCTCTTCAGGCATATTTTCACTCTGTTGTTTCCTTTGTTGTGCGGAAACTTGGGTGTCACCTCATTTGTCTATTTCTACTTGTGTTACCCGTGCTTTTCCAGTCCTATAGAAAAATTGTTGCCAAAACCTATATCAAGAAGCTTTCCTCCTGTCTTTTCTTCTAGTAGTTTTATAGATTTATGTCTTGTGTTTAAGTCTTTGATCCATTTTGCATTGATTTTTGTTTAGGACTGGGATAGAGTTCAGTTCCATTCCTTTCATGTGGATATCCAGTTTTCCCAACACCATTTATTGAAGAGATTGTCCTTTTCCTCACTGTATCTTCTTGGCACCTTTGTTGAAGAGCAGCTGACTATACACGATGGTTATTTCTGGACTTTCTATGCTGTTGCAATGGTTTATATGTTTTTTGTGCCTGTTCCTGATATTTTGATTATTTTACCTTTGTAGTAGATTTTGGGATCAGGTAGTGAGATGCCTCCAGCTTCGTTCTTGTTCCAGATTCTTTTGGTAATTTGGAGTATTTTGTGGTTCCATATGAAGTTTTGGGTTAGTTTTTCTATTTCTGTGAGAAATGTCTTTGGAATTTTTATAGAGATTTTATTAAATCTGTAGACCACTTTTAGTAGAATGGATATTTTAACAATATTAATTCTTCCATCTGTGAATAAGGGCTGTCTTTTCATTTATTTGTGTCCTCTTTAATTTCTTTCATCATTGTTTTGTAGTTTCAGCATACAGATCTTTCACCTCTGTGGTCAAATTTATTTGGCGGTAACGTCTACGAACACTACTGATTTTTGTATATTGATATTTTTACTCTTGTTATTGGTTTCTAGTTTTATAACATTGGGACTAGAGAAGATAGTGATGTGCTTTAATCTTTTTTAATTTGTTGACTTTTTTGTGGGTGGTAGTTTTATACTTTGATTTTAGTTCCCAGCAAGGATAACCTAAGGGGTACCAAGGAGTGTGAGGTCCTGGGGGCTGAGAAGAAGCTATTTGCCAACCTGTACCCTATCCATCAACTCTTTCCTTCCAAGACTGTCACCCTGACAACTCTGCAATGGCAAAATGCCTCCCACATGGTTTGAATTCAGTAGCAAGTACTGAAACAATATAAGGCAGTCTGAAGAAACCATCACGTTTTATTATATCATTTCTCTACTCTTCAATAAAAGCAAGGATACAGTACTTTTGTCCTTTTTTTTTTGTTTCCCAAAATTCACCCAGGAAAAAACTGAAATACAAAGGAAAATAATTCTCCTTCACATATTTAGATTATGTAGACTATATCATGTTCAAGGTCTGTTTTCCTTTGAAGAAGTCTTTTTAAATGAACCAGGGACATGGAAAGGTTCTGAAGGTTTCCTCCTGTGGGGTTTGAGGGTGGTGGATCACAGGAACTGAGAAGCAGGAAAGCACAAAGAAGTGATTTGATTTGAATGAGAAGGGTAGTGATCATATTTATAATTTGATACGATGAACTAATAGAAAATGCAGAATGAAATAGATTGTTAGTGATGAAAATATAACCCCTAGAAGGAAAAAGCACAGGAGAAAGGGATTAGGAAATAGAATAAAAATCAATTTGAGAACAGGTGTTTGTACACCAGTGTCTATAGCAGCATTATTCACAATAGCCAAAAGATGGAAGCAACCACGTCCACTGACAGATCAGTGGATAAACAAGAAGTGGTGTATTCATACAATAAAAAATATTATTCAGCCTTTAAAAGGAGAGAAATTCTAACACATGCTGCAATGTGGATGAACCTTGAGGACATTATGCTCAGTGAAGCAAGTCAGTCACAAAGGACAAATACTGTATGGTTTCATTTACTAGAATTACCTAGCATAGTCAAAATCATAGACAGAAAGTAGGATGGTGCTTGCCAAGGCCTGTGGTGAAGGCAGAATGGGGATTAGTGTTTAATGCTCTGTGTACTTTAAATAGTTAAGATAGTAAATTTTATGTTATGTATATTTGCCACAATTTTCTAAATTAAATACTTTCTTAAAAATCATTGATCAAGCCAACAATAGATAAAGGGGGAAAAAGTACAATAATGAAATAAGTCAAAATGAATAAAAATAAATGTATAAGATATCTTAACAAATGGGAATGGACAGAATTCCCTGTATCAAACCATAAGAAGTTACAAGAAGAAGTCTGTTGAAAACAATTCAGCTACAATTCTATTTGCAAGAGGCAAACCTAAAACAGTTTTTTAAAAAAGGATGTAAGCTTCTAATTCAGGCACAAGAGCAGCCTGGACTAACTCGGAAGCCATCACCACCTCCCAGCAGCACCGTGCTGGGGAGCATGACTTTGCCTTGGAACCTTTGGAGGACACTTAAGATCCACACTGTGGCAGGTTGTGTAGGTTTTGGCCCCTCTTAGCTTTTTTGGATGCTTTGATTATTTGTCCTCCTATGTGCTGGCCAGGTGATGCCCTGACTCTTCCTGGCTAGAGACCAGGTAAATTAATGACAGGATTTCCAGGCCCACTGTCCCTTGGCATGCTCAGGCTTTAGACCTACTTGAATTCTGTTTATGCTTTTAGGCATTTTAGGTAACCAAATCTCACCTATCTCCCACCCTAATTTATTGAGGTCTGATTGACAAACAAGAAATTGTATATATTTAAGGTGGACAACCATGATGGTTCTTTGGTTTCTTTATTTTTGGAATTGAGGATTGAATCCAGGGGCACTGAGCTACACCCCCAGTGCTAAGTTGCTGAGACTGGTCTCAAACTTACATTCTTCCTGCCTTAGCCTCCTGATTTGCTGGAATTATAGGCGTGCACCCCATGTTTGGCTCTCAACATGGTGTTTTGTATCTTGTGTAATGATTCTCATAGTCAATTAATTAACATACCCATTGCCTGATATGGTTCCACTTTTAAACAATAGGAAAGCTACTCCCATAGCCAATTTCAGGTATAGATTACATTATTACTAACTGTAGTCATCATGTGTAAATTAGACCCCCAGAACTTACTCATCTAATAACTGAAAACATGTACACTTTGCTTGACTTCTCCCTATTATTGGTTTCATATTTTGAAATTATAGATTGAATTTTTTCATAGCCTGCTCTTCTCTTCTTCTGCCTGTTGATGAAAATGTCATATTTTACATACAGCTCACAACACAGTGTGCTGGACAGTTGATTTATGGAGCCCACAGGAAATGGGGATGTTAACACACTGGCATTTTTTTGTTGGGGGGAAGGGGAGACAGTGAGTCAAGTATTTATATCATAGTAAATGTAAATAAATTGCTGCTTTTGAATCAGCAACTACTAGATTCTGTGGCATAATTATGTATCACAGACATGCAAGCTAATTCTTTTAAAATAAATCCTTAAAACTTAAGCACTAATTCTTTTGAAGAGAAAATTTGGAACTTTATGAAAAAGTAAATTTTTATTTAAAAATAAATCTTTACATTATCTAACCATAAAAGAAGTCCTGAGTTCTTATCTATAATGAAAATTTGTGGATATAGTCGAGTCTCCATATCCATGGGTTTGCATCTGTGGATTCAGCTAACTCCAAGTTGAAAATTATTTAGAAAAAAGTTGTGTTTGTACTGAATATATAGACTGTTTTCCTTATCATTATTCCCTAGATAATATAGTATGACAACTGTTTACATAGCATTTACGCTGTTGGAGTTATTATAAGGCATCTGGGGATGATTTAAAGTACACAGGAGGATGTGTCGCAGGTTCTGAGCAAGTCCTATGTCATTTTATGTAAGGGACTTGAGCATCCATGGATCCTGGTATTCTTGGGGTGTGGGCTACGGGAACCAGTCTCCCACAGATACCGTGGGAGGATGGTGATGCCTTGAGAGTAAATATAGATGGTGATTTTGAAATACATTTTTGGAACCCACAGCAGAGTTTGAAAGGACTCTGATAATCATACTAACATTTACTCATTAGAGTCTTCTGATGTCACAAACCATTCATGTTTTTAGGCTTGTACCCCACAGAGTTCTTTTCAACCATTCGCAAAGGGACACGACCTTCTTAGAAACTGATTCTTGATCAGTGTCAGCAAAAGGTGGAGAAACAGCATCCGCCTTGCACCTGTCATGTCATCAAGTGCAGGGTTGGTGCCAGCGGGTTCTCTCTCTGGGCCTGCCATTGCCCTTTGGTGCCAGGAGGAGGCATGAGGCACATGAGGCACGGCAGTGCTGACTCTTTTCAAAATGGGAAAATAACACCCAAGAAATGCAGGCGGGTTGACAGAGCTGAAAATCTGTCATGACAAGTAGTGAATAGCTGTTCCTCAAGATTGCCATTTTATCTGTGATACAAATACACACGTACGTTCATACACCTTTCGTCATACTTTTTTTCTTGCTCCATTATCAACAGTGACAACAACAAAAAATTGAAAAGAGAGAGAAAAAGAAAAGAAAAGAAAACCAAAACCAAAACCAAAACCAACTCAGACTCTTGAGCAGGCACCTTCCTAGTGATGGCAAGACTTAAACCTGTGACTGTTCCTAGTAGCCAGATGCATGACTCTCTGCAAGAGGGGTGGAATCAGAGAGTTCAAGGAACAAGAGAGGGAAGCAGTGATTTCGGGTGGAGAGAGAACCTGCTATGACATGCTCCCTGGGAGTGAGAGCACATGTTTGTATAGACAAATATTATCACTTATTCCCAGGGAATACGATCCAAGACCCCCAACTGATGCGTGAAACCTTAAATAGTGTAGAACCTTATCTGAGGGTTTTTTCTTATACTTATCTCTCATTGTGGCTGCGATTTTTGTAGTTCGAGGTGCAACAGCAAAACTAGCACAATTTTTTTTCTTTCATAGTTTTGTGGATAGACTTGTTCTTACTGTAATCTTAGCAATCTAAGAATCTGATTTTTTTTCTAAAGTTGAGAACTTCTACTTGTTCACATAAAAGAAGTACTTTACTGCTTCTCTTTGTCATATCTGAACTGTCAGCTTGGTACCATTTTAAGTAAAATAAGGTCTACTTGAATATAAATACCATGACATTCAATCTGGTAAAAGCGAGGACTACTAAATGGCAAAAGAGCAGGTAGTGCATACAGCGTGGACACACTGGACAAAGGATGATTGGCATTTCAGGCAGGAGAGAGCAGGGTGGTGTGAGATTCTATCACACTACTTAGAACAGTATGTGAGGTAAAGTTATGAATTGTTTATTTCTGGAATTTTCCATTTTGTATTTCAGATCATGATTGACCACTGGGGTACTGGAACCTCAGAAAGTAAAACCATGGATAAGAGGAGACTGTCGAATTTATTTTTAGATGGTGATGATGACAATTATGAGAATGATGATAAATGTAAAATATTTCATGGAACTTGAAATTCAGACAGGATGGAAATGGTACAAAACGAAGTGTGAAGTCTATTCTTCAGCTCCTGTCCTCTGCATTTCTCAAAGTTAAATATTTTCAATATTTCTGTTGTTACTTCTTTGGTGGAAAGCACACCTTGGTCTTCATATCTAATGTCACTGAAGAGATGTCTGGCGCCAACCTGGTTCATCCTACTTGGTTGGTAATCTAACTGACTTTCCTTTCTGGAAGTTCTAGGATCTTTGTTCTTGCTGTTCTGGTATTTCACAGTATTTAGTGAAGGGTCTTAGCCACTCAATATGTCTTGTCTTTAACACTGAAAATTTTGTTCTTTGATTATATCCTCTGTGTTTTCTCTGTTCCTTTTTTATGGAACTCCTGTTGGGTGTGTGACCTGTCCTGACCTAGTGGGTATCTTAATTTTTCTCTTGCAGCTTTCAATTATTTGCAGTTTGCTTTATAATCTAGGAGACTTATTCAAATTCATCTTTTAAAATCCATTTTTAAAAATAATTGCACCAGTGACACAGAGTTGGACAACTAAAGGAAGAGACTCTACCATGTATACTTTCATAAAGAGAGATGGTGCTGTGCAGCAAGAGAAAAGACGCATAGGCAAGGATCAGAGGTCCTGGCCATTTGCACCTCCCAGGGGTCTTTCTCTGTCACACAAGGTGCACTCTGTCTTTGGGTTGTGAATCCTAGAGATAGCTGAGAGATCCTTGACCTTCGGAGCAGCAGGCTCACTGGAGGAGGGGTCTTTTCTACCTTTCTGGTCACACAGTGAAAAACGAGGCTGCATGATCAGTTCAAAACTAACAAAAACCAAGAGGAAACTTAGGCTGAATGTTTTCCATGAACAACTTAACGGGTGGTAGAGGTTGCCCTTTGGTCTAGTTTGGACACTGGCCCGGTCAACATTAGTTGCTAGTTTGTGCATTTCTTCTGGTTTGGCTGAAGATGTGCACTGATTTCGATTCTCCAGATCGACTCTTGCAGGGTTGCAACAGATCAGGTGAGATTAACTCTGTTATTTTATATAATAATCAATTAATTTTTGCTGCTCTTCTATAGTGTCTGCTAAATTTTCCTAGTATTTGTCTAAATTTCAGATTGCATTATTTTTTCATTTCTACCTGAGTGTACTAGTTGAGTTATGTTTTTTTCTAGTTGAGTTATAAGTTTTTTTCTTTGTTCCAGGGTTAGTTTTAGTGCTTATTTTTCTAAACTTGCTTCTTTTGTGATTATGGTTTTCCTTTATGGCCCTTCGATGTCTATAGGGTTGATTAAAAGATGTGCTTGGTATATTTTCCCTCTACATTCCCATTTTTCCTATTGAAGAAGGGCTGAATTATTCCTGACTGGATGTGAGCAGGGCATATCAGCTGGCAGGCTTCACCTGTGGATGCTTAGGCTGGGCATCGGTGAGTTCTTCACCTGCATATCTTGGACTGATCTGAAGAGTGTCTGCTCTGGGGCCTGCTTTGGAGGTGGAAGAGGCCGAAAACTCACTTGGAGAGGGCAGTGTTCTTTTGGCTTCTACTTGGACACACACACCACTGCTGTAGGTGCTGGGAGTTTGAGGTCTGGGATTTATGTGTATCTCTCTGGACAGCTTTTAGTCACCTGGCATTCTGTTTCTTGCTTTTGCTCTTGGAACCCGGGGCCCATGGGGGTCCATGGGTGCAGAACATCTTATCTCTCTAAATCCTTCTCTCCCACAGGTGCTGATCTGAGACTTCTCTTTGGTTCCTCTGCCAGTAACCAAGTTAACTTTAATTCACAATCTTCAGCAGCTGCCTTTTTCCATGAAATGAACTGCATCAGTAGGAGAACACCAGGGGAGCAACTTATAGTCCAAAACTGGTTAGCAGAGCCTTTTGCCAGCTGGCTGTCCCTTGAGTCCTGTCCCAGTTTTCCAAGTTGCATTCCATACCTCACTTTCTGTTGCCTGGTGGAAACTTTTTGGACCACCCTCTAGTTATTGCAAGAATAATATTTATGAAAATTTAAATTGACCCATTTTTTCCTTCCTGTAAAGCATATTACCCTGCAGCTCTTGTACCCATTAAAACAGGGGCATTCATTGCTTTGGGAGAAGAGCAGGTATTATCTAGAACAAAGAGCTTATTACTTAGCTTTGAGTCCCATTGCTGACTTTCTTGAGTCTCTAGATACTATAGCCATGAAAAGCAGGATTTGTTTCAAGGGAAATATCTTATTCCACTAGTTTTCCTTTGTATACTAAGAGCAAAGCTAGAAAGCCTGAAAATGGTTTTATTCTTAAGTCCCATGTTAGTGAAACAGAGGCTATGATTGATGATGGCAGGGAAGTTCCCATCCAACAGGAAGTAGGAAGGGGAAGGAGAAAGCCCTCTGGGGCTGGGAGGAGTTGGGGAGAGAGGTTTGGAAGGGAAGAAGGTTCTTTGGTCCCTGAGGCAAAGGGACACAGCATCCCCCTCTACTCCATGTCGTAGAAGCCAGATGGTAACTGAGAACCTGAAACATCAGCTGGTGATTCCCTTGCCCTCCATATTCTCCAGCGTGATGCAGGAGCCATAAGTAGCACTGGGGAGAGAAATATCTAGACAAGAGGTTGGCAGTCTTTTTATACAAGAGAGTAAATCAGTTTTGTGGGCCATAGGGTCTTCTATGGCAAACGTTAAGCTCTGACTTTGTACAAAAGCAGCTGTCGGTGGTTTATAAATGAGTGGGTATATTTGTGTTCTGATGAAACTTGGCTTATGAAAGTATCAGATTTTGATTGAACCAAGGGTCAGAGTTTTCTGACCTCTGGTCTGGATGATTGGATCTGAGATTTCCCATGGACTCTGTGGAATAGATGCCTGGAAGTTTCCATGTTGCTATGGGACATGCTAAGTGTAGCTGAGAGTGAAGAGTGGGGTGCCTGCTGTAAGAATCCCTCTATGATGGGCAGAGAAACTCCTAGTAATTTCCACAGTTAAGTCTGTGGAACCGACTCTCTATTCTGGAGGCTGTAGAGATTGACATCTTAGACTCAAGATCCACAGGACCATCCCAAATTGAGGTGGGAGCAGAGGTAGTAAGGTGAAATGCCTGGGAATGATGGCCATGCATTGTCCCAGAGAGGTACATCTTTGCAGCAGATATACAAGGATAGGTGCTGACATCAAGCGATGGGGCAAGACGAGCTATACCTTAGCCAAAGGTCAGCAGGGGAACATTATTGGCCCAGACTCCTGTCACCCTGCACTGGTTCAGCACTTCATTCACAGAATTTTCACATTTGAGACTGTTTCCTACCTCCTCCTGAAATACCCCATTGACAGATTCACATCTCTAGATTGGACGTGTCATAGGCTCCTCAGATTTAAGATGTCAAACCAAGGCCCTCATTTTTCTCCAAACACGTGTCTTCTCTGTTCTCAGGAATGTTACCACCTTTCAGAACCCAGTTCCTCCAACCAGATACCTGAGGGATCTTCTTACTTATCATCTTATCATTGCAGAGTCTTACTGATTCTTCCTCGAAAATATTTATTTCAGCCTACTATATGTATTTTGGGTATATGTACCCAAATTATTTTGGTAGCCCTATACCAGGCTTCTCTACTTCTACTGTTATCCTGCCATAGGCCCATTGCACCAGTATCTAGATTAATTTTTATAATGTAAATGTGAAATGTTACACTGAGTGCCAATTTTGGTGATGGCAAAACAGTGTATTATTTCATTTTTCATTACTCTAACAAAATACCCAAGGAAGGCTAACTTTATGAAGGAAAGAGGTTTATTTAGCTCACAGTTTTGGAGATTCATGGGCACTGGCATTGGTTTGAGATTATCATGGCAGGTAGTGGAGAATGTCACAATGGTGGGAGCCCATACATGAATGAGGAGAGATTACATCACCATTCAGGAAGTAAGAGAGGCTGGTTGAGACCAGGCTCAGGCTTTTATGATTCTCTGGTGAAAACTAGTCATAGTCCTGTTACAAATATTTGAGTTCCTTTCAGGGGCAGTGCCCCAAGTGGCCTAAGGACCTCCCACTAGGCTCCATCTTCCATTATCACCTCCTACAACCACACACAGGACCAGATGGCCAACCCAGGAAGCTCTAGGGGACAAACGGCATCTAAACCATAGCAAGTGGGCATTTGAACTAATTATACTTCTAAGAAGTAGGAAAGCTGGATAGGTTGTATGTGTCTAATCAGTATGGCAGGCTGAGTGATGGCTCCCATGGATGGAGGGAGGAGGTAGGATGGCTCCCATCCTCTTCCCAAACCTGTCAAAGTGTGTCTTCCAAGGCAGCTCCCCAGAACAAAGAACAAAACAAAACAAAAATCCCAAATCAAAACAATAACAACAACAACAAAAACCAGCAATAAAACAAAACAAAAAATCCACTTTGTACTTGTAGTTAAGATAAGGACTGTGAGATGGGGAGATCATCCTGGGTTATTTGGGTGGGTCCAGTGTCATCACAAAGCCTCTTATAAGAGGGAGGCAGGAGATCTAAGTCAGTAGTAGATGTGACCACAGAACAAGAGGTTGAAATGGTGTGAGGAAGACAGCCATGTGCCAAGGACTGCAGGTGGCTTTAGAAACTGGAAAAGACAAGGAGCATTCTCCCCTAGAACCTCTGGACACCTCCAATTTTGTCCAGTGAGATGGATTTTGAACTTCTGACCTCAAGAACTGTAAGATAGAAAAATTGTGTTGCTTTGAAGTCACTAGGATTGTTGTAGTTTGTTACAGCAGCGACAGGGAACTAATACAGTCCAAAAAAATCATGGGGGATACTGGGGAAAACAGAGAACAGGATTCTTTACATTCTGGTGGTCCAAGTATGGTAAGTTGAGAATTCAGCTGAACTTCTACCAGATGGAGTACAGGTCTGTCAGAGATGGAGTGGAAAAGGCATTATTCCCACAATTTGAAGTTCTGGGGCTCACCCACCCCTCAAGTGAATGCTAATGGAAGAGGTACCCAAGTGCTCCTGATGTAAACTCACCAGAACAATCACAAGAGCTAACATTTACTGGGTTCTCACTTTTTGCTAGACACTATTCTGAAAATAGTTTACACACTTACTTTTTAAACCTTGTGGTAAGTCCTTGAGGATTGGGTAGGCATCTTAACCCCTTTTAGTAGGTTACAGTTTATTTGGGAGGCTCCCCTTGGGAAAAGTGTTTGTGGAGAGATTGAGGAGGGATGTGTGTAGAGGATGGAAATGAGAGATTGATCAGCATGGTCTTGGATGATAATGCACAGGGTGGGGAATGGGGACTAGCCAGGGTCCAGAGATATGAACATAGTCTACATATGTGTTTGGAAATTCATGTTGCCTCCCCTGTCCTACCTGGTGGTCCTGAATGCTGGGGTGGGAGTGGGCGACCCCAGACATGGGAAACAGCAGAGTCATTCTGCCATGGAGTGGCCTCAGGGGTCTGCTGAGCAATGAGAGCAGTGACCACAAAGACAGCAACCTGCTGTTCTCTGAGCACCCTGCTCCCCTGCCTCTCTTGCTTCCAGGAGCAAGAGTTACCCCAAGCCCACCCCCATTTTCAGAGACAGGTGGACTTATAAGAAGGCAGGCATCACCTGGCACTGGTGGGGGTAGAAGAAAGTTTATGGAATGGCTGAAACATGACTTGAGCTAATTCTTTGACCTCTCTGAGCCTCAGTTTTGTCATTTGTAAAAAGGGGGATTGAATCTGAGTGCTACTTCCAAACCAGACTGCATTGTGGCCTAGTAGAAATATAGAACGTCATCACTTTACCCATTAAGGTTACCCAAGTGTATAATAGAGTAATATTCTAAGATAAACACGAGCAGTGGGCACAGGCTTCTAGGAATACTGGTGATTTTTGAGAGGTCTCAGACCAGGGGCTACTGTGGGAACTAGGGAAGCATGGGTTGGGCTTGAGGGAGGGAGCATGCAGTTGCCTACCTGCAGATGAGGTAGTGGAACAAGGTCATGCCAGGTATTTTCACAGTGCAGACCCTGCACACAAGTTACTTATTCCTTTTTGGCCCCAAATGGGTGCTATGCAGTACCTGTTAAGGTGAATGTGAAGTGGTTGGGGGATGGATCTGTGTCTCTGATGGGGATGCAAGGTCAGCCCAGGGGCAGCTTCTTCCTTTTGCCTGGAGTCTCTCAAATGGGCTCTTTTAATTATGTAGATGCAGGTGGGTGGATGCTGTTGGGGAGGGGAGGGGGAGGGGCCTGTGATCAGGATTATTTGTGTTTCACTCCAGCTATGCTCCCTGTGACCCTTGATGGCCTAGATTGCTAGTAATGGGGTGGAGCAGTTTGCATCTGATGTCTGGGCTTTCAGAGGAAGAAACCCAAACCCTACTTAGGCTCCTTGAGAGCGAGTCACCTAAAGTAGTATTAATCTAAGTTTCTTGGCCTGAAAAGAGCCCTGGAAAGCCCAATGGGAACTCATTAGGAAGGAGGGGAACTGGGGCCAGGGACCTGGTTTCAACACAAGGGCCAAAGGTGGGGCTGATGCTGTCTTGCCAGCAATAAGGAGCTCTTGCAGATTTATGACGCAGTACAAAGCAGTGTTTTAGAAAGATTAATCTTTTACATTTGTGTTCTTTGCAAATAAATTAAGCTAGCTCTTATGCATTGACTGCTCCTGTGGAGGAAGTGGTGAATTACTTTGCATACAGACAAACTTGCAAGCTCAGAGAAAGGAACATATTGTGCCTTATGCACTCCAGGAGTCTAGAGGCGATTGTCCAGTCCTTTGGCCGTGGCATGGGAAGTCTGGGGCCTGGGGTGGCCTCCCCAGTCTGCCGTGCTACAGTGTCTTAGCCTCCCAAGGTACGCTGGCAGTGGGTAGCAAGAGTCTGAGTTGGGATCGAATGTTCCTGGGGACCTCAGGTGGGGAATTGAAAGCTGGGTGTGGAGTTGGGGAGCTACCTACATAGGACTGAAGCCAAGGGGAGAGAAGTTTAGAGGACAGAGCCTTGAATGGAGAAGAGATTATGAAAGAGACAGGAAAATTGGAAGAGATGGGAGGGCCAGAAATGTGCAGGAGCCCGGCAGGTGGGTATCCTAAAGATCTTGCTAGAAAGGCTTAGAGGATATCTGTTTTTATGACTCTCAGCAAAACTGGTTACTGATTTTTTCTTTTGTGGCGTGTGGATTGAACCCAGGTCCTTGCACATGCTAGGTAAGCACTTCCAGCTGAGAGGTAGAAAGTCTTTTTAAAATTCTCTCTGCTCTTTGGGAATTTGGGAAGAACTCTCTTGGGGAGAAGCTCTCATGCACATGCAGAAGATTGTTGGGGACTTTAACTGGGGTGTGGGCAGAAGTGGTGGTGGAGGACAGATGGCTCCATTGTGCCTGGGATACCCAGATCAGACTAAGCTCTGGAAAGAGGTGGAAGGAAGTGTGCAGCCCTCAGGAGGGGCGATAGACAGGGCTTGGTGCTTATCTTTTCTGTAGTTTTGAGCTGATGGCTGGCTTGGCTGGGGTGTGGGATCCCTTTATGCATGGGGGTACATTCCAAGACTCCCAATGGATTCCTGAAGCCACAGATCATACAGAACTCTGTTTATGTTTTTTCCTGTGCATATACACCTATGACAAAGATTAATTTATAAAGCTCAGTACTTGATTAATAATAACTAATGATTAAATGGAATAATTATAATAACATTGAAATAAAAGTTATTTGGGTGTGGTCTCTCTCTCTTTCACTCTGTCTCTGTGTCAAAATATCTTACTGTCGTATACTCACCATTCTTTTTCTTGTTGACTGAAAGCTGAAACCGTAGAAAGTGAACCTGCACAAGGGGGCTGCTGATTGAGAGTAACCAGAGAGCCAGATGGTGGCACTTAATCTGGTGGGTGCTACTCTGATCAGTGGTGGTTGCTGCAATGGAACTTTGCTGGTTTTCTTCATAATTAACAGAAGGAAAGTATTTTAAACACAAATTTAATGTTTTGTTGTTATAGAGTTTCCTTCCTAAGATCTTTTTTTTAATTGAAGAAATGCCATCATTTATTTTTGGAAAAACAAAGAGTACCAGAAGAGAAAACAGACATTGTCTGCTGGCCTTGATCCTTTCTTTGGAGAGAAGTCACCATAGGCTGCATCCACAGCCCAGGTGACCCTGATGGGTACTTAAAAGACAAAAGTAAAATGTGCAATGGTACTTTGTTAGATATTCAGGTGATACAGAGAGGTATGAAGTGAAGGTGGTGCCCCCTGAGGGAAAGTCATCTAGACCATTCATGAGTGTACCCCCAGGCCCCTTCTCAGAGCCATAAAGGAAATGCTGTGTCCGTGGTAAGGACCTTGCTTACTGTCTCTTGACAATGCCTCTTATAGCTTACTGTCCATCAGTATATGCAGCCCATCTGATATCCTGAAAGTCTTCTTGGTGCCCTGTTGAATGACAGCAATATGTTTTATTAAATATACTCCTTTTAATCTGACATGTTGGCATTTCTCATGTCTCTTTGTTGAATCATGCTTCAAAATGTATGGTAAGCTTCTGTTAAGAATCTTCCTAGGCAATTTCCTGGCCAAGTGATTTCTCGCCCAATGGGTACATGCATTTTAGATTGAGATAGATTATTCAGATTGTCTCCAGAACAGGCTGCACTGCTCACAGCAGCAGGAAGGGAGGATACCCAAACCCTTCCTTAGCCTTAGTCCCTTAGTCACTACCTCGACAGGCCTCCCTCATTGCTCTGTGTTAAGGTATACTTTCTGTTCACTTACCATTTTTATTTTCCTTCAGAACACTTAATGTTATCGGAAATTAAATTTGTTGTTCTCACTAAAATATAATCCCCATAAACAAAGGTTTTGTATACCATGGCGTCACTAATGCCTGGCCTGCAATAGACCTGTAGACCTTCCATACTTATTTGTCAAATGAACTAATGGACAGATTTTGATTCCTTATATTTTCAAATGTGACAGGGTTGGTTACTTCTTGACTCTTTTTCCCCCTTTCCTCCTTCCTAATGAATTTGCTTGGATGCCATATCACAAAATCTCTCCAAACTTAGCAGCTTGAAACAGTCATTTTATTATGCTTATGATTTTGTTAGTGAGGAATTTGGAAGGACTGCTGGTCAATTCTTGCTTGCTAGGTTTCATGTGATTGTGTCACATGTCAGCTGGGACTACAGTCATATGAAGACTCAGTGAGGCTAGCTGTCTCCAGTGCCTCACTCGTGTGGCTGGCAGTGTGGCTGTCTGCCAACTGGGAACTTAGCCCTGTGTGTACTTGTGGCCTCTCCAGCACTGTGGTCTCAGGGTAGTTGGACTTCCTGCAAGATGGCAGCTCCCCTTGGAGGAAAAGACTTAAGAACACTGCATGAAAGTGGATAACCTTTTTCAGTCTAGTTCCAGAAGTCACATGATAACATTTATTCTGTACTCTGTGCTGAAGCAGTCACAAACCTGCCCACACTTGAAGAGAAGTGATGTGGGTCCTAGCTCTTGATAAGAGGACAGCAAGGACACATTGCACAAAAGCATTCAGGGTGGGCAATGTTGTGACCAACAATAGAAAATAGAGTCAGTCACACCTGGTAATTCTCACATGTTTATATTTTCTGATTACTATTTGTATAATTTTTGCTACTTTCTGAAATCAGTTCTCAAATTCTGGTGTTTTTAATTGATTTGCAGTAAATTAACCTAGGAAGAATTCATAATTTTATAGTACTGATCTTTCCTGTATAAAAATATTATTACTTTTCATTCTATTTCTTATTTATTCTGTAGTCTATTGCTATTATGAAATATCTAAGGGTGGGTAATGTGTAAAGAAAAGAGATTTATTTAGCTCATGGTTTTAGAGGTTGAAAATCTAAACATGTCATTTGTTCTGGTGAGGGCCTCCCTGGTTACTTCACATCATGGTGGATGGCATCATGGTGGAATGAGAGGGAAAGATCACATGACAAGACAGGAAGCCAGAGTGAGGAGGGGGGCAGTCTTGGTCTTTTATAATAACCCACTTAGGAGAGCTAAGCAGTTGCATGAGAACTAACTGAATCCCTTTTGAGGGTAGCACTCCCTAAAGGTAAGCTCTACCTCTTAAAAGTCCCAGTGGAGACTAAACTTCCAGAACACAAACCCTTGAGGAACAGATCATATCCCGACCATAGCATACCCCAATGGAGAATTTTCTAGTTCTTTTTTTTTTTTTCAGTTTTTTTTTTTTTTCAGTTCTCTTCATATAGGTTTTACCCATCTCTGGTTCAAGGAATATCTACCTAGTAGTGCCATTCTTTTTAGGTGTTATTAGGAGTGGGATCTTTTCAACTAATGTTTTCTAACTGGCTTTTCTTATTTATAAGAAAAAATGTACTTTACAATGTTATAAATAGCCAACTTGATAAACACTATTAATTCCTTCTAAGTTTAAAATTTTTATTCTCCTGTGCTTTCTAGGTACATTACACAATTTGCCAATAATAATAATTTGTTTCTTCTGCATTTTTTGTTATCACAGATATTTTGGTTCTAATTCTATTCCCTGTGTGCCAACCATTTTACCTTTTATTACCTTTCTCTCTATTTTGGCTATTTGCATATATGCATGTGACTTTTCCTTTCTGATTCTTTGGATGATTTAAAATCTACTTTCAGTTTTACTCTGCCAACACTGCCTTGGGAGTGGTACCTGCCTTCCCCTTTCCCAGTATCCCACCCTGCTCACCTGATGCGCAAGCCAAAGCCCACGCCTGAGCCCTAGCCACAAGGAAGCCTAGCCAAGCTCTCACTTTCACCCTGCAGGGGAACAGGAACTTCTCATATGGAATGTCCTGCAGGTGTAGGAATGGTGTTCAAACCATGCTGGATGGCCACAAACTTGACACCCGTTTTTACCATAGCAGTGCTCTCTACTGGTGGGTTTGGAGTGGACTGCTTTTGGAGGTGCGCCATAGCCGAGGCAGGAAGCAGGCAAGATGGAGAAGCCATCAGGGTAGAGGTGAGGAAACTCTGTCACTCCCATGATTTCTCATATTTACTAGCTTAGGCAGATCACTTGCTCTCTTTGACCTCCATTTCCTAATCTGTAGAAAAAGGGCTCTGGAAGGGTGGTGTTTAAGATCCTTTCTAGCATATGTAAGGCACTTAGTACATGTTTGCTGCATGAGTGAATGAACAAATCTGTTATTGATTGGACTTATGAGAAAGATAAATGTACATAAAGAGACATTGTGCTATGGTGGGTTAACTTTTGGTCTTGAATTTTGTTTTCATTAAAATATGTTTAATGTGTTTAAATTCCTGGATATCCATTAGCTTTTTTAAAAAAGTTAATTTATGGTAAGACCAAGGATGTAAGAGTTACCAAGCAAGTTTCAATCCGTGAATTATTAATGATTTTCTTAGCATTAAGAACACGAGAATTTTTATTTGCTTTGGTAACTGTCAGACTTCAGAACATGAAGATAAGATAACATTCAGATAAACTAATGGGGAAGATCCTTCCCTAAGTGAGTTAAATTATTTATAATACTCATTTTTGCAGTAAAATGGAATAAAGGAGCATTTATTGAGTGAGTACCTCGAGGAACTTTCTAGCCTCTGTATAAGCTTTGATGAGGGTTGTTCATTGACTATCAGCTCTGTTTTAATTATGCATCTGCCTCCCTTTAATTTTTTTTTGGTAAGCATTAGGAGAAAGTGAGTAATAATTATTTCTAATTTGCTGTCTTCCTCAGACGAGTCCTGTAATAGTTGTCCTTTCTTTAAAAGACCTTGTGATCTTTAGATGAAAGTTCCATGTGTATATATCAGATTAAGGTTCTACAAGTGTCTTAGCAAGAACAGATGTATCTGATCATTTATGAGGGTCCCAAGGAACTCAGCCCAGGGAAGTGTGAGGTGAGAAACAGCCACCAGAACTATGGTCTCTGCCATTGATGTTGTTGGTACCTCACAGAATCCATTTCTCCTTGTTCTCCTCATTTTTTCTTTTCTATTCTTGGAATTGACTTTACCCTTAGTTCCATAGGCAGCTCTTGGTTAACATAAGCTAGTCACCCTATCCCACTCTCTTGCCACAGCAGTTGTTTGAGGAACTTGTGACCCAATCAGTCAATGTCAAGGGGAATTCTACGACCAGGACGGGAATTTTTAAAAGAAATGTCCTTGCTTCTCTGGATATGGGGATTTAAGCAGGGACTGCTAGAGACATTTGATCATAATGAGGGAAGAGTCTCGGGGATTCTATGTAGAGCCCAAGGATAAAAACTGATGCCATAGAAATATAGCAGGAGGTGGAGAAGAATTGAGACTCCGGTGACATGGACTCAAGACTGTCCTGAAAAATCATTCGCTTTGAGCTTGTGTGAATGTGCAATTATTGCAAAAATATAGATGAGTATAGTGATTACTATAATAAATACCTGTTTTTGTGCTTCCTTTAATGAAAATCGTAACTGTCTTCCTCCCAATGAGCTAAAGTATAGCAAATAATATTGGAAATCTTACATAGTAGCTTTATTATCCTTTTCTTCTTTAATAACTTTAGTAAACATATCTGGTATGGTTGCTCTGAAACTAATTTTTAAGGTATGTGATATATCCTTTCAATATATAGTTAAATTAAATTATTTAATTAATTTAAAAAACTTATGGAAAAATACACGTCATAAAATTTATCTGTAAGTCTTTTAAGCATACAGTTCATTATTATTATGTATATTCACACTGTTAGGTAACCAGTCTCCAGAACTTGTTCATCTCGTAAAACTGAAGCTCTGTTCCCATTAAATATCTCCCCATTTCCCTGAAAAAAATCATCATTTTGTTATCTATCTCAACAAATTTAAGTGTTTTATATACTTCATATAAGTGGAATAATAGTATTTGTCCATGCTTGGTTCACTTTACATAATGTCCTCAAAGTTCATCCATGTTGTAGCATGCAATTTCCATTGGTTTTCTGTTGGTGATTTTTGGCATTCTCCAGTTCTCAGGGTCTTCAGATGTCTTATTGCTTTCTTCCATTGCCTTCCACTATGTAGAATTTTCATTTTAGAGAACATGCCTCCTTTACTTTTACAGTATTTTAGGGTAGGGCTTTCCCTTGGGTATTAGAATGTTCAATTTTGGTATTTCAAATGACTTTTTTACTGGAATTTGTCAGAATTTCCTTCTGAATAATAATTTATTATGTGAATAACCATATTTTGTTTATCCATCAATCTGACAGGGGATACTTGGATTGATTCTGCCTGCTGACTATTGTGAATAATGTTGCTATGAACATAGCTGTTAAGATGTTTTTGAGATCCTGATTTCCACTTTTTTTGGATATATACCCAGAAGTAAAATAGTTTATGGAAGTTATATTTTTAACTTTTTGAGAAACAGACATATATTCCATATTGTCTGTGCCATTTTACATTCCTCACAGATGTGTGTAGTTTCTCTACATCCTCTCCAACCCTTGCTATTTAATACCTTTTAAAAAAATGGTAGCCATCGTGTTGGACATGAGGTAGTATCTCATTGTGGTTTTGATCCTCATTTCCCTAATGGTAAGTGATGTTGGGTGTCTCTTCATGTGCCCAGTGATGATATGTATCTCTTCTTTTGACAAATATCAATTCAGGTCCTTTGCTTGTTTAAAAAAATGGGTCAATATGTAGTTTTAATTTCTTTTTTTAACTTTGGGAAAGGTTCAATGTATTTTATTTTTTGTGGTTCTTCTGTTTCTTCTCAGAACTCCTATTCTACCTATTTTGGATCCTCTTTATCTATCTTCTTTAACATTTTTTCTTGAATGTTCTTTATTTCTGCATTGCATTTTATTAATAATATTTCTGCTTTTCCATCTTCCAATGTTTCTATCTATTTATAGATATGATAGATTTCTGGTTTTGTAACTGTAGTGTTCATTCTTTTGTCCCAAAGTGATGATTGCTTTTATCATGTCTTTTTTGAGATCTACCTCGTCTTTTCTAGTCTTTGCCTCTTTTATCTCTATCCTTCCCAATTTCACTCCCAATAGTTTTATTTTGCAAATTGCACTCTACAGAACCCCTGCAGTGTCAGTGATATTCTTATAGGAGCTCCAGCACTTTCCATTGGTTTTCTGTTGGTGATTTTGGCATTTTCTGATTCTCAGGGTCTTTAGATGTTTTATTGCTGTCTTCCATCTCCTTCCACTGTGTAGCATTTTCATTGTAGGGAACATGCCTCCTTTACTTTTGCAGTGTTTTAGGGTAAGGCTTTCCTGTGTGGATTAGAATGTTCAATTCTGTATTTTCAAATGACTTTTTATTGGAATTTTCAACATGAGGTGATCCTGCAGTATGTCATATCAGAAGTCTCCTAAATTTTATTGTAGAGGTAGGCAGCATACTTCTGTGATAAAGGCAGCAGTAGCTTAATAAAGTTGTTGATTCTCTGTGAAATTTAAATGTTTGTTATTGATATAGAATTATTACCTATATTTACAGTGTTTTCCTTGGTGTATTACATGTTTTCTGCTCAGGTAAGCATAGTCAATGACACCAATTATAGGTATGTTAAACAATGCTTGGTGTCTGTTTAGGGTTAACACTAGAATCTGTTTTCTGTTTTTTATCACTAAAACTGGAGTTGTATCCACAGTATCCACATTTGACTAATTTTAAAAAGTATACAGCAGGTCCCCTCTTACCTGTGGTTTTGCTTTCCATGTTTTCAGTTGCCCATGGTCAACCACAGCCTAAGAACTTTAAAGGGAAATTTCCAGAAATAAGCAGTTCATAAGGTTTAATTGCACACCATTTTGAGAAGTATGATGAAATCTCCCTTTGGCCAGTGTATCGACACTGCTCATCACTTAGTAGCTGACTTAATTATCAGATCAATTATCAGTGCTTGTGTTCAAGTAGTCCTTTTAAAGTAGCCTAATGCTATGTCAAATTGCCTGTATCATTCACCTACATTAATCTCATCATGTAGGCATTATATCATGTTTTCATTTCATTATAAGAAGAAGAGTATAAGAGTATAGTACGACAAGACAGTGAAAGAGAGAAAAAGAGAGACTTTATCTGCATAGCTTTTTTTTTTTTACAAATATTGTTATATTTATTCTATTTTATTATTAGTTACTATTGTTACTATCTTACCATGTTAAATTTATAATTAAATTTTTCACAGGTATATATGTTAAGGAAAATTATATGTGGATATATAATTGCATACCAATTTCAGGCATCCACTGGTGGTCTTGGATAGGAAGGAATACTGTAACTTCATCAGAAGTGTTTGCATTGGGTAATAAAAAGCAAAAGACAAGGTGGCTTTCAGAAATTATCATTCACTGTGCCAAAAATGATGTGGTTCATCACATACTAAATCACTGCAGCATAAGACCTGTGTAGCACATTATAAAGGCCACTCTCTACTAAGCATTTTTTTACAAAAATAAATACCATCATAAATATAGATTCCACAAAATATCTACCCAGTAGTAGCTTCATTCATCCCCATTTTTCATACTGTTTTCTTCTTTGATGTTACACAATTTGAGTATTAAGTTCTTTACCCTTGCATAAAATACTTTTTTCCCCCATTATCTATTTTGGCCATTGATAGCCTTGCCTGGCAGCTTCAATACTTTTCATATTCTATGCTCATGTTCTTGACCTCTTGTGCCCTTTTAGTATGATTTTAAGGCATATTGAAAATTACTGAATGCCTGCATTTCCTCTGGTTAATTCTCAGAATTTCACTTTTTCCATAATGCATTATGTATCTATGGAAATTGAACAGCTGCTCTGGAAAGTCAGCTGGAACTTAGGGAAGAAAAATATTCAGTGATGATCCTTATAGTGCATCAGTTGGCCTCGTCAACCTGCCCTGACTTTAAACGTTTTATGATTTGCCTAAAAGATTTGGCAGTTGCTGCTTATTTTAATTGTAGAGCTTCGCTACATGAAAGGCAACCTTCTGCCCACACAGTAATGTTTAGTCTTGGTTGTGTATCGTGGTGTAATCTTTTTGAAGACACTTGATGGGATAGTTAGATATCCAAATTTAAATTCAAATTCAGCCACATGGTGGTGCCCTGTGGTACTGCCGATGTGGCTGCGTGTCACGGGGGACCTTTTATGCTAAATTTATGCATGTGCAGGCAGTCACAGCTCTTTCTCAGTTTGCTCCTGTGCTTGGCAGATGGCAGATTTCTTTTGACATTGCTTGTATGAGGTACCTCAACATCAGAAGTGTTAACATGTAAAGAAATGTCGGTGTTAGACTTGAGAAAACTCAGCAATGAATTCATTGCTCACTCCTGCTCGTGACAGAGGTCACATGGTCCTCTGTAAGAGATCTCTTCTCCTGATATGCCAGTGGTGTGAGAAAGTTTTTCCTTCACCTGAGCCAGCTTTGGACCAGTTTCCTCCTGCTGATGAGAGACTGGTTTTGCTTAACATTAGTTGATCAAATAACTATGAATATTTTTATTTGGAAAAATTGAGAAAAAATTAATGGTGGTGGTAAATTACTTACGTAAAATTTACTATCTTAACCTTTTTTTTTTTTTGTGGTGCTGGGGATTGAATTCAGGGCCTTGTGCATGCAGGGTAAGCACTCTACCAACTGAGCCACATCCCCAGCCCTTATCTTAACCATTTTTGAGTATACTGTTCAGAAGTAAGTATATTCCCATTACCTTACAACCATCATCACTATCCATACCTAGAACTTTTTATCTTGCAAAACTGAAACTCTGCCGTTAAATAGTAACTCCCTAGTCCCCTCTCCCCCAGCCCCTTGTATTACCATTCTTCTTCCTATCTCTATCAGTTTGCCTTCTAACTCAATTATTTTTCTCTAACTACCAATTAATATTGAATGCGGAAATGTCTTATTACTCTGTCTATTGGTTTGGAGAATATTCTTAGCATTAAAACTTCTAATTTCTTTGTTCTACAGTATTACTATATTTTCTTAAGTTTTTTTAAAAGTTGGTATAGCAAGTTTTGATATTTAAAGTACAGAGGACAATTATTCAGAATGAAACATTTTTTAGGGTTTTTTTTTTTTGGAGACATGGCTACCCTTGAACTCCTGGGCTCATCTGATCCTCCTGCCTCAGCTCCTACAGTAGCTGGGATTGCAGGTGGGAGTAACAGTGTCTGGCTTCAGAATACTTTTAGTGAAGTATATTTTATAACTATAAATTTATATAAAATAAATAAATAATGAGATATAAATATTTAAAATGCAGTTAAGTTTAATACTGTCTTGTAAACAACTCTAATTAAAGTTCAACCTCATTTACAGAAAATCTGAATAGCAATAGAAAATAAAGAACAAAGAAAGAGAAAATTTGAGACTATTTTGGTAATAGCGTCAAAGCCAACCTTATGGTTACCTTCATTGTGAAATATTTAAAGACAGATTGAGGGTTTGCAAAAGTTTTTGGAGGTAAATTTTTGCTTTCTCCAAACATGGCATTTTTTTCTCCACTAGGTAATTTTGAAAGGAAAAATGGAAACGTTCCTCCTCAGATTCTTGAGACCAAATGATGTTGGGTCTTAGTAGTAGGTGAAGATCTATGTCTGCATGTGATAGTCCCCAGGAACAAGTGTCTGTCTGCTTCTCCATCCATGGGCACAGGGGGGAGTCCTCTGGTGTACTTTCAGTATTAATGGACACAACTGTAATTTGCCCAGTCTGCTCTGAAATCCTGTTGCAAATTACATATGGCTAATGGGAAGACAGTATTATTAAAAGGAAGAAGTTAGTCTGGGTGCATAGCCAAAAGAATGAAAGTAGGGACTAGAAGAGATATTGATAAACACATGTTCACAGCAACTTAATCACAATAGCCAAAAGGTGAAAGCAACCCAAATGCCCACCCACAAATGAACAGGTAAACAAAACACAGCATTGACAGTACAATAGAATAGTATTCATTCTGAGAAACGAAGGAGATTCTGACACATGCTACAGCATGGATGAACCTTGAGGCTCTTGGGTGAAATAAACCACCCACAAAAGAAAAAGATTGTCTAATTCCACTTTCAGGAGGTTCCTAGGGTAATCAGATTCATAGAAGCAGAAAGTAAAATGTTGCCAGGGCCTGGGAGGGGAAGAATGGGGAGTTAGTATTTAATGGGAACAGTTTCAGTTTGGGATGAAGAAAAGAACTCTGGAGATGGATGTGGTGATGGTTACACAACATCGTCAGTGGACTTAATGACACTGAACTGTACATTTAAAAATGTATGGTTGGTGAATTTTAAATTGTGTATATTTTACTACAATTTTAAAAATTAAAAAATAAACAGTGACTACTAATTTTTTTTAAAAAAATCAAGAAGTTAGGAACATTATTTGGATGGAACAGAAATATAGCAGCACTCACTCATTCAAGCCCAAACAGGAGAACTGGCTAATTCAGACAGGTATAAAAGATAGGCTGCTGCTGTTTTTTTCTTTTTTTAAAGACCTATTTTCTTTCATGTTTGTACAGTCATTCTGATTATGTCAGCCTCAGGAGCTTAAAACTCCATCCTTCCCACTGTCCTTGAGTAAAGTGTCTGCTCTGTAGCTGACCTGCAGGGCCCCACTGGTCTGGCCTTTGTCCCTCCTGGTGGATACATCCTGTGCAGGTCCTGAGTGTCTCTGTGCTCAGCCTCAGTGGCCTCTTTCAGTCCCCCTTCCTCTACCTGTTCCCTTCCATTATAAGCATTTGTATTTCCTCTTCCCTCTGTCTAGAATATTTTCATCCTTCTTTTCTGAGACTAAGGTGCATATTGTTCCTTTATGCTGGACTCTTAAATGCTCATAAGCCCTTTTCTACTTTGGATCTCACCCACTGGTCACTTTGAGAGAACGTGCCTCTCCTTTCTGCCCCTTCTCTTGGTAGAAGACCCCCTCCCTGATCCATCTCTGTTTTTGTGCTCTGACTTCTCTTTGTTTTATCTTCCGTTAAACACTTCTTACACCTAAAATTACACTTCTTCCACCTATCTGTCTCTCTCCTGAAACATGGGCTCCTTGAGACAGGGGCCTGGGTTGGTGTATACACCTCTCTCTAGGACTGTGCTTGGTACACGGTGGGTGCTCAGTGCAGGTTTATGGAGCATGAGTGAATGAGAAGATGAAACCAACCTCCATTCTCACAGATAGAGAGCTCTGGGCCAGTTGACTTGGTCTTCCAGATTGGTCTGGTGGATCTTTCTCAGCTTGTGAGACCTTTTATTAAGCATTCACTTTATGCTCAAACATTTGAGATATGTGAGGGGGATATTTTTTTGGTCAATGCAGATCCTGTGAATACGTGGTGGTTTATGTTCACTGGGTCTGGAACTATATCAGTGAAAAAGAATGGCTCTGCTGCTGTCATTTAGAGATGCCAGCTGAATTATTTTAATGGGCTTTGTTGTTTTTAAAACTATTTTCCTCATAGCCATGGACAAGTTCTGTTTCTAATCTCATAGTCTCTAGAATATTGTCTAGGATAACTATTCAAGGCTATAGGATTAGTTATTTGCTTTTCGTTTATTTCATGGATAGATTTTTTATTTTATTCTTATCTTTAGAGAAAACTCTTAAAAATTCTGGTGGTGTGTGTCATCCCTGGTCGGCACTGGCATTTTTCAGATCACGCCATGTGTGAGAGTTCCCCTGAGCAATTTGCAGTGTTATCACGTCACTTTATAAATGGCAGCTTAAAATGCTTAAGAACAGGGTGATGGGAGAGTTGTCAGTTACTTTGATGATGCCAGGTCATTATGGATGGCCAGCAAGTGTTGGGCCTTACTCTCCTGACACGTCGTAATTCTGTCTGTATTAAAATGGCCATATTACTGTAGAGGGAGACATATGTCCATCTGCCTTGATGTGGATTCCCTGCGAACATGCCAGGTTTCCTTTTCTCTTTCGTGGTGCTTAGAAACAATTTCATGGAGTGCTGTTGGGCGAAACTACTGACAGGTTTGTGCTTGAGTGCCCTCCAATGGCCTCTCTTTGAGGTCTACTTTCTTAATCTAAACTAGAAGATGGTGAGGAAGAGCCCCAGAAAGGTTGGGGTGCTAGGAGGGGTGAGGTGCAGGGAGTTGATGGGCAATGGGCTCAGCCACCATGCATGGCTCAGTCTTGGAGCCGTTGTGCAGCCTGGGCTGACTGGAGCAATTGGCCTTCAAGGGCCTACTTGGCTAGACTTCAGGGAGCCAGGGAATCACTCAAGGGAAAGTGATAAAATTGTTGGTGGTTGTGTTTGGAGCAAGGTGGACTCCCTGGGCAGCCCTGGAGTGATGAGGGGCTGCCAGGGTCCTGCTCTGCCGTGCTGTGTTCTGGTCTACATTCAGAGCTTGCAGCTCTGAGGGGTTCTGCTGGCTCTGGGCAGGATTTGGGGCATTGTTCTTGACTGTACAGACTTCAGGCTTTCCTGTTGCCCTCCTAGAGATTCTGTAAGCTGTCCAACATTTTTCGGGCAAATTCCATTTTCCATTTTGCTCAGCCAACTTGGATTCTGTTGCTTGGAAGTGAAAATCCAGAACCAGATATGACTGGAACAAGGAGTGGAGGGAGGCAGGCAGTAGACCCTCTGGAAAATGGGGGTGGGACGTCTGGGACTGACCATTTGCCCAGGTTAGGACAGAAGGCTGTAAAAGTCCAACCAGAGTGTGATAGCCATGCCTCAGGGTTAGACCCCATGTCCTGACATCTCACCTCGGGCTCACCACGTTTGTTACTGGAGATGACTCTAGTGGACTGATGGTACCAAAAGTTTAGCTTGTCTCCTATTCATGCTCTCAAAGGAGTTTTGCAAATTTATTTTTATTGTCTTTGCATTTTCTGATGAAAGAGATTAGGAATTTTACAAACTTGGATACCTAATATGGGTCATTTATAGACGTTTAAGAAGTATGTTTGTTTATCCTCTACTTTTATCCTGTTGCCAAAGCACCCCTTTTATTCATGGTGAAATAAAATCCCTTAAATATTTTTCAGAACTAGCAGGGGTATAAATAAAATAGATAAGAACAAAGCAGTAATCATAGTATCCTGGAGGTTCAGTTTTTCATTTTGGGTTTTTGAATTCTTGAACCACATTTGTGAAATCTAATCCCAATATCCCACAGAATCTCTTTTAGTTATGTGCTTTCCATCCTCTCAAAGACTCTGATGAGGAAATGGAGTCTCAACAGTTAGGGTTGTAAGGTATAGTTGGGAGCCAGGTTGGTTGGTTCCAACATTCCTGAAAGGCCCTCCTGGAGAAGGAGAACATGACAGAACACCCTTTTTCATGTGTGACCCACTTGTGTCTTGGGCTGAAATATGAAGTTGCTGTTTTTGTGGGCTCACATGGGCCAGTGTGAGCAATAGCCTACGCTTCAGACTCATGAATCTCCTTCAGTTCCTCAGTCATGGGGGATCCTCAGGCCCAGGTGTACCACAGCTGAAGAGAGAAATCATATCCCAAACACTGTGGTCCCCTGTTGGTTCATTACTGAGGCATGATGGTATTTTCTTTTCCCTTCCCCTCAGAGTGTGTGTGTGTGTGTGTGTTTTGCAATAAGGAGAAATTAATAATAAGACTCCTGCTTTTAGCAGTTGTTGGATTGGCTCATTTTGAAAATGGGGATGGGGTTCCCTGGTGAGGATGGATGTAGACACCTATACACAGAATACTTGCTGCACTCCATGCCTTGGAATGGACCATATGGTCCTGGAATATGAGAAGCTCAATGATGATCCTTTCAGGGTTCATAAACCTCTTGGGGCTCTAGTACTTCATGGTGGAATGCAGTTCCTTACCAGATAGATAAGTAGACCTTTAGAAACATAGTCATGTGTTGCTTAGGACCATTTTAGTCAACGAAGGGATGCATATTTGACAGTGGTTCCATAACACTATCATGGAGCTGAAAAATTCTTATTGCCTAGTGACATCATAGCCATTGTAACATCATAGCACAACACATTTCTCACATGTTGTTTTAGTCAGCTTTTTTGCTTCTGTGACTAAAAGATCTGACCAGAACAACTTTAGAGGAGGAAAAGTATTTGAGGGATCACGGTTTCAGAGGTCTTAGTCCATAGAAGGTTGGCTCCATTCCTCAGAGCTCAAGGTGAGGCAGAACATCATGACAGGAGAGTGTGGGGGAGGGAAGTGGCTTATATAATGATCAGGAAGCAGAGAGAGAGAGACTCCACTTGCCAGATTCAAATATATACCCAAAGCCACACCCCAATTCCCATCTCCTCCAGCCACACCCTCCCACTTCAGTTACCACTCAGTTAATCCTTATCAAGGGATTAATTCACTGGTTGGGTTAAGACTCTCACAACCCAGTCGTTTCTCCTCTGAACTTTCTTGTACTGTCTCACATGTGAGCTTTTTGGGGATACCCCACATCCAAACCATAACACATACTCACAGTGATGTGGGTGCAAACAAACCTGCCAAGCAGACAGTCCTATGAAAGGATAGCAGTACGATTGTGCAGCACATAATACTTCATAATATAACAAACAGCTATGCTATTGGTTTGCTTACCGTGCTCTAGTTTTATTATTTTAAAGTGTACTCTTCTACTTATTAAAAAGAAAGGTTTATTACAAAAGAGTACCCCATGTTAAGAGAGCAGCAACCTCACATATCTCACATTTACTATGTCTCATGTTTGCATCATCAGGCCACATGGACTTATTGCCCTAGATCATGTAGGTTTGTAGGACTCGATGATGTTTGCACAATGATGAAAGTGCCTAGTGATTAATTCTCAGAACATATTCCTGTCATTAAGTGAAGCTTGACATACTTCACTTAGTAGAAAATAAAGAGGTGTTTCTGGCCCCTGAGTCCAGCAGCTATGTCCCAGTCACTTCCCTAGCTTCTGTCATTCTTCCTCCATGGTTACAAGTGCAACATCTACAACTCAGAAAGCCTCTTCCTTGTCATGACCAATGAAAATGCATCATTCTTAAGAAACAAGAGAAATATAGGCAGGGAGGTTAAATGTTTCCTGGAGAACTGAAGTTGTGTGTGCTGTGGCTTTAGGAACAGATAGACACAGCACATCTCAAGAAAGCGAAGGCCTCATCATGCCTTCTGGAGGGCATTTCTTGGCTGGGCAGCCTAGGGTGAGTCACTGAGCTTCAGATTCTGTACCTGTACAGCAGTGGTAAGAAGGCTGGCTGGACTTGGTAATGTGCACCTGTGATCCCTGCACTCAGGAGACTGAGCGGGAGGTTTAAAGTTCAAGACCTTCCTTGGCAACTTAGTGAGACCCTGCCTCAAAATGAAAAATAAAAAGGGGGTGGGAATGTGGGTTCAATTCCCAGTTCCCCCACCTTGCCACCCAAAGAAGCCTCTCTTGTGAGAAATGGAAGTCAGGGCAAACTGGATAAAATAACCTACATGTAATACCTGGCACAGAGCACTCATGCAAGTGCTGGTAACCTCCCCTTTCTCCCTTTAGGACTCATAGCTTTGAGAAGTCTGCTGCCTTTGGGTGCTAAATGTTCTACCAGTTTCCAGTTGGATAGTTGAGAATCTTGGCTGTAATCATTGTCTTGTTATTTGATGCACTTTATTTATTTTCTGTGAAATGCTAGTGCAATTTGTATATTGTATAAGCATTTCAATGTGAAAGTTGATTTTAATTTTGGGGAGGAGATGTCAGAGTTTGTAGATCTTTAAATCCAGCAGGGATATTTTTTATTGGCAGTCTCTTCTTGTGTTAAAAGCAGCCACATCCATATTTGTTAGTATAGCATATACAGAGAGTTTTAAAAATTGGATGTCGGGCTCGAGCATGGGTTTAGCTAATTTAATTTGGTCAGCCCATTTGTCGAAGTGAGATTTTAGTTTGTGTTAGAACTCAATGCTATTTGGCACATTGGTGACCAGCAGTCGGCCTGTGATCACATCTTCTTTCCATAGTTGCCAGAACAGCCGGTGTTGAAATTGCTAAAACAAGTGTGTGGGATGCACCACTTTTGTGCCTCTGCCAATAGGAAGGTATGACCATGTTTTCTGCCTACGATTCTGAATAAATGCCTAAATCATTAAGTGGATTTTTTTAGTAGTATATTTCAGCCATGATGACTGTGAATTAGAAAGCACTGTCCTTTGTATAACTACATTTTTATCTGTGCAGAATACATTTAAAATTTATTACAAAGTTTTAACAAACACAAGTTATTTCTTGAGTTTTTTTTTTGTTTACTGAGGATGCTTCCTGAATAAAATATTTTCTTAAGGCTGCAGCTTAGTGAAGTAAATTCAGAACTGCTCTCCATAATATAGGATAAAATTAAAAATAGGAGTATGCAAACTTTTAATTCCAGATAGGAGGAGCAGGTTCAAGAGATCCATTGTATAAGATGGTGACTATAGTTAATAACAAAGTATGTTATTCTTTGAAATTCCTAAGATTGTATTTGAAGTGTTCTCACCACAAAATATAAGTATGCAAGGTAGTGGTTAGGTTAATTACCTCAATTTAACCTTTCCTCAGCATTGACATATTTCAAAGCATGTTGTACATGATAAATATATACAATTTTTGTCAAATGAAAATAACAGAAAAAATTAAAAACAGTGTTTCAGTCAGCCTTTTGTTTTCTCCCTCTCCCACCTCTGTTTGGCTCTCCCCAGGTTCCCTCTGAGTTCCAGACCTCAGAAGGTGGAAGACAGCCCTTACTCCACACCAGCCCACGTCCCATTGTTGAACACTACTAATGTGGAATTCTGAAACACCTAAAATTCTGTTGGTTTGTTTGAGAATTTGGAATGTCTGCAAAGAGTCCTGGTGAAAGAGATAATAGGCTTTCAAAACGTGTTTACTGAACAAATCATTGGTAGATAAAATTGCCTGCCCCCAGTCCCCGCCCCACCACCCCATGTTCTCAAGGAGAAACCTTGTCATGCATAAAGAATTTGCAAAGGCAGGAGGGATACAAAGCCATTGTAGGTAAGAAGAAAACTACCAGGAGGATAAGACACAACCAACTCTGGGCAGAGAGTGTGCCCAGGGCAGCCCACGTCTGCATGTGTGGCAGGAAGAGGAAGAAGGAAGGATGCGCCTCGCTCTTTTCTTTGCTCCATCATTGTTCTCAGACCTCTTTGGAATGCTGAATTGAACCCTGAAGTGCTATAAAGGATCCGGGCAGATCTCAGTTTGTCACAACCCTTTGTTACAATGATATTTTTGCTATACAGTTGTCTCTCAGGATCTGTAGAGGGATTGTTTCCAGGATCCCTGAGGATACCAAAATCTGTGGATGCTCAAGTCCTCACAAAAAAACAGCATTGTTTGCATATAAATTATGCAATCACCCTAAATACTTCAAATCTGTGGATGACTTAAAATACTTAAAGCAAAGTACGCTATATAAATAGTTGTTTTACTATATTGTTTAGGGAACAATGACAAGAAAAAATCTGTACACGTTCAGTACAGATGCTACCTTCATGCTAAATGTGTTTTCTATCGGAAGTTGGTTGAATCTGTGGATATGGAACCAACTGGATCCCAAAATGAAAGTCGTAGAAAGCCCAATGCACTGTCACTTATGATTTCAAAAGCATTATAAAGCCCAAGTCGTTTTCAATAAAATAATGTCTATTTCAGTGCTTAGGTATGTCTGCCATTGGGAGGCATCACGAGTGACCAGATATTTGCACCTCTTCCCACATGGGCACCATGGACCTCATGGCAGCTGTGCTGCCGGGACAGGATTCAGTACTGCAGAAGCCTTGTCATTGGTGACAGTTTCCCAAACTGGAGAGCAGCTCTTGATAAAGTTCCAGACACAGTGAAGTTCCCTTGGTTGATCTGGTAGCTGCATTACTGGACACTTCAGTATGTCTTAGAATGATGGAAAACATCTCAGATTTAAATGTGGTAATAAGCTTTAGGTTGCCATTCTCATAAACTGGGTTTCACCCACAATAACTCTTAAAGGTCAGTACCCCTTGCACTGAAGGGTGGCTACCAGCCCTGGTCACCTTTTCCCAAAGCCAGGAACATCCCAGTTACATGAGAATGAAAAGCCCTCCCAGAGAACCACTGTTTTAGGGCCAGGCTCAGAAAAGGGTAGAAGTTGATCAGTACATTTCCTTAGGGAGAGAAAGCAGTTAAAGACAGAATCTGCACCTGTTCTGTACTAAAATGCATTTTCTGGAATGTTCCGTCCCTATTGGGTATCTGCAGCATATCTGATCATGGTGACGTGATTGGGAAAGACCACCTCCACCAAGACCTTAAAACCATAGGGATCTGATACATCTGAGGGGCCTCCTAGACCATAATGAATGTTTCAGGTGGGGACTGAGGTCTGCAGTCCTGTGCAGAAGGCAGGAAGAGAAGACCCAGCTTAGGTTTAGCTCTGTCCTCTACCAAGTGCCTCTCTGAGCTGTCTTGGGCTTCAGTGTTTCTTACGTGCAGAGTGGGCATCTAACTGCCATGTTTTAGAGTTCCTGCAATACCTAAATTGAGGCAATGTATGTAAGTGCTATGTAAACTCTAAGGTAGAATTTTTATTAGCTCATTTGAACTTGGTCAAATCAATTAACCTCTCTGGGTATCATTCTCCGTAAGGCAGAGTGTGAGTGTATGTCAGTCATGTCTTTTTACTATCTATAGTTTGATGCTTTGGCATCTGGGGACCCTGCTGACCCTGAAGGGACTGCTCCTCCCAGGCTGACTGAGTCCTAGAGATAGCAGTGACTGGCCTGAGTGCACCTTTCAGTGCAAACCAGCCAATCCAGAGCCATGTCCCCACCTGTTTTCATTTTCAGGCTCTCATATTCTGAGACACTGTCCACCTGTCCTATTTGCTTTATGTCCAGGTACCAGACAACAAAAGATAGTCCCTACACATCAGAACCTGCTAAAATTACTCAAACTAGCCAATCCTATGCCTGTTTACTCACCTCACCCAGTCCTTCCCATAAAAACCACAGTACAGGTTCTGGGCCATTTTACCCTTGCTCCCTATGCCTCCTAACCAACCCCAGCACTTTCCATGTGACTCTGTGTGGTGGGCCATACCTCCTGCTTTTAGGGGACTGTGAGTGAAAACATCTATCTCATGACAGTCGTTTCTGTGTCAGCATGTCTCACCACACTTGAATAAAATGAATCCCAGGTATCCTTAAAACATGGTACCTATCCATGCCTGTCCACAGACTTTCAGGGAGGATCAATAGCAGAATGTACTTGAAAGCAAGTAGAAGTCTGAAGATGGTGGAAGTACAATGATGGCAGGCATGTGGCCTTTTTTGAAATGGGTCAAGAGCTGAGCCAGGAGGGCAGGCTGAGAGTGGATTCTGAGTTCAATATTGAATTGAGTTGAGGTGTCTGTAGGTCCTGCAGTGGACAGATGGGTCTCTCTTAAGCTATGCAGGTAAATGAGATTGCCCAAGAGTAGCATGAATCATGAGAACTAAAGGCTGAGGACATAACCCTAGGGAACATGGTCTTTTAAGGAAAGCTAGAAGAGAAAATGGGAAGAGACAAAGGAATGATCCAAGAAGTGGGAGGAGAAGGAGAATACAAAGTGTTTCTAAAGCCAAAGGAGGGCATGGCCAACTGCACCTAACCCCACAGAGCCTTGGACCACAGGGTTTGGCTGGTCTTCAGGGATCAAGAATAAATTGACTGGGGAAGTTGGGGGCAGAGCTAGATGGAGTGAGGGGGAGTTGAGAAGTATGGAGGAGTGGGGAATTGGGAGACAGGGAGATGGGAGTGGAGACAGGGCTAGGGAGAGGCAGGACGGGTTTCATGGTAGTGTGTTTGTATAGATTGTAGCCAGGATCCAGAATGCACATACAGAGCCTTATTCCCCCTGGAAGGGAGCTCTTCTTCTCCCCTGGGGATCTTGAGTTGGGAATGCCATAGGTATAGGTGAGTTCATATTAAAGGGGGTTCTCCAAGGAAAACTGAAGGAAGACTGGTCCCTCAAGGGACATCACACTCTTTGCGGCTGCCCCTTGTAGTATAGAACCCAATCAGTGATTATTTTGAGAAATAAATGAGTTAATATTGTTGGAAGGCATAATATTTGGCACAGAAAAAATGTAATTTTCCCAAAGTAAGTAATGGTTTAAATAAGCATTTATGGGTTTGGCCTGGGGTCTAACCTCTGCTGTTTATGACATGATTTCTTTGGAAAAATGTGTTTCCAGTTCCAAATAACTGACTCAGAAGAGAAGTTATGGAATGTAACTTGGGGTATTGGCAGTGATAGATTGTGGTACCTTTTCTTTAATTTGAAACATATTAAAAAGAAAGAAAATATCAACAGTTATCATACAACTTCTTTTGAATTTCATAAAGAAAGGGAATACCCTTATTCTTTGCCTGCTACCCCTATAAACTATGTGAGGCATAGACTTCTGATGCCTGTACTGGGAGAGCTATGTGTGGGCACCCCCTCCCCCAAGTACCCACCTTTACATGGACTTCTGCCACTGGCAGCTCCTGCAGGGCTCATGTGCTCACACCTCCTTGACTGGACATGCAAGAGGCTTTTGTTTTGCAGGTGGGAGCATCCTAGAAGACTCAAACAGGCCTGTTTCATGTCACAGTCTCCTCCCTGGACCAGTCACAGCAACCAGCAGATCAGAGAGAGAGCGAGCGATTGGAAATTCTGAGTAGAATCCCATGGGATGAAAGGGAATTTACAAGAGGAATGGAGTTTTAGGCAGATAAGACAATACATATTGTATAGTTTTAATAACTATGTTCAAATAGTTATTAAATGGCAGTTATTTTTAATGGCTGTTTATCATTCTATTTTATAAACATAATCTTTATAGGCATTCTCCTATTGATGGAGTTTAGATAGTTCCATTTTTTTTGGTGTGTGAAACACAAAAATTATGCCATTCAAGTGCAGAGATCTTTAATTAAGTGGATTACAAGAGAGCTTTGGCATATAGGATTTCACAGTGGAACTAATCCTCTTACTCTCTAGAGTTACAAGTTCTTTGTAAGGAGACCCTTGGACTTGATTTCCCATCAGAAGATGAGTTTGTGGAGGAAGTATCATTTGACTCAGTTGAGGGGCTCTGTTTTTTCATCTTTATTTTTGGGTTCCTTTCCCATTTGAAACTGGCTTGTTATCTTTCAAGTGGGCACAAGGCCATCATACCAGATGGTCTAGACTATAGGCAGGCTAGGCAGGGAAGTGTGACTCTCACTTGGGTGACAGAGGCTAGATTTCTACTGGAAGTCGTCAGCTAGGAGGATGAGCATCACTTCATTAGTTTGGAAGGACATGAGGCTGCTCTTACAACTTATCCCTTTTTTTTTAAAGCTCTTAACTTTGAGACTTGCTTCTTATTTTATAGGAGTTAGAGGACAGCTTATCTTTTTTAAAATTTTTACAGACTTCATTTTGATTCATTGAACACAAATGGGGTACAACTTTTCATTTCTATGGTTGTGCAATGATGTACATTCATACCATTCATGTACAACTCTAAGATTTCATCTTGTTCCAATTAGAATGGCTATTATCAAGAACACAAACAATAAGAGATGTTGGTGTGGATGGGGGAAAAAAGGCACACCTTTATATAGCTGGTAAAGTTGCAAATTGGTGCAGCCACTCTGGAAAGCAGTGTGAAGATTCTTCAGAAAACTTGGAATGGACCCAACTTTTGACCCAGTTATCCCACTCCTTGGTTTATACCTAGAGGACTTAAAATTAGCATACTACAGTAACACAACCACATCAATGTTTATAGCTGCTCAATTCACAATAGCTAGACTGTGGAACCAACCTAGATGACCTTCAATAGATGAATGGATAAATAAGCTGTGAGGACAGCTAATCGTGATGGGATTTTTATGGATTGGAATCTTAAATGCTAGAAAATTACACTATGGACCATCCAATATCAAGGAGGACACCTGTCTGATTCCCCTTGATTTTTGTTATAATGTCATTACAACCTGTCATGAGTTGTTCACATCCCTCCACTAAGTGGTCTGCTCCCTGGGGGCAGGGATCATGGAATCGTCGTTGTCCCCTGAACAGCTCCTGGAAAGTAGGAGGAGCTCAATAAATATTTGTTGAATGAAAGCTTGCTTCTATAGGGGTGATGTGAGATCTCAGTTATGATGTGCACTGGTTTGTGGTAGGAGAGAAACTGTCACTCTCTTGGTCCTAGTTGGTTGTAATCTTTGCAGTGAGTCTGAGAAAGTTGAGAGAATGAAGGGCTCCATGAATCAAAGGAGGTCCTCAGAGCACAGAACAGGGAGCTTTGCTTGAGTCCAAGGACTCTAGAATGAGCTTCATGGGGTGGACTCTTGAAATTAGGAACAGAGCCTTGTGTGTATGGCTGGGGCTTGTCTTGTTTGTCAGTGGGGGGTGAAGGGGAAGAAGGGAATAATCTGGAGAGACAGGGACTGCCCATGAAGGGCAGCATCTTCTAGAAACCTGAAGACAGTGTTTGACTTTTGGAAAATGGACACTTTCACTGCAACAGAAAGGAGGTGCAACCTGAGTTTTTCTCGCATTTCCTTATATCAAGAGATTGAAATGTTTGCAGATGCCTTTCAATTCACTCCACAGAAGTGCTTTTTCCCTCCCATGTGCTGTACTATATCATGCACATGGAATTTTAATTTTACTTTTTGCATCCAAGCTTGAACAATTAATTCTTGAGCTTCAGTGTATAGAATGTACCTTTTCCCTTGCCACAGCATATTAAATCTACCCATTGGAAACATTTGGACTTAATAAATACAGAAATGGTTAGCTTATTCTTGAAATAAGTCAGTTAAAATAGTTCATTTTAGAGTTGCAGAAATTTCTTTCATAATTAGGAAAGAATGTGCATGTTAGGAAGAGAACCTTATTTCTGTTTCTTTGCTTTCTGTTTGGGGTTAGATTTTTAATTTTGTTTTCTAGATGTATAGTTCTGTGAATTTGAAGACATATGTAGATTTCTATAACACTGCCAAAATCAGGATAAAGAATAGCTCTGTTAACTCATAAAACAGCCTCATCTCATGCTACCCCTCTCCAACCCCTGCCAACCATTGATCTGTTCCCCATACTGTGTTGTTTTCTGTTTTGTTTTTGACAATGTCATGGAAGTGGAACTGTACAGTCCATACAGTATATAACCGTTTGAGACTGGCCTCTTTTCTCTCAGCCTAATGCCTTTGAGATTCATCCAAGTTGTTCCATGTGTCAGTAGTTTATCCATTCTAATTGCTTAACAGTGGTCCATTGGATGGATGTGCCACAGTTTGTTATGTACCTACCTATTGAAAGAAGTTTTGACAGTGGTCTTTTGTGTCTGGATTCTTATACTTAGCAAAATGTTTACAGGGTTTGCCCAAGTTGTGGCATCTAACAATGCTTTATTCCTTTTATGGTCAAACAATTGTCCACTGCATAGATAGACTTTGTTTACCCACTTATCAGTTGATGGACATTTGGGTTGCTTCCACTCTTTGGCTATTATTAATAATTCTGCTATGAATATACCTGTACAAGTTTTTGAGCAAACATGTGTTATGGTTTAGGCATGGAATATCCCTAAAAGTTCATGTGTGAGACAATGCAAGAACATTCAGAGGCAAAGTGGCTAGATAGGAAAGTTATAATCTAATCATGGTTTAATCCATTGATGGGTTAATTGAGAGGTAACTGTAGTTGGGTAGAGCATGGCTGAAGGAAGTGGCTCACTGGGGTGTGCCTTTGAGGTTGATATTTTTCCTGGTGAGTGGGGCAGTCTCTCTGCTTCCTCATGCTCAAGTCCTGAGCTTCTTTTGTTTGCTGTGTACTTCTGCCATGATGTTCTGCCTTGTCTTGGGCCCAGAGGTATGGAGTCAGCCAACTATGTCCTTTGAAACCATCCATGACCCCAAATAAACTTTCCTCCTCTAACTGTTCTTGTCAAGTCTTTTGGTCACAGAGATGAAAAAGCTGACTAAAACACATATGTTTTCAGTTCTTGGGTATATACCTGGGAATAGAATTGCTGGGTCATTTGTAATTCAGTGTTTAATATTTGAGGACTACCAAACTGTTTTCCAAAGTAGCTGCATCGTTTTATTTTCCCACAAACAATGCATGAGGGCTCTGACTTCACTATAGTCCCAATACCACATGTATTTTCCTTTTTTATTTTTATTTTTGTGATGCTGGGGATTGAACCCAGGGCCTTATGCATGGGATTTTTATAGGGATTTCATTTGTAGATCATTTTGGTTTTCTTTAATTTGCTTCAATGTTTTCTAGTTTTCAGTGTAATGCTTGATATACTTATTCCTTCTTATACCTATTTCTACATATTTTATGCTATTATTTTCTTGATTCTGTTTTTGTATTTTTCATTGCACATTTACAGAAATAAAGTTATTTTCTTAAATATTGATTTTGTATCCTAAAACCTTACCAGCCTCATTTGTTACTCTAATAGTATTTTTGTGGATTGTTTAGGTTTTTTAAATATAGAAAATCAAGTCATCTGTAAATAAAGCCTTAGTACTCAGCAGTGCAGTTTACAATTCTGCATAGCCTTCACTTGCTATTTGCACAGAGCCTTAACATGGGTCCGATATGAGAACTTACTGCCTTCTCAGGCCTTTTCTGAGCACAGCCCTTTTAATTTTCAGGAGTACATTGGAGCTTTTAAGGACCCTCTAGACATCTTACTTCATGCATTTTTCCTTAATTTTTTTGTTATCCTATTTTTCACCCCTTAGCTATCCACTGCCTCTAGCTGCTGTGATGGCTAACCATTGCCTTCTGTTGTTCTGGACCAATACTCCCAGGGAGAGGCTTATCGACCTGGAGTAGCTCTGAGTCAAATCACAGACGGCCTTCCGGGTGGGTTCCTCTAGAGAACCAGCACACAGGTTGGGTAGACAGTTCTGAGACCGTGAAGAAGCCCCTGCCAAGCTCTTCTAGCTGCTGGCCTTCCCCAGGACTGTGGGGTGTTGGTTTCCCAGGCTACAGTGGAGACTGGGAGAGGGATGGATACAGGTCCAGGCTAACATGCCATAGAGCTCACTGTCACCAGGTTCATCCACTTTTCATCAGATTGCTGCAAGCCTTTCAAAGAACTTCTAGAGTTCTGCCAATTTCTTATTGCTTTTATGAAATACAGAATTTTCATCAAGTCTTATTCTTCCATTTTTTACTGACATTCTTTTTTATTAAAATGTGAGCATTCTTTATAGATTCCGAGTACAGATTCCATATAAGATATGCTTGGCAAATATTTTCTCCCAGGATGTGGCTTATCTTTTCATTCGTTCTCATTCTTTCTCTCTTTTGGGGGGAATAATGGGGATTTAACCAAGGGGGAGTTTACCATGAGTTACATCCCCAGCCCTTTTTAAATTTTTATTTTGGACAGGGTCTCATTAAGTTGCTTAGGTCCTTGCTAAGTTGCTGAGGCTGCCCTTAAACTGGCAGTACTCCTGCTTCAGCCTCGGGAGCTGCAGGGATTACAGGCATGTGCTACTGTTCCTGGCTATCTTTTCCTTCTCTTAATAATGCCTTTTGATGACTAGCCATTTTAAAATTTGATGTTGTACTTAAGAAACTTTGCCTCATCCAAAGTCATAAAGATTTGTTCTGGTTCTTTCTTCTACAAATTTTATAGTTTGAAGTTTTACATTTAGGTTTATGAGTCCTTTGAAATTAACTCATGTATGGTATGAGTTACGAATTGAAGTTTATTTTACTTTTTTTTACCATGCGGATATCCAATTTTTCCAACACCATTTGTTGGAAAAGTTATCCCCTCTGCACAAAATTGCTTTTGTACCTTTGTCAAAAGTTGTTTTTTGTTTGCATATGTGTGGATATAGTCCATATATCTTATGTGGAATCTGTACTCAAAATCTATAAAGAACATTCAAATTTTAATAAAGAAAAAGAATGTCTATTTCTCCAGTAAATATTCTCTTTTATTGGTCTATTTGTGTGTCTTTATGCCAACACTATATTGTCCTAACTAAGTCTTTTAAAAAATGTGTGTGTGTGTGTGTGTGCATGTGTGTGTGTTTATTCTGACAGGAAACAGTGTGTCTGGGCTAGAGAACACACATTTATTACTCCCAGTGTGACTTGTGTAGGTCCCCTTGGGCAATGTGGTGCCAGTCACTCCTGGTGTGTGCAGGGTACTGCTCTACTGGGAGGAATGATGAATTGATGGAGAGTGGCTGGCACTCTGCCCCTTCTCAGAGAAGATGCAGGGCATGTGAATGTACAGGACTCAAAGTGCCTTTTTCCGCTGCATCAACACATCCCCTGGGTAGAGGGAAGGAAGTTCTAGCTCTCTAAATCTCCTCTGGCTAATATGCTATTTCTAGCTTTCAAGGCATTCAATTCATCCTTTAAACGTGTTTTCCACTGCTGCTTGCTCAGAGAGCCCAGATATGCAGAAATTCATGGAGGATTGTCTCTTAAACTGAAACTTTTATGTTAAGCCTCAAAATATGACTTGACATCCTCTTGAAAGGTTGCTTTAATTCTCAAAGTCTGGGCTTTCTGTGCCCTTTGAATTTCCATGTGAATTTTAGAATTAGTTGGTCAATTTTACAACAAAGTCTGCTGGGATTGTGATAGAAATTGCATGGACTCTGTAGGCCAGTATTTCTCCAACCTGTTACTGGTGTGGTTGGCGTTTTGAGCTGGCTTGTTCTCTCATGTGCATGCAATGAAGGACATTTTGCAGCATCCCTATCTCTACCCACTGGGTAGTAGCATCCCCTGCCCCCAAGGTGTGACAAATAATCCCATTTCCCAGGCATTGCCAAATATCCCTGGGTGGGGGTGGGAAATCACCCCGGATCCAATTGGGCAGAACTGATGTTGCAACAGTATTGAGGCTTCTGCTCTGAAACACATCATATACCTCTTCACTTCTTTAGGTCTTTAAGTTCTTTCAACAGTATTTTTTAACTTTCAGTACAGTTTTACTTGTCACTAGTATATAGAAATGCAGTTGAACCTTGTGTGTTGATCTTGTCTTCTTCAACACTGCTAAACCCATTTATTAGTTCTAGTGGGTTTTCACAAAAATCTTTCTGTTTTTTTTTTTTTTTTTTAATATCCAGGACTGTTTCTTTGGGTTTATGTTGTGTGTGGATTACTCTTCTGCTTTTCTAAAAATTGTAAATAGGAAACATGATTGGTGTTTTATACAATGGATGGATGTAATTTAGTACAGGGTCAGGTTGCCAGACTTAGAATTCCATTGTGAGTTTTTTTGGTGACAATTATTGATAGTGAGTAATCTAAGTTATTCTGGAAGGATGTAGGTGGAAAGCAAATTAATAGATCATACATCACAGGTTGAATGAATGGACAGTTTACTTTGATGGACAGTTTACTGTCTAATCACCCAAGTAAATGATTGCTTGCTTTGGTTAGCTTTAGCTGATAACTTTTAAAGTGTCTTTTGGAGAAGATTATTTTATTCTTCAGAAATACTCCAGGTAAAGTCAGAGTTATTCTCCAATTTGTAGGTCATGAACTTTGACATTAAAAAGCAATGAATTTATATATTCATGCCAGGTAATTATGTTTACTGATAATCTTAATCTTAATAAATACTTGATTTGTCTGAAGGGGGACTTGTTGGCTACCATGAGAGTGTGTGTGTGTGTGTATGTGTGTGTGTGCACGAGATACGTGTGTTGGGGGAGGGAATGAGAATGGTGTGCATGATATGCAGACTTGTTTAGGTAACTTGGTCCTTTTACAGCTTAGAATTACCTACCATACTTGCTGGAGAGATATCTTCTTCCCTAGAACAAGGGTATGCTTTTGTACCACAGTTACTAAGTGCACACATTTCTTTGAGAAAAGAGCAGTTCACTTCGACGTTCCCTTTGTATGCTTTTTTTGTCATCTGTGTCCTCTCCCCTTTTCCCCTGTATTAGATTTTGTCGGGTGCTGTTCTCTTCTCATTTTGCCATTCTGGGAGGATTTCTGAAGCTTCCTATCTGTCACTGGTTTGGTTTTGCAGAGCGTAAATTCTGATCTTTACTTGCTTCAGTGTGGATTTTTCTTCTATGATTATATTTTTAGCCCCCATGGCATTTCTCCTTCTCTCATCTAGCTCTGTGCACATTGCTGTCCTCCTGCTCCTTCCAGAGCAGCCTGCTCTGTCCAGGCTCTGCCCTTGGCTCAGGGCAGCTCCAGCTGCTTGTAGCCTCCCCAGGAGCTACAAGCTAGAAAGTCCTTTCTGGATCCTGCAGATCATTTTTACAGATATATTCTCTTAGTATCCACATGCTCCTCCTCATCCCTATGTTTCTATAAGGGGCATGTTGAGTGTCGATTGTTATAGTTATCCCCCTTATCCTCTGTTTGTTTCCCACAGTTCCATTTACCTGAGGTCAATGGGGTCCAAAATGGAAAATTCCAGAAATATCCAATTTGTTGGTTTTAAATTACTTTTGTTACAGTATATCATTATAATTGTTCTACTTTATTATTGTTGTTCTTAATCTCTTACTGTGCCTAATTTATCAATCACACTCTTTAATATACATATATATGTGTATGTAAAACAGTGTATATAGATTGGTGCTACCTGTGATATCAGGTGTGTGCAGTCTTGGAATGCCATCCCCTGTGGTAAGGGAGGATTGCTGTGTTTTCTCTATTGTTCTTTTCAAAATATCATTATGGGGAACATCTGACTTGGCATGACTTTGTTGTGAAAAATGATCCATTCCCATTATAAAAATTTGAGTAATTCAGGAAGGTACAAAGCATAAAGAAAAATGTGAAGTGCCAGCTAAGCAGGAGGAACAAGGTGTGGAGGTTGAATGTAGAGTGTGGTGACCGTATTTCTAAAGACTGGGGGTGTGGCCCAGAAGCAGAACCTGGCCTTAGCTTGTGCCAGCTCTGGGTTCAATCCCCAGCACAAAAAACTGAAACCAAAACCAAACAAAACAGAAACATAAAGCACAAAACCAAAAAGCCAAACCAAAACAAACAAACAGAAAAACCAGAAAGAAAAAAACAAACAAATGAAGAAAGAGAAATTTTCTTTAAAGTTCTCACCACACACAGAAAGCTTAATGACTCTGTGAGGTGACAGATATGTTAATTAGCTGGACTTTGGTCAGGATTTTGCAATATGTATCACATTGTGCCTTCAATGTTTTTTTTTGTCAAGTAAAATTGGAGGGAAAAAGCAGAATAAAGAAGAAACACCATGCCACCCCCACATAACTGCTCAATGACGTCCGGTGAGCAGCATTTGCGGTAGGCGTCCCTCAGGTCACAGATGCAAACAGAGGGTATGTGACCACAGAGTTATGCATATACATTCTACTTTAAGGATAAGTATTCAACTCGAAATGTGCTTTAATTTAACAAGAAAAAGAGTAAAAGTGTGCTTCACAGTCCAGCAAGAAAGGCCATAAAATGTTTAAGTGGTGGAGTCACTTTTTTAAAACTTGAAGTTTAAGTTTGGAGTGTCCCTTGAATGCCTTTTATCAGGGCAGAGGAGATTAGCAGATGCATACTTAGTTCTCCACAATGGCATAGTGTCGGGGTTAATGCTTGGGGCCCAGACAGCCTGGGTTCAAATCCCAGCTCTGCCTCTGGACCTTAGACTGATTGCTAAACTCGATGCGACTCAGTTTCCATCCATGGTAAGACAGAAGGAATAGACGGTAGTGTCTATCAGAGTTCTGGTGGTGATTAGGTGAATTATTATTAATGTAGGGGTGTGTGGCATGCTAATATTATTTCCTAGCTCTTTGTAGCCTATTTTTTCTAATTATATTTATAGGGCAAGGTTGGTAGCCTTTGCGTTCTCCTGTCTTCCCCCACTTCCCACAACAGCTCCCATTAGTCCCCCCCAACAGTCCCTGCTCCCCAACCTCTGTTCCTCCTAAGCTTGACAAGATCCTTCCTAACTTCCTTGTTCTGGCTGAGCTACGTTTGGCCAGATTTTGTTGCCAGTAGTTTTTGTTTTATACAAGGAAGTCATCATTTTGCTTGGTTTCTAAGATTGAAGAGATTTGGTTTTCTATTTGAAGAACAATCTATTTGGGAATAAATTTCTCCCCCTCCAGACCACAGAATCCACCTACCCCTGAGATGCTTTTTCCAATGCTGCCCACCTGGGATTTGCCCTTCCTCCCCAGAGGCTCCTATGTTGGTCTATTTTGCTATTATTAAACACTTTTACACCCAGAAAAGAATAGAGAAAATATGTATGTAATCTGTACTTGTGTTATAATATGCAGATACACTCAACAGTATTTTTTCATAATTACTTTGGATCTTTTTTGATGGAAATTGCTTTAAACAATTGAAGCTGTCCTTATGCTTGGCCCCAGCCCCACCTCTCCATTCCATCCATTCTTAACAGGTTGCTACCATCTAGGAGTAAATTATATTCTTCTCACTCACATTTTTACATTTGATCCTAAATATGTGTTTATAGTCAACATGTAGCATTGTTTTGTGCATTTTAAAGTTCACATAAATCATATTATCTTATCAATAGGGCTTCTGCTACTTTCTTTGTTTAGCCAGTGGTATATTTTCAGTGTTTCCCCATCTCAATATGTGTAGATGTAGTCATTTTTAAATCACTGTGTGCATAATATTTCATTGCACGCATGGAAATTTTACAGTTTTTTGTTTTGTGATATTCCAAGCCGAGATTCAATTGCCATCTGCAGAGTTCCATCTTGACATGACTGTAGCCATCTTGAGTCATATCCACTTCGATTGCCCCTGAGTAACCCCTGCTCGTTTTCCCCACATGGTTTCCCAGCATACTTTAAGAGAAGAAAACCATTAGAGTAGTACATGAAGTTTTATGAGAAGACCCTGGCTCAGTGAGTGCCAAGAATTCCAACTTGAATGAAGTCACCTTTGTTCTGACCACAACATAAGCCCCCATCCCTCTGATCCAAATCATGTGGGATCCACTTGACTTGCTACTGCCCAAGACGTAAGTCCTCAATAGACTGTGCCCTGTGCAATCTGGATCTGACTTTCTGTGGTCTGGTGGCATCATGTGGCTGGTTCTCATACACTGGGACTGGGCTTTTCCAGAACATTGTGTATCTGACTCTGTATGCCCCAGTGTGACCATTCCCCTGGGGCACTGGATCTCAAACTTGGCTGCACACTGGAATCCCCTGAAGAGTTTTCAAAATACTGATGTCTAGGTCCCACCCTTAGGTGTATTCTGATTAAGTTGGTCTGGGTATAGTCTGAGCATCCACATTTTAAAATAGCTCTCTAGCACTTGGAGATGTAACTCCATGGTAGAGGTCTTGTCTAGCATGCACAAAACGCTGGGTTCCATCCCTAGCATTGAAAAACAAAACAACAAAACAAAACCTTTCCTGGAAATCGTAACACACAGATATATTTGAGAAACAGTAATTTCTCTGATTCAATATAGGAGCTGCTAATCACCTGTGGCTATTCAACTTTCAATAAATTAAGATTACCTGTATTAAAAATTCAGTTCCTCAGTTGCACAAACTATACTTCAGGTTTCTAATACCCACACTGGCTATGGTGTTGGACAGCATGGGTGGAGAACCTTCTCACTTTTGCAGGGACTCTGCTAGACAGAACTTCTTGAGGGGGTGTGCTGGCCGGGAGTTAGTCCCTTATCACCTGGGCAGGCAGCTATTGGCAGGACTGTATTCATTTTGTACTGCAACTGTTACAAATTGCCACACAGGTAGTGGCTTAAACAACACAGATTCATCATTGTAGAATCCTGTAGTTGGAAACCCAACACAGGTCTCACTGGATTTCACTTCAAGCTCTTGTTCCTTCCTGTGGGCTCTTGGAGGGTTCATCCATTTCCTTGATTATTTGGGTTGTTGTGAGCTCAGTTCCTCGTGGTTTGTGGTGGCTCATTTTGCGTGTCAACTTGTCTGGGCCGGGGGATTTCCAGACAGCTGGTGAAGCCTTGTTTATTAGGGTGTTTCTGGAAGAAATTAGCATTTGAGTCCACAGAAGAAGGGAGGGTCGTCCTCCTCAGTGTGGCCCCATCATCCTACCGATGGAGGCCTACAAAAAATAGGAAGGTGGAGGAAAGGTGACTTGTCTCTTTCTTCCTGAGTTGGGACATGCACCTGCTCTTGTCCTTGGCCGTTGGAGTTCCTGGTTCTTGGGCCTTTGGACCTAAGGACTTAAGGTAGTGCCTGCAGTCCTGCCCGGCCCAGGGTCTCAGGCCTTCAGACTTAACCTGGGCCTCAGACCATCAGCTCCTCCCAGTACTCAGGTCCTAGTACTCAGACCCCACATGGGATCATGTCACTGGCTTTCTTGCTTCTTCAACTTCCAGATTGCAACTTGTGGGACTTCTTGCCTCCATAATTGTATGAGCAAATTACCATAATAAACCTCTTCCTTCATATTTATGTCTTATTCTCTTTGGAGAACCCTGATTAACATATGCTTCTTGATATAACTTAAATGTTAGAAGTCCCCCAAAGGCCCATGTGTTAAAGGCTTAGTCCCAAGGCTGGTGCTATTGGTTGTGAACACGTTAAATGGGGCCTAATGGGAGGTCATTCATTCCTGGGGGTGTGCCCTTGAAGGACCTGTGGGACCCTGGTGACTTCTTCTTTCTCTTTTGCTTCCTGGTCATAAGTAAGTGGTTTTGTTCCATCATGCACTCCTGCCATGATGTACTGCCTTGACAGGCCCAGAATGATGGAGCCAATCCACCATGGACTGGAACCTCTAAAACTGAGCTAAACAAACCTTTTCTCTTTATAAGTTGATTTTTTTTCTGGTATTTCATTATAGTAACACAAACTGACTAATACAGTTACAGGACTAAATTCCCATTTTCCTTGGTGACTGTCAACTGGGGGTCATTTCCTGCCTCTAACAGCCACTGCATTTCTTGGCTCATGGCCCCTATCTTCAAAGCCAGCCACAGTGAGTGGGGTCCCTCTGACAGCTTTACTGCCTCATCTCTGGAAAGGCTTTTTTTTTTTTTTTTTTTTTTATGTTTCTCTTAAGGGTTCAGGTGATGAGATTGGAGCTATCAACACTGATAATCCAGAATGATCTCTCCATCCCCAAGCTTAATCTCCTCTGAAAAAGTCTCTTTTGCATTGTCAAGGGGAGCAGGGTGCAGACGTCTGTGGGAGGCCATTTCTGTAGTAGCTGTATCAATTTTCACATTCATGCTAGCTGCTTAGAGGTACTTCTGCACATGTTCACAGTCACTTCGCGTGATCACTCCTTCATATTTTGCCACTGTGGGTGGCAGGGATGTCATCTGATTGCTCATGGGAGTAATGAGTTTTTGATTTTTTAAAGATGATTAAGTTTACCAGAGGTGCACTGTATTGATAGGTTTGTATCAGCATTTCCTGGGATCACTGTGCCACGTGATTTGTGGCTCTCCACAGGCAGGGTGAGCTTTAGAAGGGTTTAGTAATCAGAGATTAGATGATTTTTCCCTGTTGTTCTTTTAGTTCTGTTCTCTGGGACTCAGCTTTGGCCTCAAGGTGACAAAATAGTTGCAGTTGTTCCCGGTCTCTCACCTACACACTGCTCTGTTTGAATAAGTGTTTTAAACTTTCTGCTAGTTGGACCAGCTTTGATCATGGCTTAAGTCCTCAACTGGTTATTGAAGCCAAGGACTGCCTTGTGCCCACTTTGCTCAGGCCCCAGCACACACCCATCCTGCATCAGTTGCTCTCGGTAGGTAGAAGTGACTTCGCTGGATTGGCTTGCACATGGCAGATCATTCCCTGAAGCTGGGTGGAGTCATGCCTCAGCAAAGACTGTCATACTGTGTGTGGCAGGGGGAACAGATGCTGGTCAGATGTACAGTGTCCCCAGTCATCTGCATGCTTCTTTATTTCTTAGGGTAATTTTTGTTTTTTGTTGTCATGAAGTGAATTGTGTCCTCTCCCCGACCCCAGTTCATACATTGAGGTCCTGATCCCCCTGTTCTTCAGTATGTGACCTTATGTGGAGATAGAGTCTGTACAGAGGTAACCAAATTAAAATTAAGCCATTAGGGTGGGCCCTAATTCCAGGTTGCTGGTGGACAACCATTGTTTCAGTCAGCTTTTTTTGCTGCTGCAACTAAAAGACCCAACCAGAACAAATGTAGAAGAGGAAAGGTTTGTTTGAGGACTTACAGTTTCAGAGGTTTTAGTTCCCAGAAATCTTGCTTTATTCCTCAGGGCTCTAGGTGAGGCTGAACATCATGGCAGGAGAGTCTGGCAGAGGGAATCAGCTCACATCATCAGGAAGGAGAGAGAGACTCCATTTGCCAGATTCAAATATGTACCCCATAGCTATACCCCCAATAAATGGCTTTATACCCTGTGGCTGTGCCCTGCCTGCCTCCAATTACCACTCAGTTAATCCCATCAGGGATTAATTCACTGATGAGGTTAAGGCTATAACACAATCATTTATCCTCCAACTTTCTTGCATTGTTTCAACATGAGCTTTTTGGGGACCCCTCACACCCACACCATAACAACCATGTTACATGAGGTTTGATTTATGACTCTGGCCCAGATTCCTCCCTTGAGCTCCCTCCAGTGTTTCTACCTACTTTAGCAATGCCATTGTCTGTCTAGTCAACATTTTAAACTCAGCATCTCAGAAGTGAACTCCCATCTCCCCACACCTGCCCCTCCTGGGTCTCCTCCATTGCAGACCATGCTGCCTCTGTCCTTGATCTGAAGACCAAAGATCTTGGAGATATCTTTGATTTTTCTCTTTCCCTCTCTGTCTAGTACTATCTAGTACCCCGTCAGCGAGTACTATCATGTGGTAGTCAGATTTCTACCACAGTCAGAAATACTGAGATAATCAATTTATAAATAGAAAATGGTTTATTTTTGGCTCACAGTTTTGGAGATTTCAGTCCATGGTCAGCTGACCCTGTTGCTTTTGGGTCTGTGGTGAGGCAGGGCATTATGGCTGGTAGTGTGTGTTGGAGCAATGCCTCTCACCTCAAGCATGGCATGTGAAAGAGAGAAAGAAGAAAGAGTCTGGGACCCTCTAGAGGGCATGCCCCCATAACCCAAGACCTTCCACTCTGCCCTGCCTCTTAACGGTACCACCTTCCAGGAGCATCAAGCTGGACACCAAACCTGAACACATGGGTCTTAGGGGACATTTCAGATCCAAATGGGCTATTTCTTTTTTGGGGGGTACCAGGGATTGAACCCAGGGGCACTCAACCACCGAGCCACATCCCCAGCCCTATTTTGTATTTCATTTAGAAACAGGGTCTCACTGAGTTGCTTAGCACCTCAGTTTTGCTGAGGCTGATTTTGAATTCGAGATCCTCCTGCCTCAGCCTCCTGAGCTGCTGGGATGACAGGCATGCGCCACTGTGCCCAGCCCAAATGGGCCATTTCTCAGGCCCTTCCCTGTGTTGTCCTGCCCAGGCCATCACCATTTTGAACAGGTTGATGGGGAAGCCTTTTAACAGGTTCCCACTTTCACCCTTGCCCCCAGGCATGCTGTTCCTAGCATGCAGTTCTCTCAAAAGCATGGATGGAATCACATCCCTCCCCTGCTCAGTACCCCCCAGGGGCTCCCTACTTCTGTGTCCAGGCCCTCCACAGGGAACCTATTATAACAACCCCCTCCCAGTCCTGCTGATTCATCTCCTGCAGGCTTCCTTGCTTTCTGCTGCTGCACTGATCTTCCTCTTCCCTGGTCCTACGCTTCCCTGGAGCTTCCCAGGCACACACCTGCCCCAGTGCCTTTGCAGGGGCTGTTCCCTCTGATGGGAATGTGTTTCTTCTGAGGCCAGCATGGTCTAGAACTTTCCTCAATGAGGCCTGCCTTGGTCACTCCGTTAAATTATCCCTTTCCCACCTCTTGCCCCCCAGTCCATCTCCTCGTAATGTACTGCAGAATCCTCGTTTGTTGTGGGTATTCTTTATGGCCTGCCCTCTCCCCCATCCCACCCTACAAAGCCAGCATTTCTGTCACTTTTGCTCACTGCTGTCTCCCCAGGGCCTGGAACAGTGTCTGGCACAGACTAGGTGCCCAGTAAAAGGGATGAGGAAGATGGAAGGCATCTATGAACAGAGGCTGAAGTAAAAATTTATGAGATTTAATGTTTAATGAAAAACATATTTAGCGTATGACACTAATAATGCTATTATTAGTAATAATGTATAATATAATAATACTAATAATACTAATAATACTATTATACAGTATTACTAATAATAGTATATTATAATAAAAATACAGAATAATTTAGTATTATGATATGACTAATCATTATAATTATTATACACTATTATAATACAGTATTACTAATATTATAATAATTAGTAGTAATACCATATATATAAAATAATAATTTAGTATTATGATATATAATTTAGTATTATAATGTATAATTATTATATATTGTTGTTTTTCATCTTAGTAAAATATTTGGAAATGGCTTGAATGACGATAACTAGGTATAGCAACTCTGGAATCAACTTCGCATCCTGGGCTTTTAACCCCTCCCTTTGGCGGTTGCTTCAAAATAGCTTTAATATTATAGGTGAATTAAAAATTAGAAATCTATCTCTAACTTTTGAAATGAGAGCTCTTGAGAGGTCTTCTGGGAATTGGAAATCTTCAACAGGCTTATTTGTCTTAGAGTTTGCCAGGCACCTCAGACCCAGCCACAGACCAGAGAGCTCATCCATTCTGAGTGTGTGTTTCTGTGGGCGCCCTCGGCAGCCAAGTGAGGGGCTGCATGGGATGCCAGGCAGGCCTCCAGTGCTGATCAGGGTGGCACTTGTGTAGTTATTAGCATGCGCACGTTTTATTTTCAGGGCTCTCACTTGCCACTCGGGACATGCGCTCCAGCCTCTCTGCTTCCCTGATCTTGCCTTTGTCACTGATCTCTTCAGTTGCCCTTTGGCAGAGCCATTGCTGGTTTGCTTTGGGTGCAGTGCACCCAGTGTGTGGGCACTCACCCTGTAAGGCTTCAGTCCTGTGTGAAATCAGGGGTGTCATTTCTTTGAGCTACTGTCATTCTGGGGATAGTCTCTGCACATAGTCAGTCTCTCAGAATGACCTGAGCATCGGCAGCATCGACTAGTCACTTTTTAGTAACTAGATAGATAGGTGTGTTTTAAATGCTGCTCTGAACTGCTGTTGTGCCTATGGGTTTCAGGGTTACTGCTCAGTAGCTGTAATGCTTAACTACTGCACATGGTAGTGTGAACTCTTCCAGGCATTCCTTAACATTCAGTTAAAATGACCTCCTTCCCCTGTTAATCTTATTGTTCCTCCTGGGATCTCTCACCAGGTTATGGTTTGAATGTGAGGTGTGCCCCAAAAGCTCCTGTGTGAGACAATGCAAGAAGGTCCAGAGAAAAATGATTGGATGGTAAGAATCTTAACCCAATCAGTGAATTAATCCCCAATAGGGATTAACTGAGTGGTAACTTCAGTGGTAGGGTGTGGCTGGAGGAGGTGGGAGGTGGGCATGGCTTTGAGGTATGTATTCGTCTGGCAAGTGGAGACCTCTCTCTCTGCTTCCTGACCATGATGTGAGCTGCTTCCCTCTGCTGCACTCTTCTGCCATGATGTTCTGCCTCACCTTGAGCCCTGAGGAATGGAGCCAGCCTTCTATGGACTAAGACCTCTGATACTGTGAGCCCCTGAATAAGCCTTTCCTCCTGTACAATTGTGCCGGTCCAATCCTTTAGTCACAGCAGCAGAAAAGCTGACTGAAACACACCAGGAGGGCATAGTCCTTGATTGATGACTTAGGCCTGACTCCCCGGCATCCCTGCACTGTCAGGTTTGGAGTCCTTCCCTTAATCAGGATCTGTTGACCAGATGAATTGATTGTGCCATGATTATTCAAGACGTTTGGAAGTCTCTTATTAATTTGTGAATCCTGAAATTCTTTAGCAGGTGTCAAAATTTTTTTTTCCAAAAATATGTAGAGAGCCTTAATTGAAGGTTTTCTGGCAGGTTTCACAGTCCTATCAAGGGATCCTTCTTTCCTAGAAGGTAAGGCCCCCTTGGACTCACGGGTGACAGGGTCCTGTTTGTGCTGCCTTGTGGCAGCTCAGGGTGAGGGCCATCTTTGAGGGGGACTGACAAGGCCTCTGAAAATGTCAGCCAGCTGCTCGTGTCCCTAATTCATATTTTCATTCCCCATTCCTTATCTTCTGATGCACTTAGCTTGAATAGCCTTGTGCTTTGAAGAAATTCATCATTAGCAAATAGGTGATTTCAAGTCCGGGCAGTTTGTGAAAGCAGTTCTGAAAGTGCAGGCGTGGGGTGCAGAGCTCCTGGCAAAACCATGCTGGGAAACAGGTTCATATGGAATTTCCCCAACACAAAAAGTAGACAGCCACAGAGGCCCAACAGAGGAAAGAAAAGGTGTAAAGCTGGTGAGGGTGATTAACGAGGCCCTGGGAGAGTGGAGGAAGGAAGGTGGGCCATGGGTTAGACACTCAGGGGCATCTCGTGTGGGGGTGTCCAGAAGCTCCTCTGAGGCTTCCTTCCCATTTTGTGGCATCTGCATTCTTCTAAGGCCGTGCACTTGGGGGTCAGCCTCCACTGTCACACTCCACTGTCACACTCCACAGGAGCCCAACAATGGGGGCCAAATCCTATTGGGAATGTAAGTTGCCTCTTTATCCTGCTGCCCTCTCTGATGATGACGGTACCTCCTCACTGCTGACCTAGCTTCTGCTGTCTGGCCTCTCCACAGTCCGCCCTCTGGTCAGCAGCCCAGTGCTCCTTTAAAAGGAGCATCACCATTGTACAGGGCTCCCCATTTTCCTTTGTGCACTTTGCTCTGACCTCAGGTTTCCTCTTCCCTCGGCTTGTTCTCTCTCCCCTCTGCATGCTCCCAGGTCTTGTAGTCTTTTCTTGTATCAACTCAGTGCTTTTATAGGGATTCCCCTTGTTCCTCCTAACCCTAGATGTTCCCATGGCTTGCTTGTTCTCACTACTGTCATGTCTTTCCTTAGATGCCAACTTTTCAACATCCACACCTCCCCTGAAGGCAGAATCTCAAAATGTTGTTTGCACACTCAGGTTCATAGCAGCATGACTTATAGCCCCCGAGAGGTGGGGCCCATCCACATGTCCACGATGGATGGATAAACAAAATGTGGCATATACCTGCAATGAAATGTTGTCTGCCTACAAAAGGAAGGAAATTCTGATGCGTGCTCCCACATGGGTGAACCTTGAGGACATTACGCCGAGTCAAGTGAGCCAGTCACAAAAGGGCGAACACTGGATGATCCCTTTTCTATAGAGCAGACAAATTCATAGGGACGGAAAGTAGGACAGAGGCTGCCAGGGGCTCTGGGGAGGGAGTGGAAGAAGCATTGTTCAGTGGGTGTCGAGTTTCAGTTTTGCAGACGGGAAAGTTCTAGAGATCTGCTGTCAACAAGGTAGACATAGTTAACACTTCAGCTCTGTGTACTTAAAAATGGACAAGAAAATTTTATGCTGTGATTTTTATTTTTTATTTTTTTTTAACCACACACAGCACATAGTACCAGTAAGGCACTTCTTCATAACTATGTGCCTCAAATCTGGTCACAACCAGACCAGAAGGATAGATGTGGACTCAGATCCTCCTGGGGAGGGCTCCTTAGTGTGTCCACCCAGCAGAGCATTTGCATTCGAGTAGGAATGCCACTTGAGGAATAGAACACACAGGCAGGGTCTAGAGACAGGCAGATTCTCACCATTGGCTGAGTGAAGACTGTATAGTCTTGCTAAGGTGAGAATTGCCTGTTCACTCCATATGCAGTGAGTGTGTCCTGCCGCCTCCCCCCCCTTCACCCCCAATGACATGACAGGTAGGTCATTGACACCATGAGGATCCCCTTCTCTAGGGACAAAGTAGAGGGATGTGGCTTTTACAAATGGAGAAGTTCCTCATTCTGTTTCCTCCTTTCTAATGTAGATAATGGTTTTTAAACCAGGTCCCATGGAACCTTAGGGTTTTTCTAATCCTTTCCAGAAAGAGCACTTTAACTCTTGGTGGCTTTACGTTTTTGACGTTCAACCTAATGACTCACTTGGCAAAGTGTTCTGCTACATATGGATTTAGGGTCATCGGAACTGGGGTTCCAGCTGGGTTTGTCACTTGGTCCCTTTACTGCTGGATAGTTCAAAGCAGGTGGCCTTCCTTGTTCCTGAGATTCTTTATTTTGCCATTTGGAAAGGTCAGGGAGAACACATTTAAAATAAGGCAATGAACGGAAAACGGCTTTTCTTTAAGGTTCAGTACTTAAGGCTAAGGCATCGCACAAAAGGAAGTGTTTAAAGAGGGATTTCAAAAGAAAATCTCACTGCAGATGAAAAGAGGCAGACTTTTTTAAAAAAGAACCTGATAGATTGTAGAGAAAAGAAAGAATCCTTGGGTGAATATTCCCTGTAGCATTTATAAAACATTGGCAGCTCACCATTTATGCATAAAACCTCAGCAGTACAGAGCTTGGCAGTGGCTTAAGGAACTGAGAGTTCAGCAGGGATTTGTGCATGACCAGGTACAGTCATTAGAGTGGGAGGGCAAGTGCATTAGTCACCTCGGGCTGCTGTGATAGAACACCACAGGCCGGCGACTTAACGAACAGACATTTATTCCTCAAGTTCTGGAGGCTGGGAGGTCCCAGATGAAGGTGCTGGCAGATTCCGTTCCTAGTGAGGACTTTCTTCCTGGTGCTGTGTCTTCATGTAGTGGAGGAAGAGAGAGTACCGGGTTGCTTCCTCTAATAAGGGTACTAATCCCAACCTGGGTCTCTACTTTCATGACTTTATCTAAACCTAATTACTGTCCAGAGTTCCCATCACCCAGTACCACTCCACTGGGGATTAGGGTTTCCAGATAAGAATTTTGGGGGAACAATTATTTCCGTAGCATCAATGATAATAATTAGAGAATATTGAGGTTGGTTTTTTTTTTTTTTTTTGCACCTTGATGTGCTTCTCTGGGCTTGCATGTGTCTCTACGTAGGTTGAAATGTTTCCATCTCTTTTAAAGTAGACAGGATGAACTTATTAGGTAATTCATATTTTATTCCATATTTTATGGGATCTGAAGCATGGCAGTTTGGGGACCCTTTTAATGCTAAATAACACAAAAAATACAAATTCAAACCAGCCAGGGCATCTCCCAGGCACCTTTGGATGGAACTTGAAAAGCTTAAGCTTTGTTAGTTTCATGGTAAATCTCGTTGACTCATTTTTCCCCCTTAAAAATAATACTTGTCATTTTTTCTCATCTTAGCAGTAATATAGAAATTTAGAAAATATAGACAAGCCAAAACACCTGCCCTGATTTCATAAATCTGAAGTAAGTCCTGGGACTGGTTTAGTGTGCATAAGGAGGTTTGATCACAGGATATGCGCATTTTCACATTTCCACACTCCCTGAGTCCAGATGTGTCTTTACAGAAGATGGGCTCTCAGCACGTGAGTAGCACACTTTTCCTCTCAGGGCCTGCCTTGTGATGGTGGGCATCTTGGATTTGCCAGTTTGTGGGGGTTGCTGTTCATGCTTTATACTGTGAGCACCTGTAGAGGTTGGAGGTGATAGAGGGCCAGAAATCAGTGGTGTGGAGGTGAAAAAGAGAATTGTCCCCCTACTGCTGTCACATGCCTCTAAGGGGACCCCTGCTCTCCTCCCATCACCTTGACCTGGAGATTTGAGTGTGAGGATTCAATGAAACTCCCCCAGGCATTGGCAGTGTGCACCGACTTGGGGATTTTCTCCAACAGGTCAGCTTTTATCATTTAGAAGTGGCCTGTGAGGTTTAGGCAAGGGTTGGTGGTTGGGATACTTGGGGGCATTTTGGAAAACTCTCTGACACTTTGGGTGTAAAGAGGCTGCTTTGTGATCCCTGTGACAAATCAGCCCCCATCTGCTGGAAGCTCACTTAACACACGAATGTTTTCTTAGTGGCCTCCTCAGTATCCAGGGGTCCTGGTTCCAGGACTATGGATTCCAAATCCCTGCAGATGCTCAAGTCCCTGATATAAAAGGGCAGAGACTTTGTATATAACCTATGCAGTGTTCTGTATGCTTTAAATCCTTGATTACTTATAATACCGAATATAAATTGAAAGGTATGGAAATAGTTATACAGCTTTGTTAGGGAGTAGTGACAACAAGTCTGTCATATTCAGTACAGATGTGATTAAAAAAATTTTTTTTAGATCCATGGTTGGTTAAATTCTAGGATGACAAACCTATGGATATATTCCCATACATGTTATTTTTATTGTCTTCATATGTGTCCACTGTATGTTGTGTTCATAGTTTATTTAACAAATTTCAATTTGCCAATGAGTTGCTGGGCATTTTCGTTGTTTCTTGTTTTTTTCCTTATCTATGAGGTAAGCTGGAACTTTGTTTTCCTCCTCCTTTTTTATTTTTGTGATACCAGGGATTAAAACCAGGGCCTTACACATGCTAGGAAAACACTTTTCTACTGAGCTATATCCTAGCTCTCTTTATTTTGAGAGAGGTTCTTACTAAGTTGGTGAGGCTGGCCTCAAACTTGTGATCCTCCTGCCTCAACCTCCCAAGTAGTTGGGTTTAAAGTATGGACCCCTGTGCATAGCTCCTGCTATATATTCTTATTTCAAAATCTTTGTGTCACTTCAGAAGAATCTTGTTATGATACATCACCAGATTAGAACTGCTTCCGCAAAAGGATACATGTTTTCTAGGCTTTTTAAGGGCCTAATGTGACAGTGCTGCTGTCCCTGTACCTTTGCTAGCTTCAGGTACCTTTTGGGGACTGGGCACTGGGGAGACACTGACACTCCCAATTTGATTAATGAAAAATGTTATTAATACCTTATTATCTTACTTAGCATTTCATGAATTGCTCGTGACTGTTTTTTCCCCTCTACTTTGCTGGCATTTGCTTTTTAAGATTCCAGCATTTTTTCCTCTCAGATAAAATGTTCTTAATCCAGCTTCACACATAAAAGGTCAGAGAGTTTCTAAGAATCCTAAGAAGTATGTATGCACAATGCATAATTAATAGATGCCTCAACTTGGAAATGCCTGCTTTGGTTCTTCTTTGCAGTTTCTTTGAAGAACTAAAACATCACAGATCCAGTTACAGTCGATTTTGTGCTCTTTCGCAGCCTGTCTATTCATAAACAAATGAAATTGTCTGTACATAAACAAAGAAAATTCTTTTTTTACGCCATTTTCTTGTCTCTAGAATCAATATGTAGTACTTGTGTGTTCTTGAAAATCACAGTGATGTTAACTGTATGCAGTTTTTGTTTTGCAAATCCACTCAGGTCTGATCTGCATAAACTGATTGAATTCCTGTACAGAATTCCCTTCTGAGAATACAGTCCGCCCTCTGTATCCCTGGGTTCCACAAGCACTGATTTAAAAACTGGATTGAATATATTTGGGAAAAGAATGGCCTCTGTCCTGAACATGCACAGATTTTTTCTTGTCATTAATCCTTAAGCAATATAGTATAATAACTATTTACATGACATTTGCATTGTGTTAGGTGTAAGTCATCCACAGATGATTTAGAGTGTATGTGAAGATGTGTGACGATTCAGTGCAAGTAACTAGGCCATTTTATTTTTTGTTTTTATTTTTTGTTCTTTTGAAAGTACTGAGGATTGAATCCAGGGATGCTTCTACCACTGAGCTACCTCTCTAGTTCGTTCGTTCTTTCTTTCTTTCTTTCTTTCTTTCTTTCTTTCTTTCTTTCTTTCTTTCTTTCTTTTTTTTTAAAATTTTTGATTCATTGTACACAAATGGGTACAACTCTCATTTCTCTGGTTCTACATGAAGTAGAGTCACACCGTTTATGTAATCATACATGTACAAAGGGTAATGATGTTTGTCTCATTCTACTATCTTTCCTTCCCCCCCATCCCTCATTTCCCTCTGCATAATCCATCCTTCCTCCATTCTTCCTTCACCTCCCCCGCATTATGTCGCATCATCCACTTATCAGAGAAATCATTTGGCCTTTGGTTTTTTGGGATTAGCTTATTTCATTTAGCATGATATTCTCCAGCTCCATCCATTTTAAGAGAGGGTCTCACTGAGTTGTTCAGACTGACCTTGAACTTGAGATGCTCTGCCTCAACCTCCTTAGTAGCTGGGATTATATGAGTATGCTATCACACTGAATTTATGCCATTTTATCAAATGGACTTGAGCATCTGCAGATTTGGGTATCCATAGGAGACCTGGAACCAGTCCCTGCATGGACACTGAGGGACAACTGTATATTCCAATTCTCTGCTTTGTGCTATTAATGACTATTTAGTTTTTCTCTGGTGCTTTGCATGGCTGCAAGGATAAGCATCTTGGTAGAACCTGTACCTAGAGGTAGCATTCTGGATCATGGAGAATACTTGGCACCTTACTGTCATTAAATCACCAAATTGCTCTTCAAATTTGTACCCTGAGGTTGGAGCCAAGAAGAGCTGATATTTGTCTACTTCCTCTCCAGTATTTAATAATGCCAGAATTTTTTATTTTAGCAACTGTGATAGTTGTGAAATAATATTTCCTCTGGTGGATCCAGGCTACCTGGGGCCAAACTTACACAGTTCTTTAACAGAAGCATTACAAAATTGTAAATACAAATTTGGCCATAAAAGTAGGTATTTATTTGGAATGAGAAAATAAATCACAACAAATGACAAATTTTAAAAATGCTTTAAAATGTATCAAATGTTTCACACCATTCAGAAAAATAACATTTAAAAATTGAGGAATTGTCTGATACACTGCTATAATACTTTCCCCCTATTTTATTTTGGCTGATTACTCATTGCATATTCATATAAAAGTGGTTTTGTAATTCATTTTCTTTAGATTTTCAACAGTTTATTTTTGTCTAGCATAGCTCATTAAAATGTTATAAAATGATGATTTTTAATTTTTATTATTGAGATATTATTTGCATAATATAAAGTTCACCATTTTAAACTGTGTAATTCAGTGTTTTGGGTTTTTTTTTTTTTTTTAGAATAGTCACAGCATTGAATAATTATCACCATGATTTAATTCTAGAACATTCAGAAAGAAGGTTTCCCTTTCCTCCCAAAGAAATCCCCTGCTTGTTAATAGTCACCTTCAATTTCCCCTTCCTCCAGCCCCTGGCACTCACTAATCTTTCTGTCTTGGATTCTGACTGTTCTGGAATTAGACAGTAGGTGGCCTTTCGTTCTGGCTTCCTACCATAATGTTTTCAAGGTTCACCCATGTTGCAGCATGTGACAATATTTCCTTTCTTATGGAAAGTGACATTCCATCATATGTATTTACCACATTTTGTTTATCAGTTGATGGACATTTGGTTTGTTTCTACTTTGTGGCTATTATGATTGATGCTGTTATGAAAATTTAGTGTTCAAGATTTTGTGTGAATATATCTTTTAAATACTTTTAGGTATATCTAGGAGTAGATTATCTGGTAATTTAATGTTTAACATTTTGAATGACTGCCAAACACTTTTCCACAGAAATCACAGGATTATACATTCCTACCAGCATTTTATGAGAGTTCTAATTTCTCCATATCTTTGACAATACTTGTTTTATTTATTTATTTCTTACGGTAGTCATACGAATGGGTGTGATTGGTGCCCACTGTGGTTTTGATCTGCATTTCCCTAATGGCTAGTGATGTTAGGCATCATTTCCTGTGCTTATTTGGTCATTTTTATGTCTTCTTTGGAGAAATTTCTATTCAAATCCTGGGACCATTTTCTTATTCAGTTACTTGTCTTCTAGTCACTGAGTTATAAGAGCTTTGAATGTTCTGGATTCTAGACCCTTGTCAGAGACATGATTTGTAACTGTGTTCTTTCATTCTATTTGGTTGTTTTGTTACTTTCTTGATAGTCTCAATTGAAGCACAAAAGTTTTGAATTTTTATGAGGCCCATTTTATCTATTTTTCTTTTGGTTTTTGGTGTCCTATCCAATAAACCATTGCTTAACTAAAAGTCACATGGATGTATACTATATTTTTTTCCTATGATTTTAAACTGTATCTCCTGTTAGGTCTTTGATCCATTTTGCACAAATTTTGTATATGATGTGAGGTAGGGATCCCATTTC
>JAJEJO010000161.1:706252-894436 GCA_020662805.1 Glaucomys volans
AGCACGCTTTCATGATTACTATAGCATTGAGGAAGTTTTAAAGTAAGGAAATGTGAGTCCTCCAAACCTGTTATTTTTCAAGACTACTTTGTGATTCTTATTTTTAGGCATTTTCATTTGAACTGAAGGATCAGTTTTTTAATTTTTTCAAAAAGTATCCATCTGGGATTTTGATAGGGATAGTATTGGCTCTGTATGTGAACATAGGATATCTTTCCATTTATTTCAGTTTCTTTCAACAATGTTTCTTCGTTTCCGGTGTATACATCTTACATTTCTTTGGTTAGATTTATTCTGAGTATTTTATTATTTTTGTTGCTATTGTTAATGGAATCATTTTCTTAATGTCCTTTTCAAGTCATTCATTGTCAGTGTATACAAATGATTTTTGCATATTGAATATGCATCCTATAACTTTGCTGAGAGAGAGAGAGAGAGAGAGAGAGAGAAAGAGAGAGAGAGAGAGAGAGAAATTCTTCAGATGTTCCTGTATGTGAAAGCAATGTTTCTAAAAAGAGATAGTATTACCTTTTCCTGCTCAGTGTGGATATATTTTATGTCATTTTATTGTGTAGAACTTTCCTGCCATGACTAGAACTTGTACAATTTTCAATAGAGAGTGATGTCTTTGTTTTATTCCTCATCTTAGGGAGGAAGCTTTTAGTCTTTCTCCATTAAATATGATGTCAAATATCAATTTTTCATAGATGCTGTCTACCAAATTGAGGAATTTTTTTAATATTTCTAGTATGTTGTCTTTTTTTAAAAAAATGTCACAAAATGTTGGAATTTCTCAAGTGCTTTTTCTGCATCTTTTGAGATGACCATGTAGGTTTGTGCTTTTTTCTATTAAGTTCTATCATTGATTGGCTTTCATTTGTCAGACAGCCTTCATATTTCTGGGATAAATTCCATTTTGTCATGGTGAGTAACTCCATGCTGTTGGAGTGTATTTGCTAATATTTTTGTTGTGGATTTTTGCATCTTTATTTGCAAGGGATGTTGCTCTGTAGTTTTCTTGTGGTGTCTGTCTGGTGAAGGTATCAGGTTATGACTTCATAGAATGAATGAGGAACTGCTCCTTCCTCTTCTATTAATAGAAGAATCGGAAAAGATTCTCTTTTGTTTTTCTATAAACATTTTATAGAACACAACAGTGAAGCAGGTCATAGACTTTTATCATTGGAAGTTGTGGTTTTGTCTGTTTAAAATTGTTCTACTGCTGATTCACTCTCTTTGTGGCAGGTCTGTTTCTTCTGAGTTGGTTTTGGCAGATTGTGTTTCTAGGAAGTTGTTCATTTCATCCAGGTTATCTAATTTGATGGCCTCCATTTGTTACTTAGAATCCTGTTACTTTTGTAAGTTCCCTTGTGATGTCCTCTTTTATTCCTGGCTTTAGTAATTTGAGTCTTTCCTATTTTCTTCCTTGGCCAGTCTAACAAAAGTTTGTCAATTTATTTCTTGTATCTTTTCAAAGAAGCAATTCTGCTTTCGTTGATTTTCTCTATGGTATTTCTGTTCTCTATTTCATCTATTTCTGCTCTGATTTCTTTCTTTCCTTTGACTTAGGTTTAGTTTGTTCTTTTTAGTTTACATGGTAGAAGATAGATTATTGATTTGAGATTTTCTTTCTCTCTTAGTAAAGACATTTGCAGGTATAAATGCCCCCCTTAGCAGTGTTTTTACTCAGAAGGATTATATTCTGGTATGAAGAATTAAGCTTTGGTTTGTTGCGTTTTCCTTTTCCCCCATTTCAAAGTGTTTTATAATTTCCCTTGTGATTTCTTTGACCTATTACTTATTAAGAAGTGTGTTGTTTATTTTCGGTTTCCCTTCTTATTGTTTTCTAAACATGTTCTTTTGCAGTCTTATGCAGAACATACTTTGCATTATTTGAATAGTTTTGAATTTATAGTCTTATTTTCCTCCCCAGTGTGAATTCTGTCCTGGAGAATACACCATGCTCTTCAGAAGCATGTGTATTTCTGTTGTTGAGTTGATTGTTGTATAGGTGTGTCTGTTATGTTCACCTGTTCTTTAGTACTGTTCAGCTCTTATTTCCTTGTTGATATTCTAAGTTGTTCAATCTGTTATTAAAATTGAAGTGTTGAATTTCTCAACTATTATCATTAGATTTTCTATGTCCTTTAATTTTCTATTTCTTTGCTTCATATAACTTTCAGACTCTGTTGTTAGGTATATGTATATTTGTAGTCATTATGCCTTCTTGATGGACTGAACTTTTTTATTATTATATAATATGATTCTTTGTCTGTAGTAGTGATTTTTTTTCCTTCACATCTATTTGGTCTGATATTAGTATACCTACTCCAGCTATTTTGTTTCCTGTTTTTATGGAATATCTTTTTCTGTCTTTTTATCTAAAGAGTGTTTCTTTTGCTCCCTGCCTTTTGGAATGAGAGTTTAATCCACTTATATAATTACTGATAATGAACAATTTCCTTCTGCCATTTTGCAATTTTTTATACTTGTTATGTCTTTTTTGTTTCTCAGTTCTTCCACTACTGCCATTTTTGGGGATTAAATAAATATTTTCTAGTATACTGTTTTCATTACAATGTCATTACTTTTACTGTATATTTTGAGGTATTTATTTAGTGATTGCCCTGAAAATCACAACTAATATCTTAATTTATTACAATATAATTCTGATTAATACCAACTCAATACCAGTAAGATATACCAACTTTGCTCCATTCTCCCTGCTCAATGTGCAGATATTGTCATAAATTATGTCTGTACACACTTGTATCCATCAACTTACATTTATAATCATCGCTTCACACAGATGTCTTAAGTCAGAAAAAGAAGAATCATGAACAAAATTATATTGTATGTTTACCTATGCACTTACCTTACAGATGTTCTCTAATTTTTCCCATTAATTTGAGTTACTCTGTGTCTTCTCTCTTCTGCCTGAAGTACTCCTTTTAGCATTTCTTATAGGGAAACAATTGTGTAACCAACTCTCAGTTTTTGCTTATCTGAAATTGTCTGAATGCCTTCTTAATTTTTGAAGGATAATTTTGCTGAATATAGAATCCATGACTGACAGCTTTCTGTTTTTTTCTCTTAATATCAGTACTTTGAATATGTCATCCCAATGCCTTATCATCTCCATGGTTTCTGATGAGAAATCAGTCTTCAACCTGATTGAGGATCTCTTGTATATAATGAATTGCATCTCTTGCTGTATTCAAGATTCCCTCTTTTCCAATTTCATTTATGATGAGTCTGGGTGAGGACCTCTGTCTATCTTATTTGAACTTCTTTGATGTGTAGACCAATATTGTTCATCAAATTTTGAAAAAATTTGGCTATATTTCTTCAAATATTTTTGAGCCCTTTTCTCACTTGCCTGTGCTTCTGGAACTTATATTACTTCTGTGCTGGGCCACCTTAAGGTGTCCCTCTGCTCTCTTAAACTCTGTTCATTTCTCTTTATTTAAAAAAAAAAGTCATTCCTTGGACAGTATGATCTCAAGGCACCTTTCTTGAAGTTCACTGATTCTTTCATCTTCCTAATGCAATCTGTCATTAAGCCCCTCTGGAGAAATTTTCATCTCAGTGAGTGTGCTTTTCAGATGTTCTGTTTGTTTCACTTTTATAGTTTGTATCTCTTTATTGATATTTTGCATTTGGTGAGACATTATCATACTATTGTCCTTTTGTTGTTTAGACATGGATCCTTTTAGATACTTCACCATTTAAAAAAGCATATTTATTTATTTATTTATTTATTGGTGCTGGGAATTGAACTCAGGTGTGCTGAGCTACATTTCCAAGTCTTTTTTTTTTTTTTTTTTAATTTTGAGGTTGGGTCTTGCTGGGTTGCTGAGGCTGGTGTAGAACTTGCCATTCTCCTGCCTTAACCTCCTGAGTCACTGGGATTGCAGGCATGTGCTATCAGGCCTGGCTTAAAAAAGCATGTTTAAAGTCTGTCTAATAAATCCTATGTCAAAGTTTCTTCAGAGGCAATATCATTTGATTAACTTTTACCCTAGTTGAGCCATACTTATTTATTTTTTTTGCACTGGGGATTGAACCCAGGGTTGCTTTACCTGGTCACATCCCCAGTCATTTTTTTTTTTTTAAATTTTGAGACAGTGCCTCACTAAATTTCTGAGATTGACCTTGAACTTGTGATCCTCCTGCCTCAGCCTTCTGAGTTTCTGGAATTATAGGTGTGTACCACCACATCTCAGCAAGCCATAATTTCTCATTTCTTTGCATTCCTTATATTGTTTTGAAAAGAAAATACTTTGACTATTGTCACTTAACTCTAGAAGTCAGATTCTCTCCCCCACAAGCACTAGCTGTTGTTGTTGCTTGTTTCAGTCATTCTGTTTAATAGCATTTCTGAACTAATACTGTAAAGTCTATGTATACTTTTTGCTGTGTATAGCCATTAAAGTGCCTGCCTCCTTGGCTTAGTAGCCTGCTACTAAGGTACGATATTACACAGAAATTTCTTTAAACGCCTAGAACCAAAACAAACAAACAAAAAACCCACACACCCTCCCAGTCTGTTTTGAGAGGATCTCTGTGGATGTTTGGGTCATGCCTACAATAACCACCCAAGCTGCCTACAATTTGAATGTGGCCTTTGCTTCCTGTTTGTTAGAGTAACAAGGGCAGACATAAATATGATGTTAGTGTCTTCTTGGCAATCTTTCCCGTACAATTAGACAGCTCTCCACATGTTATTGTCTTCCAGATTCCCAGGGATATTTATGAAGTTTTTGGTCTCCCTAGACATTTTCATTCCCTAGTCTGTTCTCTTTAAGTTTTTTGGTGAGTCTTTTGCTTGCCCTCATTGTTGTGTATTACCTCAGGTATAAAGGAATAAACATTACCTGGAAATGTTTTTGACAAATGTTTCAATAGCAGCTTTGGTACTGAGTTCCTAGTTAGATGAAATGAAATAAGCATTTGTAGCTGGTTTCCCAGGGAGCTACCCGACAGGGGAGAAGAAATAATGACATTTCCTTATGAAAGAGGTCTATTGTACTCCGTCTGATATGGGTCCAGTCATGGGCTATTACATATAAGGCTACTTGCTCACTTGGTGGGGAACGGGACTAGAGTAAGAAAACCTCTGCAGGGATCACTGTTTTTACTGTGATAGATAGCTTCAGCCATCTATCTTTTCTTCTTTTGTGGTTTTGGGATTGAACCTGGTGATTTCTATCTGTGAGCTGCATCCTCAGACTTTTAAAATTTTATTTATCCCCAAGTTTTCTAGGCTGGCCCCAAACTTGCAATCCTCTTGTCTCAGCCTCTGGAGTTGCTCGGATTACACAGTGTGCCACTGGGTCCAGCTTCACCTTTGTTTCTTGAATGAACACTTCCCATGTTGTTGTACCCTTTGATAGTTTTCATAATTCCTAGAAAGTTGACTCTGATTTTGTTTTTCTCCCATTGCTTTCATTGAAGGATAGAATTTGCTTTTAAGTCATTACTGATATGGATAATTTCACTTTAATATTGTCATTGATATCGTACCTTAAAGATTTGTTTGCAGGTTTATTTATTTTTACTAAAAAACTGTACATTTCAGCATTTTTCGGATTATTATACTGTTGGGAGACTTTCATCGAGTCTCTTTATGTATGAATGGTTACATTTCAGAGCATTTAAAGTTTTGCCTTAAACACGTCAGTGTCCTGCTGGTGTTAGGTGCTGTGTCACATGTTTTCTATTGGTTAAAACCCTGGCATTTCACTGCCCTGGGGTGAATCAGGATAGTGGGCAGCAGATATACCTGCACACACTAATCCTCTGGGGGAAGGCAGCACAATGTGACTATACCGAAGAGACTACAGATTATATCAGTATGTCACAATTTATGTGTCTCTTCTCTATGTTCCAAACAGCCCATGGACAGCTCTGCCATCCCCAACTAAAAGGTGGTTTTTTTAGGAGAGAGGTTAGAGTGGGAAGACCAGCTATCTTTAGAGATTGTATAAAAGAGAGTCAACACATAATTTGACAAAGACTGCAAAATCATATGACCATGTGAACACCAGGGAAGCCACCGCAGTGGAAAGGGCCCATGTGAGTGAGGAGGTCTTGGAGACTAAACTTCTTTAGCATCAGAGACAATCTACCTGGGGATATTTCTCATTGTTTTAACTTGTATTTCCTGATATTTTCCATGTTTTTTATTGGTGCGTTGTAAGTATATATAAGAGTGGGATTTGTTCTTACAAATTCATACATGCATATGATATAGCAATGTAATTTAGTCAGTATTATTCCCCAGTATTTTTCCCTTCATATTTCCTGAACTAATGAGGTTGAGTTTATTTTCATGTTGCCACTGGAATTTCTTTTTTAAATTACTTGTTCTTATCTCTTGTCCATTTTTCCTTTGGTATTTGCCTTTTCCCTGTTGATTAATAGAGTTTTATATAATGTAGATGCTTTAAAAATATCAAAAATATTCTAGATTCTAGACTGTCATTTCCACACACTTATAGGTTCTCAGAAAGAATTTGAAATCCTAATATAGTTAAATCTTAAGCATTTATTTAACAATTTTGTCTTATTTAAGAAATATTTCCATATATCAAATTACAGAAAGTTTAAAAAATATTTTTACATACTAATCTATACCAGACTCTGTGGTTACTTTTGTGTGTAGCATGAGGTAGAGTTTGTTATTTCCCCTTTTTTAAATGGATTTACAGTTGTCTCAGGTTTCTGGGAATTATCTATCTCTTTATCTGTGGATCTGTTTCTGGGATTTGAATTTCATATCCTTGGTTTCTATGAATTCTGACACTGGTATCATAGGATTAAAATTCTGTTTTTTTAACATGTCTAAATTTCACTTAGAGCAATTTCTTTGTAGTTCTTCAATTTAAAAAATTCTATCCTTCAATCTTTTCTCTTACAGATGAACTTTTCAATATATAGGTCAAATTATGTTAGAATCTCTGTTAGATTTTGATTGGATTTGCATTTAACTTATAGATATGTTTCATGGGGATTTACATGATTTAAGTATTAAACATTCCCTCCATAGATATTTATTCAAGAATGAATTTTCAAAGTATCCATTCAGAGGGGGGAAAGTAGTGAAGAAAACCCATGGGATTTGTTGTGAAAGGTAGCATTCACAGTACAGGTTTACAGAAGGTAAAGAGAGAAAGGCACAGAAAGTCTGGAGAGAGGTATGGATATCCATATAGATGAAGCTCTATGTCCAATGAGGTTCAACCCTAAGAAGACTTCACCAAGACATATTGCAGTGTAACTGTCAAAAATCAAGCTGAGCATGGTGGCTTGGATCTTCAGTCAGCTTCTTGAGAAGTTCAAGATCAGCCTGGGCTACAAGTGAGACCCCATTAAAAAAAAAAGCAAAATTCAACCAACCATCCAATCAATAAATCAATGAAACAAACAAGAAAACAAAAAATTGAAGACTAAGAAATTAATTTGACAGCAGCAAGAGAATAGAAGGTTGTCACATACAAGGGAATTGTTATAAAGCTGTCAGTAGACTTTTCAGAAACCTTGCAGGTCAGGAGAAAGAGGGATGATTTATTTACTGATGAAAGAAGAAGAAATGTGGACACCAAGTATAATTTACTCATCAAAGCTGTTCTTCTTCTGAAGAAGAGATTAAAGACTTTCCCAGACACTAGATCTGCCTTACAAGAAATATGAAAAGTAGTTATTCAGATTAAAACAAAAGGACACTAATTGGTAACATGAAAATAAATGAAAGTATAAAATTCAGTGTTAAAGGTGAGCATATAGTAAAATTCAAAGTACTCTAATAAGGGCTGGGGATATAGCTCAGTGGTAGAGAGCTTGCCTAGCTAGCACAAGACCCTTGCTTGGATTCCAAGCTCCACAAACAAAGCAAAACAAAACAAGCCTCTCAGAATATAATGGTAGTGTAGAAATCACTTAACTCTAGCATCAAAGTTAAAAATCAAAAATATTATAGTCAAAATAAGTTAATGGATGCATAATATTAAAAGATGTAAATTGTTACACCAGAGTCAAGCCAAAGGAAACGAAAGAACAGGAATAGCTACAGTTAAATCACAAGAAATAGATTTTAAGTCAACAACTGGAAGGAGACAGATCACTATTGCATTACAATTTTTTTCCATATTTTTAATTTGTGCATTATAGTTTTACATAATGGTGGGATTTGTCACATATTTGTACATGCATACAATATAACAATGTAATTTGGCCAATATCATTCCTAGTATTTCCCCCTTTACCTGTCTCCCCCTGTTCCCTTTCCTCTACTCTATTGAGCTCCCTTTGATTTTCATGAGACTAGTCTTCCCCACACTAGAAAGGTTATAATATAATGAAAAAGAAGAGCTGGGAATGGAACTCAGTGGTAAAGTGCTTTCCTGGCATGCACGAGACCCTGGGTTCCATCCCTAGCACTGAAAAAAATTGTCAAGAGGTAACCTCTTGTTACCACAACCATGGTAAATATATGTTATGGTGTGGATGTGAGGTGTCTTCCAAAAGCTCATGTGTGAGACCATGCAAGAAAGTTCAGAGGGGAAATGATTAGGTTGTGAGAGTCTTAACCTAATCAGTGAATTAATCCCTGTTGGGATTAACTGAGTGGTAACTGGAGGCAGGTGGGGTGTGGCTGGATAAAGTGGTTAATTGGGGCGTGGTTATGGGGTATATATTTTGTATCTGGAGAGTGGATTCTCTCTCTCTGCTTTCCTTTGCCACTTCCCTCTGCCTTGATGTACATCCTCACCTCTAGCCCCGAGGAATGGAGCCTGCTGTATGTGGATTGAGACCTCTGAAACGGTGAGTCCTCAAATAAACTTTTCTCCCCTCTAATTGTTCTGGTTGGATCTTTTAGTCACAGCAGTGAAAAAGCTGACTCAAACAATATACGTGCAGGCCGGGCACGGTGGCGCACGCCTGTAATCCAAGCGACTTGGGAGGCTGAGTCAGGAGGATTGCGAGTTCAAAGCCAGCCTCAGCAACTTAGTGAGGCGCTAAGCAACTCAGTGAGACCCTGTCTCTAAATAAAATACAAAATAGGGCTGGGGATGTGGCTCAGTGGTGGAGTGCTCCTGGGTTCAATCCCTGGTTCCAAAAAAAAAAAAAAAAACCAAAAAAACAATATACGCGCATAAAACTTCATAGCATTAAAAGGTGTGTAGCAATTATTAATAGCTCTAAATGAAAAAATAACAACAATGAAATAACAGTAAAGACAAAAACCGATCATCTCAATATGTAGAGAAAAAGCATTTGACAAACTTTAGCATCGTTTCATAATTAAAAAACACTCTCATAAACTTAGGTATAGAGAGAATGAATATACCTCACTGCAATAAAACCATATATCACCTCTAGTTTCCAGCTAATATCATCCTCAACAGTAAAAGATTAAAAGCCCATTCTCACCACCACTTTGCAACATAGTACTGAAAATCCTAACATGAGCAATTAGGCGAGAGGAAATAAAAGACATCCAGATTGGAAAGGAAGAAATAGAATTGCCTGTTTGAGATGGCATGAGCTTCTATATAGAGAATGGTAAAGTCTGCACTGAAAAACTGTTAGACCTCATAAACAAATTCAGTAAAGTTGCAGGAAACAAAATCACATACAAAAATCAGTTGTGTTTCTGTACATTAACAGTGAACTGTCTGGAAATGAAATTAAGAAACAATTTATATTAGCATCCAACATAATAAAATGCTATGAATAAATTTAACCAGGGAGGTGAAAGCTATATACATTGAAAACTCTAGAACAGTGATAAAAGAAATTGAAGAGAACAAAAAATTGGAAAGATATTCCATGTTTATGGATCAGAAATCTCAACATTGTCGAAATGCTGCAAACTTTTGTACAGATTCAATGCAGTTTACACCAAAGTTTTTCCCTTCTTCCCTTTCGTTCTCCTCCCCCTCTCTCTCCCTTCCCCTCTTTCTTTTGGTGTTGGGGATCAAACCCAAGACCTCTAGAGCATGCTAGGCAATATACACTGAACTGTACCACTGAACTACATCCCAAACCCTCTACCAACAATTTAACGGTGTTTTTCACAAAATAGGAAAAAAAATGCTTAAATTCATGTGGAACCGCAAAAGACTCCAAATACCTTGAACAAAAAGACTAAAGATGGAGTCATCCTATTTCCCTGATATCTAATTATATTATAAAGGCATAGTAATCAACAGTATGGGACTAGTATAAAAGTGGAGCTAGATCAGTGGAACAGAGTAGAAAGCCTAGAAATAAACCCACACATACGGAGTCAACTAATTTCTACCAACATTGCCAGAAATACACTTGGGAAAGGATAACTTATTCATTAAATGATGTTCTGAAAATTATATAGCCACATGCAAAAAATTTGTATTTCATCTATATCTAACATTATACACAAAAATCAACAATTAAAGATTTAAATAAGACTTGAAACCACGAAACTAGAAGAACACATTGGGGAAAACTCCATGACTTTGGTCTCAGCAATGATTTTTGAATATGACATCAAAAGCACAGAGGGCAACAAAAGCAAAAGTAAACAATTGGGACTGTAATTAACTAAAAATCTTCCTTGTTAAGGAGACAAGTGAAATGAAAAGGCAACCCATGGAATGAGAGAAATGTTTGCAAGCCTTTTTATGAATAGGAGTTAATATTTAAAATCCATACAGAATTCATACTACTCAATAGCAAAATAATAATACTTATAATAACCTGGAAAAAAATGGGCAGAGGACCTAAATAGTTTACAAGGCAAACAAACCTATGGCTAATAGATATATGAACTGTGTTCAGTAATCATCAGGAAAATGCAAGTCAAGACCACAGTGACATCTTAACTCACACCTGTCAAAATGGCTGTTATCAAAAGTCAATAGATAAGAAGTGGGGCTGGGAATGTAAGCTCAGTGGTGCAGTACTTGCCTAGCATGCACAAGACCTTGGATTTAATCCCCAGCCACCCCCTGCCAAAGACCAGGAAAGGGAACCCTTTTACATTATTGCTGGGAATGTAAATTTGAATAGCTATTGTGGGGGTTCCTCAGAAAATTCAAAATAATAGAAGCACACATGATCCAGCACTCCCACTTCTTGGTCTATATTGAAAGAAAACAAAATCACTCCCTCAACGAGATATCTGCTCTCGATGTTTATTGCAGCATTAATCACAACAGCCGAAATATGGAAGTAATATAATGTTCATCAATGGATAAAGAAAATACTATATATACATATAAATAAATATATATATTATTCAGCCTTAAAGGAAAAAAAAAACTCTGAAATTTGGGGAGGAAAAAAACAACCAAAAAACATTGATGAGCCTGAAGATCATTATGCTGAGTGAAATAAGTCAGGCACAGAAAGACAAATACTGCATGACCATACCTATATGTGATGATCATCAGGGGGAAGAGGGATGTGGGGAGATATTAGATATTGATCAAAGGGTAAAAACTTTCATATGTAAGATGAATAAGTACTAAGGAGGTAATGTACAGTTTGGTACCTATGAATAATAATGGTAATAATAATGTGTTATATACTTGGAATTCATTCAGAGAGTAAATCTTATGTATCTGCATCACATTAAAGTAAAGATTAATATATGAAGGATGTTAATTAGCTTCAATGCAATAATAATTTCACAATGTGTAATATATATATATCAAAAGATCACATTGTAAGCCTTAAATATATATAATTTTCATTTATCAATTTTACCTCAATACAGGTAGGAGGAAAAGGAAACAGTTTTAGAGTGTTTTGGTACAGTTTTCTAATTATGTTTATGTGTTTTAATTGTAAATACCTGGTAGTGTTTACTGCTAATTCTGGAAATTTTTTTCATTATTTTGATATATCAGAAAGATAAACACTTCTGCAAGATTTTTTTTTCCCTACAGTCTTGCTGAACTCATCGTTATATCCTAGATTCTTAGCAGCCTTCCTTCCCAATCTCCATAATCTTCAGGGGTTCTCTCTGGGTTCCTAGAGTTCCATAAAACACAATTTGACATCTGATATAGAACTAGTAGTCTTTTTCCAGAGGACTTTTTAATGTCTTGTTCTTTATTACGCGGCAACAGTAGAATCATCACAGAACTAAAGAACATATGTTAGACCAAGATGTTTCTCCACCATTACAGATTATACTTAATAAGTCTAGGTCATAGCAAGTAATAATTGGTGGATCCCTAACATACTGCTATGGTTTGGATATGGTTTGTCTCCCACAGTTTCATGAGGTGGAAGCTTGGTTCTTAGTTTGATGGTGTTATGGTGGTAGAACTCTTAAGAGACGGAGTCTAGTGGAAGGTGATTAGGTCATGGGCTCCATCCTCATGAATGAATTAATGCTGATCTGATGGAGTGGGTTGGGTCTTACAGGAATGAACTAGTTCTTGCCAGAGTGAGCTGTTATAAAACAAAGCCACCCCACTCTTTGCCTCTTCTGCATTGTGATACTTCTTTTCTGCTCCTCTGCTATTTGTGGAGCAGCCAGGAAACCCTCATTGGGACACTGGTGCCATGCTACTTGGTCTCTCCAGTCACCAAAATCATAAGCAAAATAAACCTCTTTGCTCTATAGTTTAACCAGCCTCAGGATTTTACTATAGTAACATCAATGTATACACATTACTGTTATTATCATTATTAAGACATATATTCTGACATTTTCTCCTGCTACTGCTAATCCTTGCAATGACTTTGCCACCTTTACATTATTTCACCATTTTACAGATGACTGAACTGAGTGTTTGAGAAATTAAGTGAATTGAGAATTAAGTACGCAGTAAATGTCTAGCCTACTTGAAATTATTTCTCTGCCTGAGACTTTTAGCTATCCCTGCCCACCCAGAAATCCATAAGCTAAAAAAAACCCTCAAAACAATAGTAGAATTCAAAGCAGTATGTCATATAGCTCAGGTACATTAGCAGGTGTATCCTTGATAGAGGATTGTAAAACGTTTAAGTTGAAATTCTGAGTTTTTGAGACTTCAGTAGAGTAGTGCAAGAAAAGGCCTCGCTGATTTAGAGGGCTTTTTCCTAGTTGAAGGAGAGAATGTTTACTGTGCAGAAGAAGAGAATGCTAACTTACCCTTAATGCATTACCTGAGGTGGCAGGGCATGACCAAGTTTGAAAATTGTTTTCCATTTGTTCACCTAAGTCAAAAAGTTTTCCATCCTAGCTATCCACATGAAATGGAAACTCCATGCTTTCCTGTAACTTCTCATTTGGTTATTTAGTGCAATGAGATAGCCTGTGTGGGAAGCTTTTTGAGATTTACTTTGCTCTTCTCTCAAATCAAGGATGGATGGGTTTATAGGGGTCTGGGATACAAAAACTGGGGGACCGTAAAGTTCACAAGATTGGAACTTAAAATTTCAGGGAGGAGCAAAATTGAATTGCCCCTAAAATGCAAACACTTGTCAGATCCCACAGACCCAAACATGTTTACTGAAGAAGCAGAATACATAGCTCTTGATTATTTTCTAGTGTTAAACTGCTTTGAACTGAATGGAATCATTGAGTTTTAAGTATTGCAGAGATGCCTAGAGAAAACCAAGTTAAGTACTTTTAGGAGAATTAAAGTATTTTGATTAACACGACGTGCTTTAACATTTTTGAGATTTTGGAGCACAACCTCAGGATGTGCCAGAAGCCTGAGCCCTCTACGCCGAAGACAGAGTCTTGCTGTAAGAACTATTCCACCTCAGCCTCCAGTTGTGGAACTAAGCAGTGAGTCTAAGAACTCACAACTGGGGCCTTGGCTTTGTGGGCAGTGTCAGGCAGCAGCCAGGTCACTTGGAGTGTTGTAAAGAAGTTCTCTTTCATAAACTGCAAATACTGCTGGCAGCCACCATTGAGCATGGGTCAGCCAGACACACATATTTCATTCTTCATGTAAAATAATGTTTTCATTAGCTGCCAGTGATTGGCAAAAATCATGTTGAATAGTTTTTAAATTGTTCTTATATTCTAATATATTATGTATACACAAAAACAATGAAATAATCAAACTTAGGCAGCTCTTGTACATGGAAATCTCTCTTGTTGCTGATTATTGGTAGAGTTTCACCTTCCACATGTCTCTTTATACACAAGGGTAAGGTCTCACTGAAACTCATGTCCTTGATAGTTCATAACTCCATGAGGGTTAGTCTATATTGTATTGCTTTCTGATATTCCTCAAAACACCCAGTCAATATGCTATTGTTGTTATGATTTGGATGTGAGGTGTCCCCCAAAAGCTCACGTGTGAGACAATGCAAGAAGGTTCAGAGGAGAAATGATTGGGTTATGAGAGTCTTAACCCAATTAGTGAATTAATCTCTGCTGGGATTAACTGAGTGGCAACTGAAGGTGGGCAGGGTGTGAATGGAGGAGGTGGGTCCCTGGGGATGTGCCTTTGGAGTATACATTTCATATCTGGCTAGTGGAGTCTATTTCTACTCTCTGATCATCATGTGAGCCCCTGCCCTCTGCCACACTCTTCCACCACAATGTTCTGCCTCACCTTGAGCCCGAGAAATGGGGCCAGCTATCTATGAATTCAGACCCTTGAACCTGTGAGCCCCCAAATAAATTTTCCTCCTCTGCAATTGTTCTTGTTGGGTCTTTTTAGTTATAGCCACAAAAAAAGCTGACTTAAACTTGCTCCTCCACTCCAGATTCCTAAGGGGCCAGGCAGGTAAGGAAGGGTCAATCTAAGAGCAATCAGTGCTACATTTGCTACTTCTGATGACTTGTCAGAAGCTGATATCCCTCATTTTTTATTTTTCTTTATGAGATGGAGTTCACAAAACATAACATTAGGCCATTTTAAAGTGATGAACTCAGCATAGTACCACCTTGTTGAGCAACTACCACTTTCATATAGGTCCAAAATATTCATCATCCCAAAAGAAACCCCATACTTATTAAACAGCCTATCCTTATTCCCTTTTTCCTAGGCCCTGGAAACCCCCAGTCTACATTCTATCCCTATGTATTTATCTATTCTGGAATTATACAATGTATGGGTCTTAATTTCTCCTTACTTTTATTTTGTGTAGGATATATGACTCTTGATTGATAGTTTTGTTTTCTTCTTCAACACTTCAAAAATGTCGTCTTATTGCCTTCTAACCTTGATGGTTTGTGATGAAAAGTCATCTGTTGATTTTATTGTATATCTTTAGTCCATGAAGAGATGCTCTTCTTCCTGATTCCAAGATCCTCTCTTTATCATTGGCTTTTTAAAAAAAAAAAGAAATTGTCTTATTTGTTCTAATTAGTTATACATGACAGTAGAGTGCATTTATGCATTTTGATAAATGATACATACATGGAATATAATTTCTCATTTTTCTGATTGTTCATACTGCAGGATCACATCGGTCATGCAGTCAGTCATATCTGTACATAAGGTAATAATGTCTGTTTCACTCTACTATCCACAGTTCAATTATGTGTCTTCATTTGGATCTCTTTGCTTTTATCTTTCTTAGAGTGGCCTATGCTTCTTCTGTGTATAGATTTGTATCATTTATCAAATTTGGAAACTATGGGTCTTTATTTCTTCAAATGTTGTTGTGTCACTTTCTCACCTCTCCTGAGATTCCTGTTATGTACCTGATGTTGGTGTGCTTGATGATGTCTCATAGGTCTATTAGTTTCTGCTCATTTTTCTTCATTATTGTTTTTCCTTCTTCAGAAACTAGATAATTTCTATTGCACTGTCTACAGGTTCACTGGTTCTTTCTTTTGCTCACTGAAATGTGTTACTGAAATTCTGTGTTTAAAATTTGTTTCGTTGTACTTTTTGGCATTAAAATTTGTTCCTTTTTATAATTTGTGTCTGTATTGCTGTTTGCTGTCTGTCCATTGTTATCCTGATTTTCTTTAGCTCCTTGTCCTTGTCCATGGTTTCCTTTAAGTCTTTTAGCCTATTTAAGGAAGTTAGAGTCTTTGTTTAGAAAGCCCAATGTCTGTGTTTCTTCAGGATAATTTGTTTCTTTACACACTTAACTACTTTTGGTTGAGAGCTGGACATTTTGAAAACAAGATTAAGTCTGGAGTTTAGATTATTTCCTCTCCTCAGCTAGTATTTTCATACAGATTTCTTTGAACTCCAAGAGCCAAAATTTGAGAGACAGAGATCCTACTAATCTTTGCAGAGTGGCTCTGTGTCAGCACCTACCCAGGATGATTATAACTTTACCTTAGCTTCACTTCCTGTTTATACTAAGCCTAATGATCATCCTGATGTGAAAGATGAATCTCTTCTCAGGTCTCATCTGAGCATGTGTCTTGCTGTGGGCATGCATGTGGTTTTCTAAGTTCCCTCGTATATCAGGGAGCTTTTGAAGTCCTGACTTTCCCATAGAAATACTCTCCTCAATCCTTCCTTTCAGGGCTTTGGTGCTTTACTACTTTTTTTTTTTTTTTGTAGTACTGGAGACCCCAGGCGGCTTGGATTCTTGTTTTGCCTTTGCAGTGTTTTCCAGGTATAACTGCTGCTTTTCCACTGTGAGCAAATGCTGAGTTTTGCAAAACAGAGAAAGCTCTTGAGGTCAGTCCTTCAGCAGCCTCCAGGCAGGTTTGAAGAGACAAGCATAGTTACTTGTGAATAAGATCTGTTCTGCTCCCTCTGAAACCAGGGACCAGTCCTGAACTGGGAACACAGTTGTCATCTTCAACACATTTCCTCTGTAGAGCTGGAGAAGAGGGAGAAGCAGGGGCACCTGAGAAATGCTGCAGAGGACTGGGCTGTAGCTCAGTGGTAGGGTGTTGCCTAACATTTACGAGGCTCTGGGTCCATCCCCAGCACTGACCGAGGGGGACGGGAGAATAGCCACAGGGCTTGCCTTCTGTTTTATGTTGCCTTTTCCTAGATTCAGCATTTGCTTGGCGACTGTGAACCTTTTACTGTTTTCCTGGATTATGACAGAGTTGATTCTGACAGTTCGTACTTGAGTTTGGATGTTTCTGTGCAGAGTAAGGCCTTTGGAGATGCCCACTCTATCTTTGTGCTGATGTTTCACTCCGGAAGCCAGAAATGTTTAAATGTTTGACTTGCGGGAGAGGCTGAGGAGTAAAGCTTTCAGCCTAAGTGCTCAATAAAACCCAACAAGCAACAGAACAATAAAAATTCTAATTTATACCTTGTTAATGTTTTCCTCTCTGCAATAGCCTGTAGTTTGTATTGTATATTTAGATATAATGATACTTTCTTTTAAAAGGCTTTTCCCTCCATATTATAGGCAATAGTCACTTTATTATTTCATATTTCATTTAGTAAACAATTTTATTCAGCAAGTGAGCTCTATGAGTTAAGGTATTGCAGGCCCTTGGGAAGCAAGGTTTTTATGAATTAATGGAACAGCATCTTAAGTGCATGTTGCTTTTGGCACGGCAGCTTAAACATTTATGTTTTGTATGCATGATAAGCTATTTTTTTAGCAACAGGCAAGCAGGTGAAAAGTGTGAGTGTGAACATACGTTGGGCAGTATAAATGATTATAGGTGACCTCTCAGTTATAGCAGTTTGATTTAGTATTTTTGAGTGTAGGATGATCCAAAGGGATAGGCATTCAGTGGAAGCTATAGTTTGTGTTGCGGTTTTCTTTCCGGCCGTGGCAGCAAGCTGCAGCTCCCAGTCAACCATGGGATCATGGGAGGCAGCAACCCAGACTCTACAGTGTGCTGTGTTGTTAAGCTCTGCTGTGTGGGGTAGGTTAGGTGCATCACATGCATTTTTTACTTTACATATTTTCAACTTGGAATGGTTACATCTGGACATAACCCCATGGTAAGTTGAGGCACATCTGTCTTTTCTGTTGATAAGTGCCTGTGTTTGTTACAATATATTTTTACACTGTTGACAGTTTGTGATCTGATGCTTAAAAGGAACAGAAGTTTAACCTTCTCGTGGTTCTGCTCCTGTGCCATGTCCTGGTCCTCCTGAACCTGTTGAGGAGTGAGTGGTGTGACTTACTCCACTAAGATGGTGGAGAGCCTCTGAACAATTTTGCCTGTTCAAGCAAAGATCTTGAAAGGGCTCCCCAAATCTACTTTTTCTATTTTTTTTTTTTTTTTTTTTTTTGGGGGGGGGGCACAGAACCACTGAGCTACATCCTCAGCCCTTTTTTTGTATTTTATTTAGAGACAGAGTCCCACTGAATTGCTTAGGGCAAAATTCAGCAGTCTTGCTGTTGCTGAGACTGGCTTTGAACTCATGATCCTCCTGCTTCAGCCTCCCGAGCTGCTGGGATTATGGGTGTGTGCCACCGCCCTGGGCCCAAATCCACTTTTAATCAGTGCTGAGGCATCCAGGTGTGTGTCATGGATATGAAGGCCACCAAGTAGCTTTCTATTTAAAATATACTTGTTACTATGAATATACTTATTACTTACTTTGAATATACTTATTTCTTTGAATATACTTTGAATATACTTATTACTATGTTTGAAGTTCAATTGTGCTAGTTCTTGAAGGAACTTATTTGATTTCAACTTATAACAAATTAAAATATATAAAAAAGAAATCTTTAAACATACTTTTGCTGCTTCTGACCTTTGACATCCTGGCCATTTCTCTGGTTGCCTGTGTCCACCTGTGTGTGCAGTGTGTTCTGTGGGAACCCCAGGACTACTGAGAAGGTAAGCAGCAGTGAGATGATCAGAACACAAAAAACTTTTATATGAGGATAAAATAGATATTATGTTGATTTTACCACAATGGAAATTTAAAATGTAGACATATCTGTAGTTACTGATAAATTAATAAAATTTTTTTTTTTTTGTGGGACTGGGGAACAAACCACATGCCTCATGCCAGGCACGTGCTCTACTCCTAAGCTACTTTCCCAGACCAATAAAACACTATTTTGTATCTATTTTACAACACCTGAAATTTAGAAAATATATAACTTGATGTATATTACTACAATTTCTTATTTTGTGATCAGAAATCTCAGCAAGTTATTTTGTGGATATCGACATATGAATTCTCAATTTTATGTGGAAAAGCAAAAGACCAGAATAGTTGATACAGTAATGAAGAGGAAGAGTCAGGTCAGGGCAGACACTCCCAGACTTCAAGACTCACTTAACCTAGAGTTATCAAGACAGGCATGGGTGAAACAGTAGACAAATGGATCAATGAAACAGAAAGGCGTCCAGAGACAGGCCCACTCAATACCATCAACTGATCTCTGACAATGGAGCAAAGGCAATTCAGTGGAAAGGGATTGTGTTTTCTATGAAATGACAATGAACTGGACATTCACATGCAAACGTAATAAAAAATAAGCTAAAAATGGATCATAGAGCTAAATACAAAACTTGACATAGAATTCCTAGTAATTAACTTAGGAAAAAATCCACATGACCTGAACAATGGCTTTTAAGATACTATATCAAAATCTAGATGACCTTGACAATGGCTTTTTATATATGAGAAAAAGAATTGATAAGTTGAACCTCTCTAAAATTAAAAACTTGTGCTTTGTAAGATGCTGCAAGCCACAGGCTAGGAGAGAATATTTATGGAAATCATCTCTGATTAAATATTTATTATCCAAAATATATAAAGAACTCTTAACCTTCAACAGTAAGAAAACAACAATCCACTAAAAATTGGACAGATGACCGAAACAGACACCTCACTAAAGAAGATATGGTAAAAAAGTATATGAAAGATGTTTCACATCATATGTATTTAGGGAATTGCAAATGAAAACAAAGGTTACTACTATGCTGGTAGAAAGGCTGACCAAAGCCCAGAACCCTGACAACACCAAATGCTAAGCAACAGGAACTCTCAGTCATTAATCTTGTGAATGCAAAATGGTGTAGTCATTTTGGAAAATGGTTTGGCAGTGTCTTACAAATCTAAATATACTTCTAGCATATGTGCTAGTCAGCTTTCCATTGCTATGACAAACTCCCTGAGATAAAACTATTTTGAGGAGGAAAGTTTTATTTTGGCTCACATTTCAGAGATTTCAGTCCATGGTCACTTGACCCTGTTGCTTTGGAATTAAGGCACCATAGCAGAGACTGTACTGTGGATGAAACCTGTTCAGTTCATGGCAGCCAGGAAGCACAGAGAAAGAGAAAAGGCTGGGGTCTTAATATCCCTTTCCAGGGCATGCCCCTGTGACCTGATTTCCTTCAACTAAGCCTCACCTCCTAAAAGGTCTATCACCTCCCAGTGGCACCGCAGACTGGCAATCAAGTCTTTAACATATTGGCCTTTGAGGGACATTTCAGATATAGACCCTAACACCATATGATCCAGCAATTACAGTGCTTGGTATTTATGTAAATGAACTGAAAACTATGTCCATGTGAAAATCTGCACATGTATGTTTATAGCAGCTTGATTCATAATTGCCAAAATGTGGAAGCAGTGAAGATGTCCTTCTGTAGGTGAGTGGATAAATAAACCATGGAACATCCAGACAGTGGGCTGTTATTCAGTGCTGAAAAGAAGCCGAGCTATTATCTATAAAAAGACTTGGAATTTAAATGCATATTACTGAGTGAAAGAAGCCCCTTATAAAGGCTACGTACTGTATTTTCCCAAAGATGTGGCATTCCCCAAACGAAACAAAGCAATTGAAAGAATAAAAGGATCAATGATAGTCAGGAGCTAAGGGGGAGGGGGATGAACCGATAAAACACAGGATTTTCAGGGCAGTGGGACTATTCTCTGTTTCTGTGACGGTGGACGCGTGTCATCATATGTTTGTTTAGACACATGGAATGTGTGGTCCTGAGAGTGGTCCCCAGTGCCAACTATGGACTCCAGTGCTGAAGCTCTGTTAGTGCAGGTTCATGGATTGTAACAAACGTCCTGCTCTGGTGGCCATGTGCATGGTAGGGAGGATCTAGCCTGTGTCGGGGGAGGAGGGCAACTCTGTACTCTTTGCTCCATTTTGCTGCTAACCTGAAACTGCTCTAGGTAATAAAGTCTATTAATTAAATAAATTTTAAAAATGTAATGTTCAGCAGTTTGTCAGGGTAGAAGGCGGGATTGGCTTATTCATCAAGTCAGAGGAGAACGATAATGGTCCTAACAAGGAAAATGTTGTCTAGGACTAAGTTACATGATTTATACAGGAAAATTAAGGTCCCGCTCTTTTATTTATGGCCTTATTCTTGCCTTCAGCCCCCAGAGTGTGCTTAACCAGGATATGTGAAGCATATAATTTAATATTTTCCATCTTTATGCCTTATAAATGTTTCCTTCAGAATTTTCATTAGATTACATAAGTAGATATTATGGAGTTGCAGAGTTTATTCACACTAAGCTCAGATGTGGAAGGAACATATGGCCTCTTAATTTATTTTTTTGGTATAACTGGTCTGTCTTTTGCATGAATTTGGCATCCGCTTTGACTCGTAAAGGAGTTTTACTTCTGTTTAATTCAAACAGATTTCTTGGGGCCTTCCTACTCAATGTGTGGCCCATAGACAGGGGACTGTAATCTTCTTAGGGATCTGTTAGAAATGCAGCCTCTCCTGCCCCACTAAGACATACTGAGTCCCCCAGAGAATGTGAATGTACAATTCAGTTTGAATAGCGTCCCTGTGGATTCTGCAGAGGCTCTTAGATTGCTTGGCCTTCTGCCTGCCCTCAGGCTCCTCACTGGATTGGTGTTAGATTGTGGGGACAGTGTGGCCCACTGACCTGACTGGAGGTGAGGAGCAGGGATGTGGGGCACAGCATGGTGGGTGCCTTGGACCCACAAGGCAGCCTCCCTTCTCCACCTGTTTACCTCCGTCCTGTGCCCATGTCTGAAGCTGAATTCTGGGCTGGGGCAGTGTGTCTCTGGTTCTTGTACCTGGGATGGCCTGGGGCCTTCCTTGCTGATTCAGTTCCCTTTGGCTCCTCAGCAGGGCCACTTAGTGTTTGGGGTGTTCCCCATCAGTCTTGGGGCCAACTCACCTGCTTGTCACAAGACCCATTGTCTTCTTTCCAGCTACCCAACTTCCACCTTCCTAGTGTGACTGTGGGCTTTTCTGGATCTCATTCACCCCTCAGAGAGTCAGAGAGGCTTTGAAAAATGGAGCATTCAGTGCCTGTTTATGACCCCCACATGCCCAGTTCAGGTTGGTGTGGCTCTATGCAGCCCCTACCTGATCATCCCTCCCCCCTGTCAGGGTGTAGGCAACTGGTTTGTGTGCTGATTCTCTGCATTCTCACTAACCCTCTGCATTTCCCCTTGCTTCCACGGTGTCCTTTCTCTCTGTATCACATCCTTCTCTGACCATCCACATTTAAGCCTGTGGCCTCTTTGTCCTGGCCAAGGTACTGCCCACTCTGGCATCATGGAATGCTACATGTGACCATGCAAGCTGATTTTCTGTATTCCATTACTGTAACAAATATCTGAGATAATGAGCTTATAGAGAAAGAAGGTTTATTTTGGCTCAGGGTTTTAGAGGTTTTGGTTCATGACTGATGAGGTCTGCTGCTTGGGGCCTGTAGTGGTTTGTGGTGGTGGAAATGCATGGTGGAGTGCACTTCTCCTGGCTGGGAGAAGAAGAGAGACAAAGGAAGGGCATGATGTTCCCTGCAAGGTCTCCTCCCATAACAGCTGGAAGACCTCTAAACAGGCTCTGTTTCTTCAAGGTTTGACCACCTCCCAGTTGCTTCTAGCTGAGTACCAGGCATTTAACACAAGGACCTATAGGGGACATTGTAGACCCAAACTATAGCAGCTCCTTTGGGACTGGACGCATAGTGACTTCTTGGTGTGTGTTTTTGTGTTTCTTTTAGTAGTTAACATTCTTGCCTCATTTGTCTGGATATTTTCTTTGGATGAACCCCTTAAAGTGAACTTGTAGTTTCGAAAGAAATATAAAAAGTCTTTGAGTCTAAGATATATTCAAACATGTTATGAAAAGTATACTAGTAACTAGAATCCATAAGAATCCAATCACAATATAAAACTTTAAAATCATTACAGAAAAATAAAAATGATTAGAATTACAAAGTTTATATTATTTAGGACTATTTTATTAAATAGTCACACCAGTGTAATCCAAACCTGTTCAGTAAAAATTTTTTATTTAATGAAACTGAAAAATCCAACAGTATAGTTAGTATGTCTTGATGCTGAGGCTCCAAGATGCCCACAAAATCCAGTTTCTTTCCTTTCTTCCTCTTTGGTTCTCCATTGTCTAGTGGCAAGCTCCTCCTCAGTGCCACAAGACAGCTGCTGCAGTGCCAGACCTCACACTTTCTCTCTCAGCTTCAGCCCAGTGGGAGGAATGACTGTGTCTTTTGCAGAATTCCCAGCAGATATCTTACTACCTTTCATTGACTTGACCTCTGTGACCAGTGCAATAAAGCAGCTTCTCCTAGATCTCTGTGGGAGTGCAGTTGAAGATACATGTGTTAGGGGTGTGGAGATGGGTAGAGTTGCCCTTCCCCCCAGGCTATTCTGTCCCTTGACTATTGAACAATTAATTGGAGCTAATTGAAATGGGCTGTATCTGTCAAACATTCACTGGATTTCAAAGACTAGGGGTATGCCTAAAAATATGTATAACATCTCATTAAAGATATTTTATGTTACTGCATGTTGAAATATGATTTTTAATGTTTTGTGTTGGAAAAAAACATATTATTAAAATTAATTTCTAGTCAGGCATGGTGATACATGCCTGTAAATTCAGTAACTTGGGAGGCTGAGGCAGCAGAATTGCAAGTTCAAGGGTAGCTTCAGCAATTTAGTGAGGCCCTGTCTCCAAATAAAAAGGTCTGGGGATGTAGCTCAGTGGTAGAGCACCCCTGGGTTCAATCCCTAGTATCATACACACACAAAATAGTTTCTTTCTTTCTTTTTGTTTTTTTAAATGTGGCTACTAGATAATGTTAAAGTACAGCCAAGACTTGAATTGTTTCTGCTGGATAATGCTGTCTAGAGGGAAGCAGAGTATGTTTTGCAGAGAGTAATCTTCCAGTGTGGCCCACCCACACTTTCTTCCCTGTGTGCCCCTGAGTAATTCCCATGCACGTGTCTCATGTACCCACCTCCTTCTGCATGGGCTGCAGCCTTCAGTCTCTCCAACTCAGAGTCTAGGCACCGATTCCTCAGGACCATCACCAGCCATGTCTGGGACAGTCAGGGTGCCTCTGCCCAGGTTGCAGCTCTTTCTCAGCCATATCCTGTGGGCACAGGGCCTGGGGATTGGTAGGTGTTGGGTAATCATAGACCATTGTTGACCAGGCTTGGTGTTTCTCTGGTACTAAAATTCCCTGAAAAATTTCATGGGCTTTTAGTGTATATCCATTCTCCAAGCACTGAAGGCTAATAACCAGAGCCAGAATCTTGATTTCTTTGTCTCCTAGCAACAGATTCACTCCTTAGTTCTTATTTTTTTGAACTTTTTGTTGAAGTCTAACAGATAGGCAGAGAACTGCACAAATGTTGAGTGCATAGCTCGATATGCTTTATGTTTGGGGGGGTGGTGCATGAAATCCAGGGCCTGTGCATGCAAGGCAAGCCCTCTACCATTGAGCTGTACCCCCAGCCTTCAATATACTTTTAACAAAGTGAACCTCTCTGTGTAACCAGCACCCAGGTCAAAAAGCAGAGCCCTATGAGCCCCTTTCATGGCTCCTTCTAGTCACTAGCACCCCAAGGTATATCTTTATTCTGATTTTTAGCATGATATATTAATTTTGTCTTTGAACTTTATATCATTGGCATCATACAATATGTATTATTTAGTGTTTGATTTAATAGACTCGGGGATGTGTACGTAAAATGACACCCATGCTGTTGAGTGTACTTGTGATTCATTCATGTTCCTTGTTGTGGAGTGCTCCTTTGGGTTAAGAACCCACATTCACTTTTCAGGTCTTCTATCAATGGGCTCTTAGGCTCAGTGCAGCTGGGTACATTTTCATACATGACTTTTTGGCAACATGTGCACCCATGTGGATGGGTATTATATGCACAGAGGCCAATACTAAGACACCAGGTGTTTTTGCAAAAAGAAAGAACTGTATATTGAAGGCTGTTCCACAAGGATTCAGAAAGCATGCTCAAATTTGCTTCCCCAGTTGGCTGTTAGTGAAGGAATTTCAGCAGCCCAGGGAAACAGGGCAATGAGTGACAACAAGGGGTCTTGGTGGAATAGTACACCAGTCTGGTTGTGGATAATTATTGCCTGTCCTGCAACTGTTGATACTCCTCTTGCTTCTAGAATGGGTCCACAAGGCCTGTTTTCCTTCTTCAGGTGACTTGGAGACTTTTGGTTGCATCGGAATCTCCAGTTCGTTTTATTTCAGGACCTAGAGTTCTATGCCTCATCCCAAGGAACCATTTGAACAGCTCTTAGGAGCAGGGAGTTGTCCTTTTATGGGTGGGTTTCAGGTATGTACCAGGGAGTGGAACTGCTGGGTATAGGATGTAATGTGTTCCCTTTTAGTTACTGCCTGACAATGCGCTGGAGTGGTTGTACCACTGTCCCCTGCTTCCTGCGGTGTGTGTGAGTTCTGCTCGCTCCTCCCTGGCACTTGGCCTTCCTCAAGCTTTCACCTTGGTGGTTTTCCCAAGGCCTCTGCATCAGGGAAGTTTGAGACGCTCACCTGCCACTTGCTCTGAGGTGGCATTTCTGCTGCTTTTCTGTTGTCGGGTAAATGTCTCTGTGCAGGCGGGGGCTGCGTAACAGAGTCTGCTTGGCAGGGGCTTTGCCATCACATTCCTGCTTGTGGTTCAAACTCTGGGTTCTCATTTGCTGCCTCAGTTTGTATTAAGAAGTTGGATTGTCCAGTCTTATGAGTATAAGATCATTGGGTCCTGAAACATGTTGGATTGTTTCAGGCTGTGGGACTGAAGGGGCCTCTCTTAACAAAGCCCTCTTCCTTCTTCTCATTCTTTTGGTTCACTTTCATCTGCAAACTCTTTGGGGATCACCAAATGTATTCCACCATAATCCCACAAGCAGAATTTATTCTGCCTTATATGTTAATGCTGCAGTCTCTCTGAACTCCTGGGTGAGTCCCAGGTAAAACAAGGGATGGGGTAAATGCAAGGTGTGTGTCACCTTCTCAGTTCAGAGGACAGGGGTTCTTCCTGCCCTTCACCCATGCTGACCCTGCCTGGGCTAGGAAAACAGGAACCAGACCCTGGCCCACCATTTGCTGGAGCACTGCCACTGGATGGATGGCTGCCCCTGTCTGGTCTCCTATCACTCTGCTTGAGGTATAAGTCCAGAGTCCTGTTGTTCAAGTTTGGCCACAGGCTAGTGGCTTGGCTGCTGGGGGTGGTAGAGAATGATGCACCAGCCATCAGGAGCTGGGTATGCAGGGCACCTGGAGTTGTGGGGGGGATGTAGCAACCAAGAGAAGAGCAAGAGTGTATCACTAATGGCCAAATCTAGGGAAATAAAGAAAGGCATGCAGCATGATGGAAGATAAAAAGATATAACAGATGTCCCTGTAGTTAATAGTGTAAACTCCCCAATTACATTAGATTTGGTCAGAGAATAAAATTTAGCCATGACCTTTTAAAAAGCAACATGGGTAAAACAAAGGGACCAAGAAAGGTTAAAAATAATGAGCAGAGAGATACAAGACAAGTACAAATGAAAAGAGGCAATATTAAATCAAAGCATATGGCATCAGAGAGAACAAGGCTATTTTGTACAACAAAAGGCAAATTCTTCAATGAAGAGAAAATTGATTCTTTATAAAAATATACCACTTCAAAACACATAAAATAGAACTATTAAAAATAAAGTGAGAAATTGACCAAATCATAGTTGTCTGAAAATTGCTAATTTCTTAGATAACATAATGTTTTTGAAATACAATGAATAATTATATGAATAATAGGAAATGATTTAATAATATAAAAGAACTTTTTTTTTTTAAAAGGGCCTTGCACATGCTAGGCAAGTGCTCTACAATGAGTTACACCCAGCTCTCTTTTTATTTTATTTTGAGGTAGGGGCTTGCAAAATTGCCTAGGCTGACCTCAAATTTAAGATCTTCCTGTCTCAGCCTCCCCAGGTAGTGAGCATGCAAAGATGCTCAGCTAATAAAAGGGCAGTTTAATAGCTACATACTAATATTCTACCATTCATACCAACCGAACGTTCTCATTGGTTTGAAGTATTGATGAACCATCTAAAAAACTGATTATATTCTAGGTCTCAAGGAAGTCATCAGCTTATTCTAATATGTAGAAAATGCATACCTATGAACACCAGCTATAAAGCTAGAATTTAATAAGGAAATAAATTGGATGCTTGATTGTTTTTTCCCCCCTTTTCTTCAGTGCTGGGGATTGAACCCAGGGCCTCATGCGTGCCAGGCAAGTGCTCTACCACTGAACTACATCCAGCCCTCAATTATCTTTTTTAAAAAGCCAAATGAACAAATAAAAATGAATAAATAAAAAGACACTTGGTCAAAATAACTCTTGAAGCAAAGGAGAAATCAAGCCTAAAATTTCATACTCTTTAAGAAATAAAAAAATACTTTATGTCAAATACACACATCTCTATGTGTATATACATATATTTATATTTATAGTTTCAGTGCTTTTATTATAAAACAAGACAAAATTTTAAAAACAAATGGAATACACACCACCAGGACAAACAAGAGAAAAAGCAATAATTCATATCCAAGGGGAAAAGAGGAAGAAGGAATAAGATAAAATTGGAGATGAAAAACTTGTAAGTAGAAAAATTAGTAGAATCAATGCATAAATCCAAGGCTACATTCTTGGAAAAGATTAATAAAATAATCAGATCATAAGAATAATCTTCCTTCCCCAATAGGATTACAAAGAAAACATTGAACAAAAAGGATAGGTAATACAGAGATAAGTATTTACACATAAGAAGTGTTTATGCACCTCTAATATATTTGGAAATCTTCTTGAAATAGATGTTTTTCTATGAAAAGACACCATCACATTTTCTTAAGAAGAAGCAAAAAACAAAATGGATTTATACCCAAGAAAGAATTAGAAAAATATCTGTCAAGGAAACTTTCATATAGGAAAAGGAGTAAGCATAGATGTTTCTAGATGGCTATTAAATATATTGCAGGTATTTATTTCCATAAAATTAAGTATAAGTAGAAAACTCAGCAAAAAGGTTGCTCATGATAGGAAATTTTTTAAAGTTAACAAATTAGTAAGAAAAAAATGAATATTCATGTAGAAAGTCAGTGAAAAGATATTGAAGGAGCAGTTTTAAACAGAACAATTATAGAAATGGCTAGTACACATAGTAAAGTGTGGTCTGAGTCGCAGACACACTTTGTTAGTATTAAAGCAGTGAGGATTATGGCAAGAGGACTAAGTTTTTCCAGTAACCTAGACTTTGGAGTTAGATGGACATAGGCCTGCATCATATCCCTGGCCATCTTCAGCTTGTGGTTCAAGGTATACATCCTTAAGTTTCCTTAGTTTTCTCATCTATAAAATGGACATAAAAATCCTGACTTTTTGAGTTTTTGTTTGTACAAATCTCTCAATATTACATCTAGGCCATGATGAGTACCCAATAAATAATAGCTGCAATTGTTATTTTAATATTGATATATATTGTCTATCAAATCAAAAAAGATATAAAGAATGGTAAAACCCATTGCTGGTGAAGACAGGGAGAAACAGGAAGCTCTCCATGCATTATCCTTGCTTGAATGTGTTCTCTGGGACCAATGGCAGTGTCTGACCTTTTTGTGGTCACATCACAACACCCAGCACAGCAATTGGCTTGTCACAGATAATTATCCTGGATGAGTTTTAGTGGACACTGGCAAATTTTAAGAGTCATTGGCTGTCAGATTCCAAAGCTTTAAAAATATGCCTGCTTGCCAGGTACTGCGGTGTGACCTGTAATCCTAGCTACTTGGGAGGCTGAGGCAGGAGGATTTCTAGTTTGAGACCAGCCTGGGAAATATAGCAGAGGGACTGGATGTAGCCCAGTGGTAGAACACTTGCCTTGCCTGCATGAGTCCCTGGCTTCCATTCCCAGCACTGAAAAAATAGAAAACAAAAGACCTGTTTGAGCAGTTCCATCTCTTGGAATTTATCTTGTGAGAAATCATAAATGTAAAACTATGTGTATAACAGTGGTATAAATGTTAACTTAAGTGTGCTTCTCAAGAGGATTAGTTAAGTCATTATTGTCATGGGGGGTGCTGTAGTATTTTGGTTTGGCGTGTACATCAATAAGCCCTGCATTGTGGAGTAGTCCCCTTGCCTGGGCCCAGTCTCATAATACCAATAGCATTCCTTGGTGCCAGCAACATCCAGCATGCTCCTGAGAGGTGCCCAAAGTGGATAAAGATGTTGCTGTCGTTTGGATTTGAAATGTCCCCCAAAGGCCCATGTGTTAGTGGCTTGGTCCTCAGACAATGGAGCTGTTGGGAGATGGTGGAACCTTTAAGAGGTGGGGCCTCGTGGGTAGGAGTTAGATCACTGGGGGGGCTGCTCAAGGGCAGCCTCCAGGGGTGTCCTTGAAGGGGGACATTGGGAACCCCAACCCATTCCCCTGTCTCTCTTTGCTTCTCTTGACTTCCATGGAGTTAATAGACCTCCATCACCAAGTGCTTCTGCCATGACGTACTATACTATTACACACCCAAGGCAGAGAGGTTGAGTGACCATGAACTGAAACCTCTGAAACTGTGGCCCAAAATAAAATTCTCCTCCTTTTGAGTCGATTATCTGAGGATTTTTGTCACAGTAATGGGAAGCTGATTAATGCGGCTGCTCTCTCTTTATCCACACAGAGAGATTATGTGCTTTCGTGAAATATCTTTTAAGAGCAGATTTGTTGACATGAAAAATATTTAAGACTCATACTAAGCAAAAAGAATGATTCATAAAAGGGTGTGTCCAGGATGAACCCCTTTGGTCAATATATATTTGTGTAGATATGTAGGAAAATTCTCCAAGTCTTTATATCAAGAAATTAACAGGGCAGTCTGACTGGTGTGGTGGTGGCCCATTATTCTTATTGGCACATTGACATGTTCAACAGCAAACATATACTCTTGTGACATGAAACAAAGAAGCAAAAGCCACCCGTGTCCTTCCTGCACCTAGTGAATCTTGGCCCACAGACCTGCTCTGCAGCAGGTGGTGAAGGTGCCCTGTAGCCCACCTGCTCTCTGTCTGCTCACCTGTGCTGTAGGTGGCAGGAAACAATGAAGCACCCCATGTTACAACATGACACCTTTTTGGTTGGTGCTTAGAAGGAGGCAGAGCACAGGAAACTGGGAGGGTCCCTGCTGGAGCCCAGGTGACTGCATTTGAGCAGCTCCTTATACTGTTCTCAGTGGGGCTGGGTTGCCTGCTGACATTGTGGAAGCTCCCTTCCTCCTCCCCTGCTGCCTGCCTTTCAGGTTTTGAGCCCCTGAGAGGTCAAGGTGGACCTGGAGAAGGACAGGCAGCAGCTCATGCAAAGAGGAAGCTGTGCTGTGGTTTTCGGTAAGAACAGCCAAGGTCTAGAAGTTGGCTGTTGAAGACAGGGGTGTTTAGGGGACAGAGATGGGGTAGTGGGGACACATGTCCAAGGTAAATCCTGTTTGGTGCCCCTGGATCTTTGATGGCTGGACTCAAAGAAGGACATGCCCTTCTTCTTTTAGGCATTCAATCAGATGAATGAGCTTTTACCAAATAAGCTTTCCAGTGTCATTTCCTTCTAGAGATTTGGCTTATAAGCCTTCTGAAAGAAGGGGAGAGTCAGCGTGTTGCTCCCCTGTGAGTTCTAACAGATATGAGTAGGGACTGACTTCTTTTCTTTTTAGGCGGGGAGCTAGTGATAGGCAATCAACTTTACAGTGGTGCCTGAAACTATAAGCATATACTAATATACACAAAATGCTTTTTAAAACTATTATTCCCATTATGTAAAGAACTTGCATGTGAAAACATCATTATTTTAAGGATAAAAAGTTTTGCAGATTTTAGTTATAAAAACCATAATGCTAATGTTTTATTTTGAGCAGTACACATTGCTGTTTAAATTTATATGTGCATATTATTTCTCTAGATTTCAGGCTATTAGACTCTTGGCATTGTGTAAGTTGGCATGTGTTTTCATTTGCAGATCAGTCATATTTTCTCCAAATGTGATAATCTTGTCTGCGAATATTTCTTAATGGGCCATTATGTCATGGATAGATATTAATGTAAACAGGATACAGATGCCCACCACTCGGGCAGGGCACCCCAGAGAAGGGAATTAGGAGACCTGTGGTGGTGGTCAGGTTGTTCTTTCATGGGGTCCTACTTTTTTGGATTCTGGAAGACATGCCTGAAGAGGGTGCACTGGGCACTAACCAGTGTCCCTGGCTCATGTTCCTTCTGTGATGATCTCATGTCCCCTCTGGGGACCCAGAGAATGATTCCTGCTCATCACTGTTTCTATCCGGATGTCTGGAGATGTGACTGTTCTTGGTTCCCCCCAACCCCCATGCTCCCTTTCCCACTGGTTCCTTTTTTCCCATATGCCTTCACTGGTGTTGCTTCCAAACTACTGCACCTGGTACTATCAGAGAGCAAAGTTCAATGCATCCCATGGTCCTTTTTGAGTGAATGGTCCTTGCAGATCATGCTCTGTGTTTGGGACGGTGTGAGGTCATCAAGGGAGTAGGGCAGAGCACAGGGTGTTTTAAAACAGTGCTGTGGTGACAGGACCCAGCCCTGTGTAGGGCGAGCTGTGTCATGTGGGATTTGCCACTCAAGCCAGTGGTAATACCTATGGATGCCACGAGTGCATGTGGATTAAATGCTTGCCAGGAGCCTGGCACTGGCTGAGCCTGTCAGTCCCCAGCATGCTTCTTGGAAGAAGCAGTTGTTATTGGTCTTGTACAGAGGAGACACCTCCAGGCCATGCTAGTCACCCCCACCCACACTGTCTCTCTGTCAAGTGCTATGTGGGTCTTGGCTTATTTAATGTGAGACATGCCCTTCGTGGAGGGCCAGATCTTTTCTGGATTTTACAGTGTAGGGCATGCAGGTTTTTAGAGGATAATAATGTTCATACAGCTGCATATGAGGAGGTGCCTAGTACTGACATAAAATGAATTGGTATAGACATCTTTCTTGGAATTTCTTATTTCTTTTTTAAACTTATATTTCCTCCATTCATCCAGAATACTTAAGAATATTTTTTGTTGTTGTTCAGGGGTCATAAAACCAAGGTTCACAGGTGACTTTCTGTTCTCTTCCCAATGTGTCTTATGTAATTCACGCAGTGTCTAAGAATGTTTATTTGCTAACCCGTAAAACTTGGGAGAGTTCTTAGTAAAACATGAACTTTGAAAACTTTTGCAGGAATTGGAAGATCTGGTCATATTGTATCTGCATTGCTGTGGGGAAGCTGGGCTTGGGGGCTGTTCTGAAGCTGCCCGGGTCCCTCTCAGTCACCTCCTTAAGGAAGAGAACAGGATGGGGCTTTGGGACATGCATTCCTTAGTATCTTCTGCACCAGGGTCTCACTGGACCTTCTCGAGCAAGTTGTGGAGGTGGGGTGTGCCGAGCTGTACAACGTTCAACAGCTATTGAGTGACTGATCCTGTTGGTTTCTTATTAGGTTGGAAGTGTGATTTTCCAGGAAGAGACAGATGACCTTCCAAAGTAGAAGAGGGTACAACCCAGCTTTTCAGGGAACAGGTAACCCCACTTCAGGTCAAAGCTGCCACTAGAGAGGGCAGAGGAGGGTAGGGAGACCTGCACACCATGTGATCATGAGAACACCAGACTTACCACAGAGTGGACATGGGTGGCCCCTGCTGAGCCTCACTGCCCAGGCATGAGTGCCCGAGGAGAGACACCAGCTATCCAGTGAGTGCTGATGAGCTGTCCCCCAACTTGCCCTGTCTCCTTTCTCCCCATCCCAAGTGGCCTTGCAGGGACCATTGTGAAGACCTGTCTAGTGACCAGCCAGTGGCTCCCTCGTCATCCTCCAAGAGATATTTATAGTATCTTTTTTTGTTTCCTTTCTAGTAATCTAATGTAAGTCCAATGATTTTAAATATGAAATATCTAAAAACAAAGAAAAAGAGTGTTGTAATTTATAATACAATTAATAAAGTAATTACTTATTACATATGTGTAAATACATCTACATACATAAATATAAATAATCCACAGAAATATGAGAGAGAGAATGTGTGTGTGTGTGCATGTATGTGTGTGTGTGTGTATGTGTGCGTGTGTGTGTATATATGCCAGAACTGCCTTTTCTAAATAGTTCATCATCTGATGCCATTTTTAAGGTGGGTTTGAATTTTCAAAAACCTTCCAGAGCTGACTTCTGCCTCCTGCACCTCTCCCTGAATTATCCCTGCTGACACTGGGTGAATTAGATTAGGGGCCTGGCTTCAGCAGTTAAGCTGTCCCCAGGGATGGAGACAAGGTAAGCAGTCGATACTATCAGAAGAGCTTTGTTCTATAAAATGAAAATATTGAGGTATTTGAAAATATATGAAGATCCCTGCTTTGCAGGTCTTGGGGACAGATAGAGAAGGATTAAAATAGTTATGTCACTTGGCTCCAGCCAGGCCCCCTACTCATTCTGCCTGGAGATGCCTCATTTTGGGATGCTCCTCTACTGGTGCTTACCCATGCCCTACACATCCTGCCCAGGGAATATCTTCATGAGGCCCAGCCCTTCAAGGCACCTTCTGCAGCTGATTCTGCCACACTCTGGGCTGCCTCTGCTCTCTTTCTGCTCTCAGGCTCTCTCACCCTTGGGTGACCTGCCGTCAGCTTTGCTCCTGTGTACTTGGCCTGCACCTTCTGTGTCAAGGTGCTGCTGGAACTGCATACCTGAATCTCTGGGTGTGTGGGGGAGCATGCGAGCATCTGTGCTAGAAATCTTCTTTTTCAGAAGGCAGCATGGGGTAGAAAGATGGTTGGGAAACCTTGTCTTTGAGACCAGTGTGACTTATAAACAGCATCTGGGGCCTCTGCACCCTGATGTGTCCCCCTCCCACTGTTTTGCCTGGCTGCATCTGTGCATTGTTGCTTTGGGGGACCTTTTCCCTGGTGTTACCATGCAGGTTATGGTGGCATATGGGTAACCCACAAGCACTTGGTCAGACTCTATCTCCTGAAGTCCTGGGATGCTACCAGCCTTCTTCCCATTTCTTCAATGCCCCTCCTCTGCTCTCCCTGCATTACTCTGGGTTTCTGCCCGTGTTTCTATTCTCTCTGTGCTTGCTTTGTCCGCCACCTGTGCCCTCCCTCCTTCTGTCTCTGCTCTTGCTCTCCTTGCTTCTCCTCTGCATATTACATTATACCATCTCTTTCTCTACTGCTCTCATTTCATGATGGGGGAGGGGTGCGCATTTTCCTGTTAGAAGCCCGGTCCTTTTGTGGGAGGCTGGCTCTTCAGCAGAGCTGTCATGATGGCTGCATTTCAGGGCCCCTGCCTTTCTGGTTCAGTACAAATCTTCTAGTTTCCTCAGCTGTCTCTGTACACAGCTCAGACCCTGAGATCCAAGTTGCACACCTCCTCCTTCTGGCCACCCCTGCAGCTTCATGGGCCCCTCGGGCTGCCAGAGAAATGCTTCTTGGAGTTTTTCACATTGGTGTGCACACTCTGTTCACACTCATTAACAGCTGGCAATTTTTTTTTTCTTCTGTTGATGGTAGAGACTTTTCTTCCAGTGGAATCTTATGAGGAATCTCTGTATTCGACAATGGAGTAGATCTGGATGAAGGTGGAGCTAGTGGCTCACCAACCTCCCTACTTAACAGCCCTCCCCTCAAGGACCAAAAGATCCCTGCTGAGTCTCTTTGAGCTCTGTGGGGGCACTGTTGAGAGCCATCACACTAGACCAAGATTGCCTGATGAATTCAGCAGTCTGCAGGAGAATATAGTCATGGTGACACCCCACCTTTGTTTCCTTTCAGCAAGCAGAGTCATTGCAAGTCAAAGAACAATAGCCAGTAGAGTTGGTCCATGATTTGAGATGGTTTGATTTAGGATTTTTTGGCTTTATGATGGTGAGAGCGATATGCACTCAGTAGAAACTATACTTTGAATTTTGATCTTTTCCTGAGCTAGTGATATGCGATACCAGCCTCTCTTGCTGCCTAGTAACTCCTTGTTAACTAAATGATCTTGAGGGTAGGCAACTGACTCTTTACAGTGTACTATGTTACTAGCTTATGATATTTGGTAGAGAATGTGTATTACATGCATTTTTGATCTAATGATATTTTCAGTTTATGATGGGCTTATTAGAACACAAACCCGTTGTAGGTTGAGGAGCCTCTGCATTTTGAGATGCTGTAAGATCACATGTAATAGTGAATGCTAATATAAAACAAGCCTTAATGTTTGCCAAATAACTATATGAACTAAGGTGATTTCTTTTTCTAGGGATTGAACCCAGGGGCACTTTACTATTGCAACATCCCCAGCCCTTTTTATTTTGAGACAGGATCTTGCTAAGTTGCTGAGGCTGACCTCAAACTTGTGATCTTCTTGACTCAGCCTCTTTAGTCACTGGGATAATAGACATGTGCCGCCACACCTGGCATGAGCTAGAGTGATTTTTAATTGATTTGGTATCAAGAGAGGAAACATACTTAGCTTTTAAGTAATAAATTAATCTAAGAAGAAAATCAAGGGAGCTATTTCTCACTGTGTCAGGGTTAGTGGTATCTTTGAGGGACCATTTCATCTCAGACTTTATTTTTTTTGCAGGGCTGGGGGTGGAACCCAGGACCTTGAGTATGCTCTACCTCTGAGCTACATCCCCAGCTCCTCATCTCAGACATCTTAAAGGCAAAATGTCCTCCTGTGTCAGCCACACTGACAGAGCTGGGTGCTCCAAGGCCTCTGTTCAAGATGGTCATGTACATGACCTTGTCTACCAATGCTCATCTGTTGACTGTAGCTTCCGGCAGTTTCTGGAGGATTGAGAAGGATTTTGAGATGTGTTTGGTCTTCTGGCAAAGATGACATGGCTGCTTAGCAGTGCCAGCCTTGGTTAGGGGTTGGTGACTGGCCATGCAGGAGGGAGGATGAGTGAGAGAAGGAAAGGGTGAGTTGAAATGAAGTTTGCAAGGGAGCTGGCAGGCAGGCCCCCCTGGATGTGTGTGTGAATGCCCTCTTGCCTGATGAGTGTTCTGTAGCTCTTGGAATTGGCACATCAGCTCCAGGATTCCCCTGTGAATTTGGTAGACTGGGGCTTCCTGGGCACCCTCCACATTCTACACCCAGAAGGCCACCAACATGGTAAAGTTGGTGCGTTCAGTTACCCTCTCCACCAGTCCAGAGGGGGTTCTTCCTTCTGCCCGTGGTCACTTGCACTTCATGATTTTCTGGGGTATGTTTGTGAAGGCTTTTATTTAATTCAGTGTCAATTCTTTGATTGTGTCTTAGGCTTTTTTTTAGTGATTTGAAGAAATCTGTTCTACAGTTTTTAAAGCCTTGTTGAACATAACATAATATTGAACCCCTGCCGCTTGCTTGTTGAAAATCAGTGGCTTAAGCTCTTACGTCTGATTACTTATAGGTACTGATTTGGGGAAAGGAGAGCAAATAACTTCTGTGGTGGTAAAGAGAATTTAAGTATCCAGAGAAATATGGAGGTAGCATTTTTTTTCCTGTGAAAATTCATGACTGCTGCCAGGTTCTCAGGAGGGGAGTTGCTGGGTCTCTTCCAGAGAGTTTTGTGTTGAGGGCAGCCTTTGGGGCTGCAAGGGGAAACTCTTATTTTAAAAAATGATTTTTGACTCATTAAAAGCGTGTGTGTGCATGTGTGTATTGTGTGTGTGTGTGTGTGTTGTGTATAGTGTTGGGATCAGAACCTAGGGCCTTGCACATGCTAAGAACACCCTCTACCACTGAGCTACATCCTAGCCCTCCTTACACAGTTAAAATTTTATTATTAGTACCTAATTATTATACATATTTAAGGGGTACAGTATGATATTTCAGTGTGTGTATACAATATTCACTGATCAAATCAGGATAATCATCAGTTTCATCTGCTTATTAGTACTTGGTGTTTGGAGCCTTTGAACTCCTCTTTTCTAGTTATTCATAAAACACAGGCTATTGTTAAATGTAGTCATCTCACTCTGCTCTAGAACCAGAGCTTCTATTGAACTGTAACTTTAAAATTTTTAATTATGCTAAAATACACAGAACTTGAAATTGGCCATCATACCCACTGTGAAGTGTCCAGCACGGTGGCATTAAATACATTCACGTTGGTGTGCAGCGTCCCCACCAGCAGGACTCCCACCTTCCTGCCCTTGAAGCTCTAACCGTGAAACAGTAACTCTCTGTTCTCCTCCCTGCCCCTTGCAATCGCTATCCTACTTTCCCTGTATGGATTTGACTATTCTAAGGACCTCCCAGAAGTAAAATCATACAGTGTTTGTTCTTGGTAATGGGCTTACTTCACTCAGCATGCATCCATTGCAGAATGTTGCCTGTGACAGAACTTCTGGAAGGGAGTCTGGTGGGATGGAGAGGGGTGGACTCGTTGACCCTCTTCCTTATCCATTTTGCAGGCCAGCATTGTTCCAAGCCTGGAGTCTCAGGGGAAGAAATGCACCTAGTATTTGATCGCTTAGGTTGTTCGTTTTTGTACAGGTTCCACGGGGCCTACTACATCTAGAAGAACTTTAAAAAATTTATATTAACACTACTTCTTGTAACACTTTAGTTTCTATAGCCTGAAAACTGGGGTTACATAAGAAAACCTTTATATCTTCAACAGTTTCAAAATAGATTTACTAATCATATAATTGGGAAAAACTGCATGGACTGATGATTAGAACTGTATTTTAAAATCATATTCAGAACTTTGATAAAATTGATCCAAATAATAATTGAAAAAACAATCCAGACACTTTTGAGGCTTTGCTAGTTTAATCAACTCTGCAAATATTCATTTGGATGATCTGTGTTCCATTTCATTAATCAGTCACTATTAGGTTCGATTGGTGATCCAATGCTGCAAAGTAGATCCTTCTCCGAGGAACAGCTTGTAAAGTGAATATTTGTCAGATTGAAATTTGTTTTTTCTTTTTCTCTTTGCAGTGCTGGGCATTGAACCACGGGCCTCTAGCATGCTAGGTAACTACTTTATCACTGAGCTATACCTCCAAAGTTAAACTGGAATTTCTTAAGTGTGTTGAACATTTTTAGAAATTTTTATGTCTTTTCAATGAGTATTGAGGGAGAGGTACTCCAGTGTTTGAAACACTGTCCTAAGTTCCTTGGGGGAATACAGGCAATGCCTGATGGTCTTTGTCCTTGACCACCTGGTTCTGTCCCACATGTACCATCTGTGCACAGAAGGAAGCAGCAATGAGTAGTCTGCAAGGGTTTGGTGCCTGGAGGCAGGTGAATAATTTGTCGGCAGGAACAATCAGGGAGGAGAGAGTGAGAATCAGACATGATAGATGAATGGGGTTGACCCACGGGAGAGCAGAGAAGGGCAATGGGGACTGTGGGTACCCTAAGTTAGATGGGGATAGCAGAAACAGGTAGAGTGTGTCTGAAGGCCAGAGAGTCATGCTGCACAATGGGCAGGGAGTAGAGCCGGACAATGCCTTCCATGTTTGGCCGTAGAGGGTCTTAATTGGGCTATGGATGTTCACCTTTAGATCTTAGAGTGTGTTACTCCTCTAAGGAGTGATGTAATGGAAGCAGGAGGATGTGGTTGTTTCATCCTATGATCTCTGTGTATTGAATCCCTCTGACATAGCCTCAGAAGGTTCTCTAAGTAGGACAGGCCAACCACAAAGCGCTGCAGACTTCAAATGCATTCTTGTTACCCTGCATCTCACACTGTGTCCCCATAGAACATTCATGTGGTGGTTTCCTTGCATTTTTGCTGCGCTGCCTCCCGGGAAGTGGGATAATACTTTATTCTGGACATTTAGTATCCCAGGGAACAGGGACGTTCTGCCATTATCTACCCCTCTTTAGTGATAGATGAACAAACTACAGATCTGGCTGTCAGCATTCTGACAATTGTTTGGATCTGAACTTTGGGCAAAACAGAACACTACCTGGACACTTCTCAAAAAAAAAAAAAAAAAAAAGAAAGAAAGAAAAAGCCTCTCTCTTTGTCTGTTGTTCATGCCAGAAACCTGAGAGGCATCTTGAATCTTGATTTACTCTTATCCTTCACCCTAACTGCTTTGCCTGCAGGACACACCCATGGTTGCTGCTCCCCCTCCATCCTTACTGCTGCTCCTCTGTGCTGAGCCTTTGAGTCTCACTTGGGGCTGCAACATCCCCCCCTGAGCTCTCCCCTGGGGGCCACAGCATCACAGCATCTCATCTAGTCTCTCACCTGGGGGCCACAGCATCCTCATCTGGCTCTCACCTGGGGGCTGCAGCATCTTCCTTGATGGCTGGTCCCTTTGCTGTCTTTCCTGCCCCTCTGCTGCCCATCTTCCCCCAGCAGAGTGATTTCTACAAAAACATTAATCAGAATTTAGTGTTCTTCTGGGTAAATGCTTTCACTGCTTTCTCTGCCTTCCTCTCCCTCCCTCCCTCCCTCCCTCCTTCCCTCTCTCTTTACCTGCCCTTGGAGGCCCTGATGGAGCTGCCCTCACTGGCTTTTCCCCAGTCAGCTCCTGCTTTGCTCCCTCACCTTGTCATGTTGATTTTTCTCATTCTCAAGATTCTTCCTGGCTCAGGGGGTCATTTCCCTCCCTGCTCGCACACAGCACAGCATCTGGCACATAACAGGTACTCATAAATGAGTACCTGCATAAATGATGGACCTAAAGTTCATCAAAATCTGGTAGATCCAGGCCTGGCACAGGCTACATCGCTTATCCCAGATCCTGTACAATTTATATAAATCCTATACAATTAACAAAGGGACTATCTGCTTATGTGAGAACTTAGTGAATTTGAAATTGTTAGGTATTCCACTGGTGTCTCTAAAAGAAGAAACCTGTCAGGTACTAATTCTAATTGACATTAGTGTCAGGCAATTAGTTTTTGTTTCTGTTATTTTTTGTCTTTTTTTTTGGACACATAATAATTGTGCATATTTATGGAGTACAATATGATGTTTTAATTTGTGTATATATATTATGTAATGATTGAGGGTTTCTTTATGATAGGGACATTCAAAATCCTTTCTTCTACCTATTTTGAGATGTAGGATGCATGGTTGTTAATTATATTCACCCTACTGTACAATAGAACACCAGAATTCATTCCCCTGACTGTAACATTGTCTCTATTGAAGACAACTAGTTTTGATTATAAATTGATAAACTTTCCTTTAATATTTAAAAAATGTTCTTGAAATACAACTACCATTGGGAAAAACTTGTGATTTATATTAACTGTCTTCACATTGTTTTTTAGTTTGATTGTTGATTATTCTCATAATGGAAAATACAGTTCAGAAATCAAAGAACCTAGAGTACCCCTGGTATGGCCCAGCTGTGGTAAAAACTTAACAGATGGAGGGCTGGGATGTAGCTCAGTGGTAGAGCACTTGCCTAGCATGTGCTAGGCCCTGGGTTCAATCCCCAACACCACAAAAATAGAAACCTTAACAAATGTGAGTTGGGGTTTTCATGGTTTCTGTTGCTCTTTTGTCCTAGGATCCTAGGAGGTGTTCATAATTCATCAGGTTAGTCCTCTGCAGAGTGCCCAGTGGTATTTCTGGGTGGTGGACACTTGGTCTCTTTGAGCCAGTGGTGATGAGCTTAGCACGTCACAGGCTGTTAGGCAGCCCTAGCTGGAGCCACATCTGTTTCTGTACAGTGACCCTGTTTGCCTAGTTCCTCCTGCAGAACTGGAACCTTTCCTTACTCTTATGCCACTAAAGTCCTACAAGTGGGGGAACCACTTCTGCATCCCCTCCCTGTGTAGTTCCTTTTTCCTACTTGCACATTCAAAGACTCGTCAGCCAGTTTTTCTTTTGTGGTTTCTGGGTGTCTTTTCCCTTCAGGGGAGGGGCAGTGCTGAGCAGGGACGAGGGGAGGTGTGCGTGGACATTGGACACATGGTTCTGTGGAATGGATAGCTGCTACCTGCATAGCCTGCTGCCTTCGATGGACATGGAGGTCCCCTAAAACTCCACGCTTTCTTCCTTTCCACTGGGGGCTGCTGATCTTGTCATTTATGAATTTTGGTACCAAAATGCAGAACATTTGTAACATCAATAAATTCATCTGTTCACTTTCAAAGTTAGTATTACAGCCTGTTGAGATGGTTGATTTGGTGTCCCATCTCTGATGGACAGCCCCAATATTGTAATCCCCCATTATCAGACTGGGCCACAGCTCTGAGGCCAGACCAGCAGCTACTGCTCCCTCTCAGGCCTTGGGGGGCAGCCACACTGCCTGTCAGCCCTGCCATGTCTCCACCCTCCCCACGGGGCCCACAGAGATAGTGTTAACATCGTGCTGAAATAAAGGCCCTCATCTGCTTAGCATTCCTCTAATATGCCAATCTTGTAACCTTATTAAAAGAGAAAATGAGATGAGTTTGGCCTGGCACTTGCTTCCTGAAGTACTCACGAGCCTTCTGCTCTGATAATCCCTGCTCCGATCTGGCTGGTGATTGACATCGAGCTTATTGGTGCGCGGCTTCCATGATTTGCTTTTCTTTTCATCTCTACCGCTTTCCATTATGTTTTAAAATTAATACTTAAAAATCTGTCTAGTGCACAACAGAGTTAAAATCAAATAGTGTTGAGAGGCTGATAATGAAGCAGCTGTCCCTACCCGCTCCCTTGAAGGCACACCCCAGTCCCACCCCTGGGACACCCGTTTCCCATTTCTGAGTTGTCTTTGTTTTCTTTTATTCTTTCCTATGCAAAAAAGGCGTCTCTTATTATTTTTTTTATTGTGGTAAAATATCCATACAATGAAACTTACCCTCCTAACCATTTTTGAGTGTAGGTTCAGTGGCATTAAGTCCATACATCTCCAGAGCTCTTCATCTTTCTCAGCTGAAACACAGTCCCCAGGGAACACTAACTCCCCACTTCCCCCTCCTCAGTCCCTGACAATCACCCTTCTACTTTCTGTCCCTCAAAATTTGACTATTCTAGCTATCTCATCTAAGTAGAGTCAGACTGCATTTGTCCTTTTTTCATGGACTTATTCCACTTAACATTTCTATGGTTTGAAGGTTGTACCTCAAATATCCTGTGTTGGAAACTTCATTCCCAGTGCAAGTGTTGGGAGGTGGGACCTAATTAGAGGTGATTAGGTCACGAGGGCTCTTCTCTCATGAATGGATTAATGCTGTTATCACAAGAGTGGATTACTCATAAAAGTAATTTGACCCTTTCCTAGTTGCTTACTCTTCTATTCTCTTGACCTTCTGCCTTCTGCCAGCAGAAAGTCCTCACCGGATGCTGGTGTGGAACCATAGGTTGAGTAAGCTGCTTTTCTTTGTAAATCACCCAGTCTCAAGTACTGTGTTATAGCAATAGAAAACAGACTGAATCAGTCCTCAAGGTTCATACATGTATAACATGTACCAGAATCTCCCTCATTTTTGAGACTTAATAATGTTCCATTGTATTTATGTAGATTTTGTTTATCTGTTCATCCATCAGGGGACACTTGGGTTGTTTCCACCTTTCAACTATTATGAACTGTTTTGTGATGCACATGACTGTACAAACATCTGTTTGGCTTCTGCTTTCAGTTATTTTTGTTATATACCCAGAAGTGGAATTGCTAAGTCATCTGGTAGTCACTCCTTTTTAAAAAATAACTGATCATTTCTTGTTTTGAGATTCATATCCCACTTGGTAGCAGGAGAAAAAAAAAAATCTAAAACTTGCTACTCAATCTTGATATTTTGATTCTGTTTAACTGTCTATATATCCTTTATCTGTGCATTTAAAAAGTTTTGTTGAGGTATAACCTACAGACTTTATTGTTCACATGTTATAAATGTATATCATGATGGTTTTTAGTGAATGATGTGGTTTCGTGGACATATATCCATTTTTAGAATACTTTCATCTTTTAATCAGCTCTGTGAAGCCTGTGAAGTAATCTCTTGTGCTTAGCTCTTTTCTTAGCCCTGGGGCCCTGACTTTTCCCTGGTGTTGTCTCCAGGTCAGGTCTTCAGTATCCTGTTGGGGTAGGGTGTGGACATCTGGCTTCATGAGACAGGCAGAGATTCTGTGCCAAAGCCTTCTTCCATTCCCTGGTCTTTAGTCTGGTGTGCATCTCTGCAGCCTGCCTTTCAGATACCTTGTCACTCTAACCCAGAGACTCCCTAGTTCTCTTGGGAACAGCTGAACTTCCTCAGGTCCCCTTCCCTGCACCTGCCAACTCAGTCACTGCTACTATGTCTGCGTTAAGACTTCTGTAAAGGTGGCGGACTCTCTTACCCATGGCCACAACTTCCATCTTCTTGTGGATCTATCCCAATGAGGGTTCAGGAGGAAGAGGAGAGGTGCAGAGGGTCAAGTTGTCACTTGTAACCAGAATTTCCTACTCATCTTTGTTTTAGAAGATTATGCACAGGATTAGAATCTACATCTTTTAAGGGGTATGTTTCTGTTTTTATTGTAAAGGGTTCTTATTGGTTTGAACTTCTGTTTTTCCATGCTAAGTTGCCCAAACCCTGCCTGGGCTGACACTCTTCTTAGGACACAGGTGCCATGTCCAGAGAGAGGATTGCTTTGCTGAAAAGATTGTGGTGGAACCCTAGTGGTTTCAAGACTTTGCTGAGTACATCAGTCACTTGGCCATCACTTTTCCTCTCAAATAATCTTAATTTTATTATTAAAAACCATCAAGTGAAGAATAGTCTTGTGGTTCCTCAAAAAGAAAAGATCAAACACAAGTACCATATGATCCAATAGTCCCCCTCCTGGTTATACAACCACGAGAACTGAAAGCAGGGACTTGAAATACTTGTACATCCAAGTGTCTGTGGAAATAAAATGTGACATGGTCATATAATGGAGTATTATTCAGCCTTAAAAAGGAAGGAGGTTCTAGCACATTTACAATGTGTGAGAATGCTACGATATGAAATGACCCTTGAGGACGTCACACTAAGTGAAATAAATTGGTCACAAAAGGACAAATACTGTGGGATTCCACTTTGCCGAGCTACCAAGAGTAGTCAAATTTGTGAAGTAATCAGAGCCCTTGTGAATGCTAGGAATAGAGACGAGATTAGGTGCATACCTACTGTGCTAGGGGGTGGGTAGAATGGGGAGTCATATTGAATGGAGACAGAGTTTCAGTTTGGGAAAGATTCAATAAAACCACCAAATGAACAATTACCTTTCTTGGGTAAAATATTGGGATCCTCTTGGATTATCAAAAAAAATTTTGGAGCACAGCTCACACTCTCTGATTCACTGGCAACGATTCAAACTTTGGCTTGGAGTACAGCCTCAACAATTATATTTGGCTGACAAGTGTATGTGACAGCAGATTTAAGTAAACTTGTCTTTTATAAAATGAAGGGAAATAAAGGATCGTGAATGAGGCTCTCTGTGACAGTACATCTATCACAAAGATCACAGAAGAGCAAGGCAATGAATTTACAGAGCAGGGCAGTGTCAGGCACGTCCAGCATCCATGAAAATAGGGAAGAATGGATTCCTTGCAGTCAGGTTAGTGTTGATGCCACGTTATCGTCTTGGGAAGATCCCTTTTGTAGAAAAGAAATGCTGTATAGTGAGGCACATTGACAGTTGTGCCACCTGAGAAACTTGACAAGTTTCCTATTAAATGAAAACTAGCAAGAGATCCGAAAGTAGCAAAATCTGGGTAGCTTCTTTTTATGTCAATTTAGACTTCGCAGAAGATTGACCTCTAGCTTTTATTCACCACCAACTACTTATTAATTGGAAAAGAAGTGATGGTAACTTGCATATTATTTTTCTTCTTTGTGGTGATAAGTCAGTCTTTTAGTTTCTCAGTTAAAATTTAGAATTCTGAGCTTGGAAGTATCCTGACCATCTCTTTGTAATTGATAAATTTCTCAATCGTGTAATGACTTGACCCTGGTTGGATAAGATGATTTAAAAAAATGGTACCTGACACATGCATTGTTTCATATTTTTAAAATGAAATGCTTGGTCTGAAGTAGTCATCTTTAGGTGTTTGCACTTTGATTTAGAGAACAGATCACTCCATAACTCTTCGTGAAGTATGGCAATGTCGCTGCTGTGTACGGGAGCAGTATACATAGTAGCAAAGGGAACTCACCCTTCAGGTCCAGAGATGAGTTGAATCATGAATCGTGTTCATGGTAGGGTCACTACACACAGGTTGGATTCCTCACACAGGTGGGCCAGGAGACCTTGGGCTTCCTGGGCCAAAGTTCATGCTGCATTAGGGGCTCATCAGAGGAGGCCATGGCTCTGTGCTAACCCTAGCTTCAGTCCTTTCTGGCTTTCACCCCTGTGCAAGTCAGTTAGTTTGTCTGAATGCCAGTGTGGTCTCTGAGGGGTTAGAGATCATACCTCCCACTGTTGAGATAATCCTGATTATGACCTAATGCGCAATTTCCAGTTTAATGAAAAGACTGTGCTTATGAAGACCCAAGAAATGAGGACATCTTACAGTAATGTTGAAATATACTTTGTAAGGCTGGGGAACTGGTCTGGCTCACTTCACACCCTAGAGAAGAGTGCCTGTCCTTGGGGCAGATCATGGGACCCACCGCTGCACCGTAGAAACGCCACTCCACCACAGCCACAGGCCAGATTCCTGTTTCCCTCTCCCATATTCCTGTCTTAATTTTGAGACTGCTTTCTTAGGAAATGACTGGGTTGACCAGGGGTCCAGGGCTGGTCCTGTAGCTGGGAAGGCAAGAAGGGGTAGGAGGGACCATTGACCGGGCATAATAGACATTCTAGTTTCTTGAGAGTCCTGTTGCTTGAATATATCAGAGAATGTGTAAGAGGGCCTTGAATTCCCTCTCAACCCTGCATGGCAGCTGACCAGGGAGAAGGCCACCTACACTGGGATCAGGTGTGATCCTCTAGTCTGCACCTCTGTGAGAGTAAGCACCAGGCACCTGTGGAATCCACACATGCCATCAGTGAGCAGACTCTGGATCTAGGTCAGTCTCCTTCATTGAGGAAGAGCAACCTGGGTAAAGTACCATGGGGTCTATGAAAGCAAATTACTACTACCTCAAAAAAGGGAACTCTTCCCAAAGAGCCGGAGGTGTATTCCTCTCAAAGTGTGATCCAGAAAAAAAGTTTGTATTAAACAATGACCCTTCCTCAGTAGAGAATTTCCCTTTTTAATACTAAAATGTGTTTATCACTGTGATTGTTTGACATTATGGTGCTAGGAGAAGTTGAGCAGACTGGTTTGGAGAAGGTGGGACCATGATTTTGGTTTATTGCAGGTGTGTCACTCCTGAGTATACCTCCAAGGGTGGGGCAGAGATTGGAAGCTTCCAAAATAGTGAGTGTTAGGGCAGCTTTGAGAATAATTGGAGGGATTGGGCAGGGGGCTTGGGTGGTCTTAGGATTGCTTTTCTTCTTTGTTATCCCCAAGGCTCTGTGATGGTTAATTTTAAGTGTCAGCTTGGCTAGGCTAAGGGGTGCCCTGATAGTTGGTAAAATATTTCTTATGGGTATGTCTGAGTGTGTTTCAAGAAGAGATTAGCATTTAAATCTGTAGACTGGTCTGCCCCCACCAATGTGGTGGGCATCATCTAATATGCTGAGGGCCTGGATAGAACAGAAAGGCAAAGGAAGGGTAAATTTGCTCCTTCTGAGCTGGGCCATTCATCTTCTCCTGCCCTTTGGATATCAGTGCTCTTGGGCCTTTGAACTCAGATCAAGACTTACACCATTAGCTCCCTGGGTTCTCAGACCTTCAAGATTAGATTGAATCACACTGCTGACTTTCCTAGGTTTCCATCTTATAGGTGGCAGATTCTAGGTCTTCTCAACTTTCATAATCATGTGAGCTGATTCCCATAATAAATTAGCTCTTTAATATAGTTATCTCTTAGTATCCATGGGGATTTGGTTCCAGATCTAATAATGCTCAAGACCCTTAAGTAAAATAGCACTCTCATAGATGTTGAGAGCACAATAGTGCTTACCAGAGACTGGGGGTAGTAGAGGAGTCGGGGAGGAAGAGAGGTTGATCTATGGGCACAGGGTCATGTTTGATAGGAGGAACAAGTGCTGTGTTCTATGGCACAGCAGGGTGAATGTAATTAACAGTAATACATTGTATATCTCAAAATATGAGAGAGGAATTTGAATATACTCAACATAAAGAAATGATAAGAGTTTAGGGTAGTAGATATACTAATTATCCTGAGTTGATCACTATCCAATGTATACATGAGTCAAAACCTCACCTATGTCATAAATATATACAATTATTGTGCACCAATTAAAAATAAGTTATAATTTTTTAAAAATTTAAATGGTACAGTATTTTCACACATGCTTAACATCATCTCTAGATCACTTATAATACTGAATGCAATGTGTATGTAAGTCACTGTTAGACTCTGTTGTTCAGGAATCATGACAAGAACAAAAAGTAAAACTGGGCCATGGCAGCTAGTGTGCATGCTAGCAGGTTGGGTGCTCACTAAGCTGCAGGGCCTCGACTTCTGCTGAGCTTCTGCCCTGAGTGTCTTTCTCTCCCAACGCCACTTTCTGCAGCTGGTGTCAGGGCCAGGACTGCCCTCCCTGACTGTGTGGCTACTTCCCTGTGAGGTTCTGCCAGTGCCTGAAGACCTTACTGTCCTCAGGGCTGTGAGCAGGTCCTGTAGATCAGAGTTTTGTTCATGTTCATATTTTTATTTATGAATGTTTAGAATTGAAGTTGATATTCTGTACACTTTAAGAACAAGCCAAGAGTATTTTCTTAGTGCACCCATGCCAGCTCTCCACCAAGCATTAACACGAAGTCTCCAATTGGATGGTGAGACATCTGGCTGGGGCTTGCCCTTCTGGGGATCCTCCGCTGGGAATTGCACTGGTTTTTGCATGTCCTTCCATGTGGAAAGTCATGCTCCTTCCCAGAGCTCTCTGGTAAGGCCAACCTGCTGCTGGAGCTGCTCAGGAGATGCTATGCACATTGCAGATCTGTGTCAAGAATGCGGGGCTTGGTGCTCAACTTGTGCTTGGTCCCTTAGTGTTGGTACCAGAAACAAACAAATAAATAAACAAAAAAGTTGTTTGTTCACTTATCTTGAAGGCAAGACCTAACAGGATGTGCCATCAGCTGTCAGCAACCCCCTCTTCTTCATCAAGCTCCCTCCTTAGTCTACCTAGAGTTATGACTCTAACCAAGTCAGTCAATTACTGCATGTGGATTATTTGTTCCTATTTCTTGCCTTTGTACGTACCCTCTCTTTGCTGAATCTTATTCCTCCAAATCTGGAAACTCTGCTCCAGGAAGCCTTCCATGGTTGACCTGGAGTATTTCTGAACTGCCTTTACATTATGCAATGTTTGTGTTCTAGGACTTTGTATTCATGTTGGTTTGTAAATAGTTTCCTTAGAGGTTTTGCATCTGGCACTGTTTCCCCGGTGCGGCTGTGGAAAGAGGCACCTTCTCATCATATTTTCACTCCACCTGTTTTAGTCAGCTTTTTTTGCTGCTGTGACCAATAGACCCGGCAAGAACAATTTTAGAGGAGGACAAGTTTATTTGGGGCTCACAGTTTCAGAATTCTCAGTCCACAGACTGCTGCCTTTGTTGCTCTGAACCCAAGGTGAGGCAGAACATTATGGAGTGGAGGAGAAAAACAGCTCAGCACATGGTAATCAGGAGTCAGAGAGGTACGCAATTTGACAATGATTTGGGGTGGACATTTAGACTGGGTGTGGCTGGCTAGTTCCTTCAGCTGAATTTATTCGTGGTCTGCACTGAAGGCCTTGCTCATGTGGTTAGGAGGTGGCTGGCTATAAACTGCAGTCAGCAGGGATTATGACCATGTCCTCCCATTCTCCAGCAGGCTTGGCTTCTTTCCTTGGTAGTGGCAGACTTTCAAGACTATAAACTCCTATGTTCAGGTGGCTTTCAGCGCTCAGCATCACATTTACTAGTGTTCTTTTGGTTGAAGCAAGTCACAGTCAAATCCAGCTTCAAAGGGTAGGGAAGGAGTTTTTTGTTTTTGTTTTCATGAGAGAAGTGGCAAAGTATTCAGATATTTTTTGCAATTTACCATAGCAACTGTTTGGTGCTTTATAGATGCAGATGTTCCTCCAATTATGGTGGGGTTATGTTCTTTGAAACCTCATAAGCTGAAAATATCATAAATCAAAAATGAATTTAATGCCCTGATAAACCCACCATATAGTTGAAAGATTATAAGTCAAGCCATCATAAGTTGAAGTCATTATAAGTCAGACTCTGTCTATACTATGTATTAGTTATCTCCTGCTGCATAACAAATTGCCCTTAGCACCTTAAAACAATAAAGGTTATTTCTTCATGGTTTCTGTGGTGCAGGAATCTTGGCACAGCTCTCCTGAGTACCTCTGTCTCAGGGTCAGTATTGGCTGGGGCTGTGTTGTCTCCAGGTGCCACCAGAAGTACCTGCTTCCAAGCTTGGTCAGCCTCTGGTCCTTGCCAGCTGGGTCTGCCAGGGTGACATGTGAACACTGGGAGAAAGGGCCATGAGCCCCTCTCTGAGACTGTTTGCCACATACTAACTCTGCCTTAAGTGCACTCTCATTATCCTCCATATTCAATCAAGGAAATTGAGACAAAGAGAGGGTCCTTCAGACAGCAAGTAGGGGAGCTGAAGCTGGATCCCCAGCTGAAAGACTGTGACACCCTGCTTACAATGGAGGGCACCATATGAGGAAAGATTGATACAATTGACCACACATCCATTAGTGTCCGGTGTGTGTCAAACACCCTCAACAGAATTGGCAAATCAGGACATACTCTTTCTAACTGCCAATCTATCCCTATTATACTAAAAGCAGTCATAAATCAATAAGAAAACATTAACATCAGATGGGAAAAGTCTGCACTGTCTCCAGTCAGCAAGTTACTGAAGAAATATGAAAGGCAAATAAACAGAGAAGTACTGAACCTCACAAGTAATTAAAGAAATGCAAATTATAAAAATTCTTTTTGTGTGTTGGGGGGAGGGGTCCACTAAACTGGTAAACAGTCTTTTAAATATTTGTTCTTAGCCTGGGTGAGCATGTAGAAGGATGCCTCTGTGGAGGAAGCATCTGTTCTGGAAAGCACGCCTCTGTCCTGGAAAGAAATGTTTGTGCCCTTTGACTCAATCATCTTTTAAGGGTTTATATTAAAATCAGAGACAGCAATAAAATTTATGTATCCAGGTATTCACTGCAGCTTTATTTATCTTAGCTGAAAAATGATGCCACCTGAATATCAATAACAACAGCAGGGTGATTATAATACGCCATTCTAGATTCTGTGGGCATTAAAACCATGTTTTTAAAGATTCAGTGACCTGGGGAAAACCCTCATGTTATTTTAAATGAACACAGCACAATTCCTACTATATGGTAGAATTCCATTTTTGTACAATGCATGTGGACCCACAAAAGCCTGAATGGAAACATGACAGAATATTAGAAGTGGTTTTTGCCAGGTGATGATGTTTATTAGTTCTTTTATCCATTTCTGTATTTTCTCCACTTTCTCCCTTGAGATGTTATGACTGACATACTGAGTAGAAGGATAGTGGGAAGCATCCAGCCCAGACCCTCAGCACTTGGGCCAGTGGACTGTCCCTGCTCTCTGTTGCTCAGGGGCAAAGCTGACAGGCCCTTCCTGGGCTTGACTATGGAGTTTGCAGACCCCCAAAAGATGCTGCTCAGCAGTCTGTCAGTATTTATCATAGTTAATATAAGGGACTGAAACCCATAGTCCACATTTCAGTTAAGGAAATGTGTGTTTAGTTAGTACATCTGACTGGGAATCACAGCCCTCCCTCTGCCACCTCCAGGACATGGTTGTGAAATTGTCCTGTCAAGGCTGAAGCACCTTAGCCCAGCACTGTGGCAAACGCCTATAATTCCTGCAGATCTTGGGGCTGAGGCGGGAGGGTTGTGAGTTCGAAGCCAGCCTCAGCAAATTTAGCAAGGCGTTAAGGCACTCAGTGAGACCTGTCTCTAAATAAATTAAAAAAAAAAAAGAGAGAGAGACTGAGGCACCTTGACCTTTGTGACGTTAGTACATTTTCCCTCCCTGGCCCCAGCATGTTGGGTAAAACTTGATGACTGTGGCTGCCCTGAGTATATTCTTGGCATGTCACTTAAAAACCAGGAAATTTCTCCTCTTAGCCTTTGTTGTTATGAAAGACTATGAGTAGTCAGTCACCTTGAGGTGGTTTTAGAAGAAGCAGGAAACAGGGAGGCATTTTCCTTTCATGTTTGTTCATTATTGGTCTCTTCTTTCTCCAGTTTGATTTCTTCTCAGCCCCTCTCAGCTTTTCCCTTCATTCCTGTTCACTTTTCCTGTTCTCCTGCTGCTGGGATGTCCTGGCCAGCTCCAGTTCTCTGGCTGTAGTTCCTTCCTTACCCCTCCTCCCCCGGCCCCATCTTCCACTGGGATGCATCCGTCTTCCTTCCCCATCCTCTCTGCTTTGTGTGTGTGTGTGTGTGTGCATTCTAGTTATGTATAATAGAGGGACTCATTCTGACATGTTCATAAATGCATGGAAATAGTTTCCTTCATTTCAATCCCCAGTACTTCCTCTTTCCCTCCCCTCCTCTCTGCTTTTGGGTTTTACTTTGAATGTCATGTGACGACATCAGTTAAATATAGTCCACAAATATGAGAAATGCATTCTATATTTTAAAGATAAACTAGCTCCCGATAGTACAGTGAAGCAAGGAGACATTTGGGTGTGGGCAGAGTGCTTTCAGGATTGTCACTGAAGTCTAACATCTGGAGGGACACAGTGACCCCCAACCTGAGCAGCACTAGGGTTTCCTTTCTTCCTTCTTAAAAGCAGTCTTCCCCAGATGCTGCTTTAAGGACCCAGAGGCAGACAGGACCCTCAGTATGGTGCAGTATAATGATCTCCAGTGTGCTGGGTGCTGCTTAGAAAAATGAAACGGATGAAACTTGAAAGTAGCCCATTTTCTGGGATCACCTCATTTGCCACATAAAGTTAGTTGAACCCCATTCCTTACAAGGTGACAGGTGGGCCCTGCCCTGCCCCCTCAGTATTTCAGAGGCTCCTGGGGGCAGGGGTATTAGGGTGTGGGTTACCACTTTTAGTTCCTTCTCTCTCAAAATCCCTGGCCCCTTAGGACTCCGGATATCCACTCCCCCGATTGCCCGCTCCAAGATGGAAGATGTGAAGGTACATCAGTACTGGACCGTGAGTGCTATTGAAAAAGCAGATGGTTGTGAGTAAAACATAAGTCACTAGTCACTTGTTCCTCAGTGTGAATGAACTGTGTAGTAAGCATTTCTGATTTGGGCTCAGGGAATTAATTGAGAGTTTTTTTTTTTATATAGAAACGTCTGTAAGATGAGGCTAGAAAATACGCATTTTAAAAGAGCAAAGGTTAGAGGCATGAAAAACACATTTAATATTCTAGAACTCCCCCCCCCAAGGAAATATTTTAAAATCTTTTAGTGAAGACTAAGATTTGAATTTCCCACCTTTAATTAGCACTGCCCCTGAGTCAGCCTTGCTGGTGAGCAGGACTCTTAGGGAAGCAGGGCTCCCTCAGGGCACTGGGGTGGGCTAGACATAAGCCACAGTAGGGTGGTGGTCCCTTCAGGGAACCTTGTAGGGTTCAGGTGTGGAAGGGGACTCTGTAGCCTGCAGCGTTGGTCACTCAGAGTACGAAAAGGCCTCCCCTGGCAGGCAGCAGGGTGCCCCTCATCATTCTTGAAATGTTCTTTTCCCTCACCCATGCCCCAAATCATCCACGGCGGCCCTGACTCCCACTTACTCTCTGCTTCCTGGTTGCTACACACCCAACTTTGAGCCAGTCCCCTTCAGGACCCTGTGATCCCAGAATGAGCTCTATGTGACAGTGGTCTTGTGCCTGCCTTGCATGTGGTCTTTGTGTTGTGTCTGCAGAAGCTCAACTGACCCCTGCTGGCCAGGCCCACAGATTTTTGTGGGAGAGGCCAGATATGAAAAGGGGACAGGGAGAGATGTGGAAAAATCCTGAGTACCTAACAGGTGAGGGCAGAAAGCTTGGAGATTTAGAGGGGGCTGCCACCTCCATGTCATCAGTGGAAGGAGGCACTTCAGCTCTGGACCAGGGAAACCAGGTGCTGAACCACCATAGTGGGAGTGGGCATTGGGGGAAGTGCTGATTCCCTTATTTATTTGAAGCTATTAGTACTCTTTAATACAAATAAGTGCATGGGGTCTTCTTGATGTCACCATCAGGTGCAAATATACAGATGGTCCCTAACTTAATGACTATGGATTTATAACATTTTGACTTTATGATGGAGTGAAAGCAACATGCATTCAGTAGAAACTATACCTTGAAGTTTGAATTTTGAAGTTGTCTGAGGCTGGCACTCTGTGGCCCAGCTCCCCATCAGCCATGCCAGCATGTGGGGAGACATCCGGCACTCTACAGTGCTCTGTGTTGAAAAGCTTTGTACATGAAGGGTATTAAATGCATTTTTGGTGTGTAACCATTTTACTTACAAGGGGTTAATCAGGACATAGCTCCCTTGTAAGTTGAGGAGAACATTTGTATTTAAAAGATAAAGAATTCTTTTCTTCATTTGTAATCCTCTACAAACTTTTTGGCTAGTAAAAACCATAAAAGTGACATGGGATCTTCGAACATGGTGAAAATAATAAATTAGAGTCTTGAGTCTTCAGCCACCATAATGCTCTGGTAATGGTTCTGCAGCGTAACTGCTGGACTAACATGCTATTGTTTTCTCCTTTAACATTAAGACTTCATCACTGACCACCTCACTGTGTGTATTCTGAACTTTAGAGTGGTATTTTGGTTTGCTAACATATTGGTAATTTATTCTGCTGAGGTTTCTGTCCTACAAAAGATATAGAGTAGCCATTCACATTAGGCACATTCTGAACATAGGGAACTACAGGTGTTTGTGTCTGTAGTTCATCTACCTTCTCCATATCTCTTTTCCAGTCAGTGGCAAAGTCATCATCTTCCTGAGGCATGTTCTATCATCTCTGGACCTCTCTAAGCTGACCCTTTACACAGCCAACCCATTGGTTCAGTGCATCCCTTCAGGTCATTTGTCCTGGCTCTGGTGCCTCTTTCTTTTATGTCTTCCAACCATTTCAGATGTCACCCTTGATTTCAGAGGTCTAAAATGCTGCCATCCCCAATTTGAGCTCAGTTTTCTTTCTTTCTCCTCTTCACTGTGACCCCTCTGTTCTTATTAAGTTGGTATCCTTGATAAAGTGTGTATTAGTCAGCCTTCTGTCACTATAATGAAATACTTGAGGCAATTAACTGACAAAGAAAGGTTTATTTTGACTCAGTATTTTGGAGGTTGCAGTAGCCACATTGCTTTAGGCTTATGATGAGGCAGCACTTCATAGCAGGAGTGCACAGTGGGGCCAACCACTTAACCTATCAGCCAGGAAGCAGAAGTGGAAGAGGAAGAAACCGGGGTTCCACATTTCCTTTGGAGAGCATGCTCCTAATGATCTAAGTTTTTTTCCACAGGCTCTACCTCTCACCACCACTCAGTAGCATCACTCTGGGTACCAAGCCTTTAAGAAATGGACTTTTGAGGGAACTTCAACGTCTAAACTACAGCAATGGGAAAAGCTAAGTTTGGCAATTATGTTTTTAATGTTCAGTTTTCTTCCTTTTTCAGCCCATCCTGCCTGCAGTGATTGCAATATTCTCTCATCTCTTTTGAAAATTTTCATGCATTAGCAATGTTTGTTTGTATTGAGGAAGATGCTCTCCCCCAGGCTGGGAACCTTCAAGGCGTTCTGGGTGGAACATCAGAGAATGGTATTTATAGAGCTAACTGCTCCTAGACTATCATCTCTGGAAAACCCAGATTGCATTTGTATCTTTTATATTTTCAAAGTTATTTTCAGGTTAATTTTTTCCCAAACTAATTTCAAAGAAGAAGACACCTAGAAAACAGGATGGAAAAAAGCTAGATTAAATTTGCTTCACCTGGTTGAGCAGTCTAATTTTCATCTCTACTGATATAATGAGATATTTATCATCTGGAAGAATTTTCAAAAGCTTGCATGTAAACAATTTTATAATTCATTTGAAAAAAATAAACCTCTGAAAATTATTTGTTCATCCTGGTTTGTTCTCCAAACAAACGTGTTGTTTGTTGATGGTTTCTCTGCCTAACAGGAAGGATCATACTTAAAATTTCATGGGTCAGATTGGGTGTAGTGACATACGCCTATGATTCCAGCTACTCGGGAGGTTGAGGCAGAAGCATTGCAAGTTTGAAGTCAGCCTCAGCTACTTTGAGAAAAACTGCCTCAAATTAAAAATTTAAAAAGGGATAGGAATGTAGCTCAGTGGTAGAGCACTTGCCTAGTGGGTGCAAGGTGCCTAGTAGGTTCAATCTGTAGTGCAAGAAAAAAAGAAAGAGAAACGGAAGGAGAGAAGGGAAGGAAAAAAGAGAAACAGAAATGTAGACTGGAAGTAAGAAAGGAAGGAAAGAAGGGAGGAAGGAAGGATGGATTGAAGAAAGAAAGAAAGGAAAGAAAGAAAATTCCATAGATCACTGTCAGCATTCAGTGCTAGGACACTGTAATAAAGTCACTTAACTGCATTTAGCATCTAGTGCAGAGTGGGTTGTGTGTACTGGACTCACTTTCATATAGCAGGCAGTCGGACTTGTCTGCGCCATACCTGTGTGTGCATCCTGAAGTTCTGGAAGTAGGTGAATGCCACATTGCAAAGATACGTAGATCAGAACCGAGTGGTTAATAGATACCTGCCAGGAGGACTCACAAAGCTCTTCATTTCTAGTCCACAAACCCCCCAGTGCATGAAGGACTGGAGTCCAGGGAGGTTTTCTTCCTGCTGTGCTGTTTTCACAGAGGGCTTGTGTCTAGAGAGAAAAGAGATCCATAGGTAGGCCAGTGTTTTAAAAGAAACATACCTGGCAGCTTGCATTAGAAAGGAGAAAAATCTTGTTAGACTTATTAAATTTAAAACAAGCTAAATATAGTGGTCCTTCTCTATCTACAGGGGATTGATTCCAGGACTTGAGGATACCAAAATGTAAGTCCCTTATATAAAATGGTGCTGAGTTTGCATAGAACCTGTGCCCATTCTCCCATACACTTTGCCTCATCTCTAGATTACATGTGATACCTAATATGATGTAAATGCTATGTAAATAGTTGTTATACTGTCTTGTTTAGGGACTAATAATTAGAAAAAAAAATCTACCTGTTCAGTATAGACTCGTTTTTCTCTTTAACTTTTTCTGTGTTCAGTTGAATCCTTGCCTGTATGGATATGGAGAAGCAACTATAGTTGGAAATTGCATAAGCCCTATTTTTAAAAATAAATAAAAAAATATTGAAGAGCCCGGATACTTTTTAAATAGAATGGAAAGCACTAACTCAGATGGACATGCAGTGGGTAGCAAGAAAGTCTCAGCCTCGCAAACTCTGGGAAGTGGTGTGCTGTGGAAAACCTCCCATGTTTTCTGGGAGTTCAAAGCACTTCTCCTGAATAGCAGAGATGGGTAGAGGTGATTTAATCTCACCTAATCTTAGAATGACATCTTTTCTCCATGGAAATATTTAAGATAGCATTCTTGATTCACTGTGCTTCAAAGGTTGGATTTGTTTAAAAAAAAAATCAGATCACTGTCCCAATTTTACATATTGAATTTAAAATTTTCAACTAAAATTATTTGATTTGTGCCAAATTATGAAAGGAGCTTGCTTGTTGTTGGAATGTGAGGTTGGCAGAGTAATGGCTCCCCAAAAGATGTTTGTGTCTCAGTCTTTGGGACCTGTTAAGTTTCATGGTACATGGGAATAGAGGTGGGTGGAATTAAGGTGGCAAATCAGTTGACCTGGGGGAGGGAGCTTATCCTGGATTACCTCAGTAAGAAAAGTATCCCGGTCAGTGGAAGAGGGAGGCAGATAGAAGAAGGAGATATGACGTTGAAGAATGGTCAGAGATATCACAGTGCTGGCTTTGAAGATGAAGGAGGGGGCTGTAAGCTGAGGAATATGGATAGAGGGCTGTAGAAACTAAAAAGTGAGACCATGGATTCATCCCTGGAGTCTCCACAGTGAGACTTATGCCAGACTTCTTAACTTTGGAACTGCAAGATAACAATTTGTGTAGTTTTAAGCTGCTTAAATTGGCAGCAGTTTGTTATGACAGCCCTAGATAACTAATGTAGAGAGGGCTGGGGATGTCACTCAGTGGTAAGAGTGCTTGCCCAGCATATTAAGTCCTGAATTATCCCATCTCCAGGGGCGGGAAACCACTGGAGGGAGAAGAGAGAAGAGAGAAATAACACTATTGCAGAAGTGAAACAATATGAACTTGTATAAAGAAAAAAAGTCAATTCTATCCCATTCCCCACTGCTATGGTGCCATTGGGGACCACGGCTCCTCCTTTTTTCTGTTCATCATCTCTAGCATAGTGCTTTTTCTGGCCAGAATTGAGTAACATAGTTACAGGCTAGTGAAGCTGGTCTGGGAAAGGAACTTCAGTTCATGTCTTAGTCTGTTTGGCCTGTTATAATAAAACATTGTGGACTGAGTGGCTTAAAAACAGAATTTGTTTCTCACAAGTTTGTAAGCTGGGAAGTAAAAAATCAGGGTGCTGCAGATTCAGTGTCTAGTGAGAGTTTGCTTCCTCACAGATGATATCTTCTTGCTGTGTCCTCACATGGTGGAAGGCGCAAGCTAGCTCTCTTGGGTCTCTTCTCTTTATAAGGGTACTATTTGAGATATTGGAAAAAATCAACATGTTTTTCCTACTCTCTCAATATAGAATACTTTGCCTCTGGTCACCAATATATATGTGGGATATTGCTCCACATACTAAACAGTTTTTCAGCAGACACCAACAGGATGTCCTGCAGTCCCCAAGACTGCCAGTGGTAATTCTCAAGTGTAACCTGTACTTCTGACTTACTGACTTTAAATTGGGGTCCCCCTCCATCCTCTCCCAAGTTTGATTAATTTGCCAGGATAGCTCACAGAACTCAGGGAAACATTTTATTTACTTTTATTTATTTATCATAAAAGATATAACTGAGGTTGCACATGAACAGCCAGATGGAAGAGATGCCCAGGGCAGGCATGTGGGAAGGGGTGTGGAGCTGCCATGCTCTCTCTGGGAACTGCCACATGTCCAGATACCTGGAAGCTCTCTGGACCCTGTCCTCTGGGTTTTCATGGAGGCTTCATTACTTAAGTATGATTGAGTCAATCATGGTCCATTGGTGATCAACTCAACCTTCAGCTTCTTTCTCCTCCCTTGGGATCTTGAGGTGTGGCCAAAAGTTCCATCCCTCTCATCATATGGTGGTTGGTTCCCAGGACAACCGTCCTCCACCTTGAGGCTATATAGGAGCCCTGCCTGCCAGATAATTGTTAGAGTATTAAAAGATATCTACTGCTCTGGCGATTCCAGGTATTTTAGCAACTGTGTGTCAGAAAATGGGGAAAAGTAAAAGGTATATTTCTTATCACAAGTCACAATATCACAGCATTAATTCCATTCATGAGGTCTCCACTGGTGTGATCCAATCACCCCCATGGCCCCACTTCCTACTATTATCACGTGGGGGTGGGATTTCAACACATTAATTTGAAGAGGAGGTGGGCACACAAATAGCACTTAGACACATTGCTACCCTAACCAATCTTTTCTTGGAGGAAGGAAGGTATCAGCTTTGGTCTTGGGCCCTGTCTTTCCTAGTCTTTGCCCATGGGTCTGATACAGCCACAGCTAGACCTCATTGGTACCTGCATTTCCTCCCTTTTCTGGCCAGAGTTCAGTTCCAGTGGTCAGTGGATGATCTGGCATTTCCCCCTTTTTGGACAGTGTTCCTCCCACCCATCTTCACCAGAGAGGCTGCCTGGTAGATAACACATTCATCACCTGCTTATCCACCTATTCCTGGTGAGAAACACCCACTGGGGCTTTGATCCCCATGCTGTTTCAGTGTAGTGGTTGCTCCCAGTCCGGTTCTGTTGCAGGATGTTCATAAATCCTGCCCCTTGATTATCTTTTAACTCACTCATTCCCAAACAGAGGCCTCTTCCCTGGATTTCTGGAGTTTGGAAATTCTGAGGTCTCTCTGGAGGATAGCAGGGGGAGAAGTTTCTGGAGGAGGAGCTGGTCAGACTTGTCTTCCCTGACTTCCAAAGGGGCCTGGGGGATTCCAATGATAACAGCTTTCTATGGGGGGGGGGTTGTTTTCACTTTTAAGTATGGACAAGGAGTCTAGGATGGTGAGCAGTCACTACTGACAGGTAACCACAGGAGGAATGACAAAGGTAAAGGCCAAAGCCTAGAACCTTTTGCTGCTCTTGAGAGCTCTTGCTCAGGCTCACCTGCAAGCATCTGAGAACCTGATCCTAAGCAGACGAGAGCTTGAGTTTTCTCTCCCTCTCAGAGACCCTGTCCTAGGTTGAAAGGGCTGAGACTGAGAGGTTTGGTTACCACCCCTGGTTTCTGTCCATTCAGGATAGAGGCTACTTCCTGACTGTTATTTGGGGAGCAAGCACTTCTGGAGGCCCTCAGAGAGGTGTCACTATATGTAAAGATTAGGTGTGCATTTTTAAAATTGGGGAGAATGAAATACAAAAAGTGCATAGTACTAGTCCTGATGACCAATGGGAATAGGCTTTTCATCTTCAGTAGTTCCTATTCCTCCCTTAGTGCAGGAAGCCCCAAGATCTCTGTCACTGGAGGCTGACTTTCTAGGCTGGAGTTTTACTGGGACCCTCCTTACTACACTGTGCCAGGCCTCTGGTGCCTGTTCAGCTGGGTAGACTGGATGGCATGAGAGGAAGTCACTGGTTCTGGTGGAGGCATGCCCTAATGGAGGCTCCCAGAGGAGAGGGGTCCATGGTGATTGACCTTGAGGGCCTGAGTGAGCAAACTGGTCAGAAGAGAAATGCTGGGAGGGAGGCCGGCCTGTGAGCTCCAGTGTGTGTCCTTCTGATCATTAGGACGAATTGCAGAGAACTGCTTCTCAGTAGAATACTCTGCTGATATTGGTCCAAAGTTCCCAGACTTTGATATGAAAAAAAAAAAAAAGATGGAAAGAAGAAAATTTCGCATTAGGCTGAGTTCCCTTTTAGACTCTGCAGAACTTCTGCTCATGTTCAGCCAAGAAGCATGTTGGTGAGTTTCTCAAAGATAGTAGAACATGGCCTTCCCAAGGCAGATGGTGGCTTGGAGGGGTCAGAGTCTCAGAAAATGATACCCAGAGTATGTTGCTTTAGCATGCTGAGTACTTTGAACTAAAGGACTTGGGAAGGGCCTCAGAAGGAAAGACTCTGACCTTCTTCTAACCTTCCTTTTCCTCCTCCCCTTTTTCCTCCAAGGGAGACCACAGAAACCAGAATTCCTCTTCCTGAAAGCAGATCACAGAAACTACAATCTTTCTCTCCCCAAACCAGCCCTAAAACCTTGAAATATTCCAATCTTTTCCCACCCCTCAGTGTAAGACCTAGCCATAAAGAAATTTTTTGACCTACCTTGTCTGATAGTAGATCATAAGATCCTCATTCCAGAAGGAGTCCTGACCTCACCCAGGATGAAGGAACTGCCCTTCCCATTTTCCCCCAGTCCTTGGGTACCACTGTTCTACTGTCTGTGAGTTTGACTGCTCTAGGCGCCTTGTGTAAGTGGAAGCAGGCAGTATATGTCTTTTTGTGACTGGTTTATTTCACTTAGCATCATGTCTTTAAGATTCATCCATTTTATAGCCCATGTCAAAATTTCTTTCTGTTTTAAGGTTGGATAATATTCCACCATAGTCATACATCGTATTTTGTTTATCCATTCATGCCTCCATGGATGTTTGGGTTTTTTCTTCCTGTTAGTATTGTGAATCTTGCTGTGATGAACATACATGTATGACTCTTTCAAGTCTCTGCTTTCACTTCTTTTGGGTGTATACCCAGAGGTGGAATTGCTGGTCATATGGTATTTTCATTTCAAATTTTGATGGTGGATGTATTTGCTAGTGAGTAGAGAAATTGATGGAAAGATGAAGTGGAAGTATGGGTAGGGGCAACCCCTAGCATGGGCCCTGGAGGGCAGGCAATGCTGGGATTCAGGAAGAAAAGAGACATAGCAATCAGTGATGTGGCTTTGAGAATGTGTGGTTGGGTATGACTGGGAACAAGGACGTGAAGAATAAAAGCTGAGCTAAAGTTGGAAACTGGATACTTGTGGTGTCTGTCATTCATTGTCACAGGTTTGCAATTTTCTCTAGTAAGATGTGGAAATTTGGGAGTGACCTTTTTCTACATGTTAATGTTAGAAATGAGTGATGGTTGTAATTTTATAAGTGCAATGTTAACCCAAGGTTATTGGAGAAAATTTTATGATCAATGCATACCATTCTATTATATGCAGAATAAAAAAATGTTTTTACCACACATGAGACTATGAAAAATGACATGCATCTTAGCTGGCACCAGGCTAAGAAAAGTAAATTAGGTCATTACTGTAATAACCATTTAACATGGGGTGGGGAAGAGGATAGTTGATTAAAAATTGCTTTTTAAGATCTGTAGTGTTTCATGATTCCTTTTATAGAAGTTCAAAAATAGGCAAAACTATTGTGTGGTGATAGAAATCCTAATAGTGACTGCCCATGAGGGTAGGGATAAATTGCAAAGCATAAGGCAGAACTTCCTGGGGGATGGAATGTTCCACATCATAGTTGGAATGTTAGATTCATGAAGGCATATGTCAAAACTCATAAAATTGTATTTTTATGGTATGTGAATTTTACCAATTTGTATATAAATTTTACCACAATGAAAATGTTGTAGCATAAAATAATCCCGTAGAGCTACAGTATCTTCTCGGAGATCTAGACACACCAAGAGACATGATGTTTAAGGAATGTTATAGACACAGAAACTGAACTGTCTGCAAAGTAAAATCTCTCTGAGGATCTAGTGGCATTAAACTCAGTAATAAGGCATGAAACATGTACTCAGAAATTCCTAAGGTGGAATGGGAAGAGGGCATTTTATGTATTCATGTGTGTGTATGTGTGTCTTAACCTGGTGGTGTTAGTTTTCCATTGTTGTAACAAATGCCTGAGATAAATCAACATACGGGGACAAAAGTTTATTTAGGCTCATAGTTTTAGAAGTTTTCACAGTGGTAAGTTGGCCCCATTGCTTTGGGCCCATGGTGAGGCAGCACAGCATGGTGGGACTGAGTGGTGGAGGAAGCTGTTCATCTCATGGCAGCCAGGAAGCAAAGAGAGTAAGAAGAGGGAACTATGTCACAATGTTCCCTTGAAGAACACACCCCTAATGACCTAACTTCCTCCCACTAGGCCCTACCCCCTAAAGGTTCTACTACCTCCTTATGGCATACAGGTTAGTGACCAAGCCTTCACTTCAACACATGGGCCTTTGGGGGTCATTCCAGATCCAAACTACAGCACTCGGTGTGATTTTCTCACGTGATGATAACAAGCACATTTGTACAGTTTGTATATAGTCTTATGACTTAATTGTGCCCCCACCTCCAGCCAATTTGTTTGTTGAAGTCCTAAGCCTCAGTACCTGAGAACGTGATTGCACATGCAGATCAGGTCTTTGAAGATGTAATTAAGTTAAAATAAATTTATATGAGTGGGCCCTAATCCACTAGGACTGGTGTCCTTATAAGAAGAGGAGATTAGGACACCGACAAGCAGAAAGGAAAAATAACGTGAAGACTCAGGGAGAAGACTGCTGTTTACAAGCTCAGGGGAGGACTGAGGAGAAACCAGCCCTGCCAACAGACAACTTGACCTCAGAATTCCAAACGTCTATTTTTCAATCTGTCCATGTGGGGTTCTTTGTTATGGTAGCCCTAGTAGATTGATATATATGAATTTTGATATCATTATCTTTTTCACCTGTACTCCTCCTGTCCTCTGAGGAAGACAGGGTGGATGGTAACTGTATTTATAAATGAACAAATAAAAACTCAGGGGCCCATGGTGGATAGTGGCAAGCTTACTCTTTTTGTTATATTATACTGCCTCAGTGAGCTTCTTATGGGGTGGGGGTAACTACCTGCTGATAACAGGGCATTGGTATTAGACTGAAATTTGAAAGGATGTAAGCATAAAGGTTCAAGATAGTCCTAAGTGCAAACTCAACATTCATTTTGTTCCTGTTTTCAATTCTTATCAAGAGTTAGCTTTTAGTTTGTGAGTCTTGGGTTTCACAGTGTCCAGGCCAGCCGCTAGGAACATCAGACCCTCCCCACTGTGTCCTGTGTGAGGTTGGTGATGGAGGACAGAGTCACAATGCACACACCTTAGGTTTGCCATCTAAAAGTGATAAATAAAGATACTAATTATGATTTAAAAGCTCCCCATGACCTGCTAGCTATTGAAGATTATAAAATGGAAAGCCAGAGTTCCTGGTCCCAACTTCATTTCCTGGTTTTCAGTGTAAGTTTCAGATCCTTTGTTGTTGCCTACACTAATGTAGATAGAATATTCATACTGATATTTTGATACATTACTTTAAAAAATTAAATTGAATTTAAAGTGTACAAAATGGTTCTGATTCAAATCCTTATATTTATATATACTCTCTTATGATTCCCTGCATGGCCAGGCTTATTCAATTAGTTATCATTTCTAATAACATAAAAAAGATTTATAATCCAGGTGTGGTGGTACATGCTTATAATCCTAGGGACTCCAGAGACTCAGGCAGAAGAATCACAAGTTCAAGGCTAGTCTCAGCAACTTGGCAAGGCCCTAAGCAACTAGGTGAGACCTCATCTCAAAATAAAAAATAAAAAGGACTGAGGATGTGGCTTGGTGGTTAAGCACCCCCTAGGTTCAATCCCTGCTATCAAAAGACAAAAAAAAAAAAAAAATTAGAACAACTTATGAAACCCACCCCACCGCCACATCAAAGATAGATCATAATATGCCACCTTTGACTACATGGTTCTCCTTATCCTATTCCCTTTCCTTGCCTCACCTAAGTTAACCATTTTCTGAATCTTACCTAATTCCCTTACTTTTTAAAATTTATTTCCATTTATTAAAATAAATTTTAATTTTGTTTATTTTTACCTATATAAAAGAATCTTCTGTATGTGATCTTTTGGGACTTTTTCCCACCTCAAGGTACATCATTAAAGTCCCTCCCTGTTGTATGAATCACTGTACTTCACTTGTTTTGTAGCTCTACTCTGAGTGTATTGCTGAGTGTAACTCTCAGTTGATTCACCTGATCTCTCATGAATGGACATTGGGTTGTTTCCAGATCATTGCTGCTGTGAACAGGGTATTTAAGAAGATTCCTGTGCTGATCTCCTGGTGCTTGTGTGCATGTATTTTTTTGGGTAATATGCTCAAGAGTCAGATTCTGGGGTAGGACTGCAGATGTTCAATGCTAGAATATTATGTGCTCTGCTCTTTTCCAAAGCAATTCCTTCTATTTATACTGCCCTTCCCCTATGTGTACTTAATCTTTTGAATTTATATTCATACTGGCTCTGAATATTCTTAGACTTTTAAGGTGTTTCCCAATTCTCAGAACTTAAAGGATGAATAAAACAATTCTTGGTTTATATTCTCTGATACTTGATGATGCTCACTATCTCTTCTTGTGTCTGTTGGCCACAGGGGATCCATGGACCTGGAGCAGTGTCTATTGGCCTCTTGCAGCACCCTCATGAATTCTGTTGCTTATAATTTTTGTCTGTTCTTATGGTTATTTTGTGACTTTACGTAGTATATTTAAAGCTCTCTTTTGTGCTGTACAGGGCAGGACAGGATCTTGAGTTGGTTCTCTGCATAACACAAGGGAGATAGCATCGCCACCCTTCTCCCCCATCCCCTTCCTGTGCTTCTCCATCACTGTCACCCGGGCCACCATCTTTAATGGTCGTTCAGGTTATCATGCTTGTGTATAGGTGTACTCTAAAATTTTTAAACCAACATATTCTATTTATTGTAAAATGATATGATTTTTATTCACTGTAGAACCAATTATTAGATTGAAGTCAGAGGTGGAATGTACCTTTGCTGTTTTAAGAATTGTTCAAGTATCCATGCGGAGTTCTTGTATGCCTTTCCCCTGGCTTCCCCTAAGGTGAACAGCTCATGTAACCATGGTCATCTGCCAAATCTGAATATAACTGGTTTAGACTTTATTCGGATTTCACCAGATTTTCCTCTGATGGCTTTTTGTTGTTGTTGTTCTGGGTCCTAATCTGAAGACCACATTTAATTTAAGCATCATGTCTCTTTAGCCTCCTCTAATCTTTCCTTGATTTTCATGACCTTGGCATGAAGGTCTTTGAAGAATACTGGTCAGGCATTTTGTAGATCAAGCATCCCTCAATTTGGGTTGTCTGATGTGTCTTCATTATTTGGGGTTACAGACTTGAGGAAGATTACCACAGAGGAAAGGTCCCCTGCTCATTCATTGTACCATATCATGACATCAATATGTGACTTATTAACTTATTGCTGGTGAGGTTAACCTTGATCACCTGGTCAAGGTGGTGTCTGCCAGGTGTCTGCTCTGAAAGGTTACCATCTTTTCCCTTCCCATGCCCTTCCTTGTAAGTTAGCACATACCACACGGAAGAGGGGGAGAATTAAGCTCTACTTCCTGGAGGAAGGAATATCCGAGAATTAGTGGACATATGTTAGAACCACAATCATTAATAAATACTCTGTCAGAGACACTCTGAAGCAATGCAGGTATCCTACTTCTTAAAATTTCAATCACTAATTTTAGCATTCTTGAGTGGATCTTGGCTCAGCAATCATCACTGTGGTGTTCTGATGGTAATTTTTAAAATTTCCTTCCTTCTTTTTACCTTTGTTATTTTGAATTCTCCTTTAAAAGAAGATATGAACATAGATGAAAGGCATTTAACAACCAGTCAAATTAACCAAAACCAAGACCAAGGAGAATGTTCTCAACACTGAGTCCATTCACCTTTCATCTTCTTAATAAATGACTAAAGAGAAAACGAATCAAACTGTGTAATCTGTAAATATATTGCAGAATAAGGAAAAAGGAATTGTACCTAGAAGGCTAAAAATAAAAATGTAGTGGAGTATCCAGATAAAATATACAGGCAATTAACAAATACATGAAAAACTATTCAACATCTTTAGTGATTAGAGAAATGCAAATTAAAACAACTCTACGATTTCATCTTACTCCAATTAGAATGGCTGTTATCAAGAACAAAAGCAATAATAGTGTTGGCATGGATGTGGGGAAAAAGGCACAATCATACATTGCTGGTGGAGTTGCAAATTGGTGCAGCCACTCTGGAAAGCAGTGTGGAGATTCCTCAGAAAAGTTGGAATCGACCCACCATTTGACCCAGTTATCCCACTCCTCAGTTTATACCCATAGGACTTAAAATCAGCATATTACAGTAGTGCAACCATATCAATGTTTACAGCAGCTCAATTCACATTTGAGGTTGTAGAACCAACCTAGATGCCCTTCAACAGATGAATGGATAAAGAAACTGTGGCATATATAAACAATGGAATATTATTCAGGCACAAAGAAGAATAATATTATGGCATTTGCAGGTAAATGGATGGAATTGGAGAATATCATGGTAAGTGAAATAAGCCAATCCCCAAAAACAAAGGCTGAATCCTAAGTGAATGATGATACATAATGGGGTGTGGGGTAGGGGGTAAGAGAAGAATGGAGGAAGTTTAGATTAGGTAAAGGGAAATGAGAGGGGGAAAGGGGGCAGGGGCATGAAAGACAGTGGAATGAGACAGACATCGTTACCCTATGTACATGTATGATTACACAAATGGTGTGAATCTACATTGTGTACAACCATAGAAATGAAAATTTCTACCCCATTTTGTGTACAATGAATCAAAATGCAGTCTGAAATAAAAAATTTTTAAAAATGAAAAAAAAAATAAAAGGACCATGAGGAATAAAAAAAAATGTCAGGATATTGGCATTTTCAGTAGTGTGAAAAAATAGAAGAAAATGTCTTTTAGCAGTTAGAGGGGTTGGTTCATTTATCCGTTGTCCTGTAGAATGTCGCACAATCGAATGTGCCTGCCTCCTCCTGGTGCCTTGTGACTTGTTCCTCTGTTTCATGGCATGTGTTTTAATTCTCCAAATCCATTTTTCCCTCACTAGGGAAATTGGATCTATGATCTTTGGGTAAGAGTGGTCATTCCTGTAGGCCACGTCCCTTCATTGTCTCTGTCGTCTCTACTGCAGTCTCAAGGCTGTGTATTGCTCTCTCTTGGATAAAATTGCCAAGCTCAGCTTGTGATGTGCAAGTCTATGCAGCTGCCCAGGGATGGAGCCAGGATTTGGATCCAGGTCTGTTGTGTTGAGAGCTAGAGCTGCCCAGTTAAGACTCCAGGGTGGGACCCTGACTGCTACATTTTGCTAAGTAGGTGATAATTTGGCTTTTAAAATTTGTGTTGAATTCTTTCGACTTGTGCAGTTTTTTTGTATTTAAATAACTTAACACGTTCCTGTATGCCAAAATCAGGTCCAAGCTGAAGCCTGACTATTGTGGTCACTGAAAGGCATTTAGTGTTGATGTTTGATGATAGGCTGGGTGGGTGAGTTTTCTGCCATTCTGAAGGACACCACTTTTCTCACTCAAGAGCCAATGTCTTGATTGGCACTGTGTTACTTAAAAATATGCTGAGAATTCATGTCCTTGCTGCATTACCTAAGAGATTTGCATTTACTTTGGAAATTCAAGCACATTTTATCCAACCCACAGGCACTAATGAAGAGCTAATGAACCGCTGAGAAACTGGTTCAAATAAATGATTACAATCGACAAGAGAAGTACAAACATGACCCTGATGAATGATAATCAAGAGCGAGTGGAAAGGGATGATCTTATTAATTATCCAGACTCTAAGTCTAGCTTCGGAATTGTGAATAGTAATAGACGCTGGAGATAAAATGTTACAGAAAATATTCAGTTACTCTTCAAACAGGCCACATGATGCAGACACAGTGTTTCAGGATCATTTTTGACATTTATGTATGTATTTTATATTGAGAGCTGGTTACCGGTTTTTTCTTAGAATCTAAATAATCAGCTTATTTTAGTAATTAAATGTTTACTTATTAATTTTTATATTTGATAGTTGAAAAAATATTATGATTTTTTTTTATTTTTACTTTTTTGCCCTGCTCGGGATCAAACCCAGTGACTAGCACATGCTTGGCAAGCACGCTACCCCTGACCTACACCCCTAGCCCTGATTTTTTTTTTTAAATATAGGTCTTTGGCCTATGTAATTGATAGGGAAAACTTTACGTTCACTGCAGACTTGAGGCATTGGTAAATCATTATTTACTGGAAAACTCCACCAATTCTTTTAAATGAGATGATCCTCCATTGACCTTGCATTGATGGTGTATGCTGGATAGAACAGGACAAACCAGGAGCGCCTCCCTGGGCTTCCATTTTCGATAGCTAATTAAGCAGAATATAAAGTTTAAAAGGAAATTTAAGCTTTCTTTTTTTTAATTAATTTTAAAAATTTGTTCTAATTAGTTGTACATGAGAGTAGAATGCATTTATACATTTTGATAAATCATATATAAATGGAGTGTAACTTCTCATTTTCCTGATTGTACATATTGTAGGATCTCATCAGTCCTGCAGTCATACATGTTCATGAGGTAATGTCTGTTTCACTCCACTATCCTTCCTACCCCCATATCCCTTCCTTCTCTTAACATCCCTCTACCTAAAGTAGCTCTATTCTTCCCTTGAGTCCTACCCTTATTGTGAATTAGCATCCAAATATCAGAGAAAACATTCAGCCTTTGTTTTTTTGTGTTTGTCTTATTTCCCTTATCATGATATTCTCCAATTCTATCCATTTACCAGCAAATGCCATAATTTCATTCTTTTTTAAAACTGAGTAATATTCCATCATCTATCTATGTACCTACCTACCTACCTATCTACCTACCTATCTATCTATCAATCACATTTTCTTTATCCATTCATCTGTTATAGGGCTCCTAGATTGGTTCCATAGTTTAGCTATTGTGAATTGAGCTGCTATAAACATTGATGTGGCTGCATCACTGTAGTATGCTGATTTTAAGTCCTTTGGGTATAAACTGAGGAGTGGAATAACTGGTTAAGTTTTATTTTTTTTAAATTTGCTCTTTTTATATATACATGACAGTAGAGTGTATTTTGACATACATGGAATATAATTTATTCTAATTAGGGTCCCATTCTTGTGGTCGTACATGATGTGGAGTTACACTGGTTATTCATATATGAACATAGGAAGTTATGTCCGATTCATTCTGCTATCTTTCCTATTCCTATCTCCTTTCCCTTCCCTTCATTCCCCTTTGTCTAATCCAAAGAACTTCTAACCCAGCTCCCCCTCCCCCCTTGTTATTTTATGTTAGCATCCACATATCAGAGGGAACATTTAGCCTTGGGGTTTTTTTTTTTTGGTATTGGCTTATTTCACTTAGTATGATAGTCTCCATTTCCATCTATTTCCCAGCAAATGCCATAATTTCATTCTTCTTTATGGCTGAGTAATATTCCATTTTATATATATACCACATTTTCTTTATCCATTAATCTGTTGAAGGGCACCTAGGTTGGTTCCATAGCTTGGCTATTGTGAATTAAGCTGCTATAAACATTGATGTGGCTGTGTATCTGTAGTATGCTGATTTTAAGTCCTTTGGGTATATACTGAGGAGTGGGATAACTGGGTCAAATGGTGGTACTATTCCAAGTTTTCTGAGGAATCTCCATACTGAATTTAAATTTTGTCTACTACATATATAATACATATTTTAGGTAGGTGCTCTACCACTGATTGTCCCAAGCTCCTACATTTGAAATTTGAATTTATAAAGTAAAGCTCTACTAACAAAATTCCTCTTTTGTTTGCTTTGTATATTTAACTGCATCAGTATGACTTTGGGGAATAAAAATTTTCTTTAAGTTGAAAACTATTGACCTAGAGGACAATGAGGCAGTGCTGTTTTCTTAGAGGAAACCCATGGCCTCTGGAGGCTCTGTATAGCCAACCAATCATCCATGGAACTGTGGTTCTTTGCACGTGGACAAGACCTATAGAATATTGCTGACATATAAAAGAAAATTTGAATATGTTCCAAAAGATTTAAACAGCTAATTCTTCTTGTTGAATTTCTGGTGTTTTATAATATGACTTCTGACACTGTGCAGAAAATAACAAAAGTTGAGATCTTTGACATTGGAACTCTTGCTTTCACCCTGGGAGTGAAATGACCATTCAGGATGATTCTGTGTGCACCAGGTTTCTTCTTAGCCTGGATCCCAAGTCTAGCTGTTGACCTCTCCACTACATTGGTTGCTTCATCAATAGTGAAGGGTCTCATGGTTCCCCAATTTCTATGTGGCTGCTCATTTTGGTCAAATGGAAGCAGTGACCAGGGCTGTAGTGGATGGGGGACTTATAGTGCTGAAACCAGGACCCTCCAGAACCAGCCAGGAGGAGCTGCTCACTGAGAAGTGATACTTTCAAATCTTGTGAAAGAGCATCTTCAGGGTTCCATTTACATTTTGCATGTATATATTTTTAGCAGCATTATCTTGAAAGCTTTTGAGGGCTTTTTATTTTATGTCTGCCCTTCCGCTGTTCCCATAAGGTTTGATCAAAACCAAAGAACAGTTTCTAAAATTATATTACAAAGATGCTTCGACAGCTTGAGAGATTTTTGTCATCCCCAAATATTAACAAACATAGAAATTAAACAAACAGTATGAACACTTGCCCCAAGCACCATCCAGGATGTGCTGTCCTGGTCCTCTTTGCTTGTTTCTGGGAGTGCCAAGTAGGTGTACCTGAATCTGGGTCTGTTTGCATCTGTGGGGGGTTCCTCATTGAAATTTGCAAGACAGCTCATCCCTGACTTAGAATGGATCAACTTAATGATATTTCAACTTTAAGATGGTGTGAGAGTGATATGCATTCAATGAAAGTGTACTTTAAATGTTGAGTTTTGAACATTTCCTGGACTACAGATACACAGTCTGATACTCTATGTAAATGCTGGGTGATGGAGCCAAAGCTCCCAGACAGCCAAGTGACCTGGAGGGTGAACAAGGAGTACTCTAGAGCGTACCACATTGCCAGTGTTTTTTGGATGTCGTGGTTTATTTTTGCATCCCATCACATCTATGGAACACCCATCTGTGTCTCTTGCCTCTGGTGTGTTAGATGCATCTTTGACTTTAGATATTTTCAACATACAAAGGTCATCAGAATATAACTTCATTGTAAATCAAGTATGTCTCTTTCTGGGGTTCTACAGACTAGGCAGCCAACTCCTGTGCAGTGACCATCTGGGGAGCACAGTGTTTTTCTGGGCTAAGACAAAGCAGACTTTGCAGGTGGGGGGGTGCTGAAAGGAGAAAATGCTTGTCTATCAGGCAGGGTGAGTAAATAGGGGACAACTTAGAACTTGGCAGGGAGGAGGGAGAAAATAAGGAAGAATGCAAAACATGTTGTTCAATATCTTTGAAATAGACCACAAAGGCGTGGTCGTCGGGATCAAGGATCACTGAGTTTAGAACTGTTTCTCAGCCTGAGATTCCCTGGGAGCCGTGAACTCCTGTTTTGAGAAATATGGGTCTTAGAGTCCACATGGCAGCTGGGTCAGGTCTGCCATGCTTTCTTGTGGATTTTTACCAGAATTTCAGTTTGAAATGTTAATTTGCAAAAGGAGACTTTATCCACAGTCTAAGAGGTTGTTTCTCAAAGGTGAGATTGTGCTGTAGCAACTGCCACCACCTTGCTGTGACCTGATGGCCTCAGCTTGCGAAACACAAAATGAGCTCCAACGTTTAATTTAAGCATTTTTCTCATGTCTGCTTCAGGTTGAACCCACTAGAGTGAAGTCCCTTCTTCTTAGCGGCTTATTTGGCAATATATGAATGTGTCTTGTGTGCAGCTATTTGTAATTTTGTAGTACATGATCCTTTCAGGGACTTTGGGTCTTATTTATGATACGTAACACAACTGTGGATTAGTGTGGGAATCTGAACAGGTGAAGGGATATTGATGAAAGACAAGAACGTGACTTTAATCACACGAATATCCAGTTATCATAAAGCCAACCCGAGGCTTGTTGGGGAGACCAAGGAGACAATTCACACTGCAGACCAGTGCCCCTGGGAAACCCATCTTTTTGAAAGACTTAATGAATACCAGACTCTCACAGGTCAGCAATCTCTTCAAAGCCGAAACAATGAAATGTGTAAATGCTTGTTCGTGGGTTGCTGGATTCTGTAACCAGGGAAGACTGTATGACCGCTTTGAAAGATTGCAGGGAATTCTTGAATTCCTCAAAATTCAAGATGTGCTCAAATGGCGGGTCAGCTAGAGCTGCAGTAACCATGCATTTAGGGATTTTATTGATGATTATTAAACAAACATACATTCTTCAAGAGCGAGGGAGAGTTAAACAAATAAACAAATCTACAATATAATGCCAGGTAGTAATAAGTCTTATGGTAGCAAATAAAGCAGGGTGTGGGGCCTTTGTGACAGGGGGTGGGTGCCTCTAGATGGTCAGGTAAATGAATTGACTTTGGTTCTTTTTTTTTTTTCTTCTTTTGTCAGTACTGGGCATTGGACCCAGAGGCATTTTACCACTGAACTATATCCCCAGTTCCCCCCCACCTTTTTTTTTTTCCGAGTCAGTGTCTCACTATGTTGCCAAGGCTGTCTTTAGACTTGTGATGATCTTGCCCCACGCTCCAGAGTACTTGGGGTTACAGGCATGTAGGATTGCCTGTTGCTGCTCTTTGGTTCTTTATGAACCATCTCCTTACCTGCACTTTGGGTCAGGAGGATGTTTAGAATGTAGGGCCCAAAGTAGCTCATCTTTCACCAGGACAGGAACCCCGGATTTTTCTGTTAAAGACTTCCATTGGTGTCTCCAAGTTCATGCCTCCAGGAACAAGCAGTGGAAAAGAAGGGGGTTGAGGGGAAGGTTCTCCTGCCAGAAATCTCCACCAGCTGCCAGGTGGGCTGTGGGGCTAGCCTTTGAAGTCTCTGATATGGGATCTCCTCGAATTCCTCCAGGGTGAAATTTGAGTAAAAAGGACTTTCTGGGAATCATTTCATCTCAGCTCAAAAGAATGCATTTTTAACTAGCTGTGTTATGTGAAAGGGAATAAGATGATATTGATATACCATTAAATGAACCAGTCTTTCTCTTGTGGCTATGTGAATTGATATAAGCAGCCTTAATAAGAAAATGTAGATAAATTGCCTTTGGAGTTTTTGGAGTTTGCATTTCTAAGGGCAGAAGAGATTTTCAACCATCAGTTTATGTATTTATTTATTTTATTATTAATAGTTTATTTATTTATTTTCAGCATTAGGTAGAAACCAGGGCCTCAGGCATGGACCCTTCCCCCGAGCCACAACTCCAGCCCCTTGCTATTAGTTTAACAAGGAAAGGGGTATCTGTGATCCTTTTGAGGCAAAGCACAATTTTCATTGCATTACACATGCTCCTTGATTTAGGATGGGGTCACATCCCCATAAGCTCATCTGAAGCTGAAAATATCACAGGTTGAAAATGCATTTAATACCCCTAACAACACAACATCCTAGGCTAACTAAGCAACTGTAGAGTGTCTGTTGTTTCCTCCTGTGATCACATGGATGCCTGGGAGCTGTGGTTTGCTGCTGCTGCCCAGCATGGCAAGAGAACATTCTATAGGATATTGCCAGCCCAAGAAAGAATTCAAAGTATGGCTTCTACAGAATGCATATTGCTTTTGCAATATTGGAAAATTGAAAAATGTTAAATAAAACCAGTATAAGTCAGGACTGTCTGTGCTAGATTCTAGTAATTCACTGCAGTGAAAGTGTCATGGGAGATGTATTCCCCAAGAGGGGTCCAAGGAGTTCCCAGAGAGGAGGGGGAGCTTAACTCAGAACCAGCAGGGTTCTTGGCATATGTGATGGAAAAGAATTTCTGCACAAGCCAGTCAAAGACATAGACAGAGGTTTATTTGTGAAAGTAGACACATATCCTATGGAAAATAGGGTAATTTGGAAAGATGTCTTTGGGGTAAAGCAATGAATATATACTCAGGGGAGAATACAAGGTATCTCCAGAGGGAGAAATAACAACTACTTAATTGTGGGGTGTTAGTATTTAAGGGGGGATGGTGGCCTGGATCTTCACCAGAGTGAAGCTACATCATTTTGCACCAGCTTTCCCTGCATTGATGCCTTGCTTTCATGTTACAGGGTCAAGGGTGCCCCAGGACATGTCACTCAGGAGTTATAATTGTCCCTTGGCACTTTTTGCATCTCAGTGGCTTGTGGATGTTTCCTTTGGGACTCAGTATCTCTCTCCCTTTATTCTATTTCTAACTTAAAAGTGCAGCCTAAAGGCCCACTTTGCTGGAATTCACCCTACTGGGCTAGACCTCCAGGTGATGTGAAGGGAGAATACATGGTAGCCATGGTGGGGATGGGTTCAATGTGCAGAGTGCCAGGACCTTTGAGGGCTGTCCAGGTGGGCACTTCTGTTTCTGACAGGGCAGTGGGCATGATTGAGACCTGTATGTGCTGAGAATTCAGGTATGAATAAAATACAATCTTTATGCTCACAGAGCTTCACTGGGAGGTGAAAGATAGATGTGCCCACACCAGAAAGAGACATGCTGGGGAGGAAAGGTCACTAAACTTGGGTTCTCCTCAGGGGCAGATAGCAGGAATGAGGCTGGAGTTGGGAGTCAGGGGTAGGCCAGCAGTGGAGCCAGCCAATTTCAGGCCTAGCTGTGGACTCCTCACAGCAGTGTGGAACTCAGGGTCCCAGGAGGCCACAGCTGGCAGTGAGGAGTGGAGGAGAGCAGTGAAACTGAGGCTGGGATGGAGCCAGGCCCTCTAGCCCCTGCAGGTATGTGCTGGTGTGATGTTTCCAGCCCATAAGGGGCGCCATTCTGGATCTCAGCTCCCATAGCATCGTGAGCAGCGAGTGTGCTGGAGACCCAGGGTCCTGACAGGACTTATAGTGTAGGAGAGAGGGTCATATCGGAAATACCTCACATGAGTGCAAGGTGACTTAACATGGTGCCAATTTAGGGAAGAAAACAGAGCAGTTCTTTAGGCAAAAACCACTCGAAGGAGGTGATGTCTTAGCAGAGACCAGGATGGTGAAGAGGCATTGGTTAACTGAAGACCTGGTGAGAACATTCTAGACAGGACAGATGAGCAGGCCTAAATACAAGAGAGAAACACATGTATGAGTTCAGGTCTGGCCTGGGTGCTTCTGGCAGATAGAGGGCCTGGGAGGCTGAACCCAGTGCCTGAGGGAGAAGTTTGGTGAGAGTGGTCAAAGTCCAGGACCAGAGGTGGAATTTATTCTAATTGTAAAAATTTGAATTAAGGTTATAAATAGGAATGTGCAGGAGTTACCTGGAGTTGATAAAAGTCTTTTACATTAGAATTAGGGTTGATGCATTGAGAGAACATGTCACTAATTTCATATTTAACACATTCTACTTTGCCTGCCTATTGAAGGTAAGTGTGTTCTGCAGTGATATGGCATATTATGGCCAGAGAACCATTTTAGAGCAACAAAGGATGAAATCTCATGCAATTTGTCATGGTTTTTCTGACTATCAAAATAGCCTGTTCACAATGAAAGAAAATGCAAATGCATTTCAGACTTCCATTATTTCAGATTTCCTAATCAGCGTGGTCTTGTGTTCATTTCATTAATTTGAAGAATAGAAAATGAGGATTCTTAGACTCGGAGTGAGAGGCAAATGGATTGATCTCTTTGCTTCCACCTCCCACTCCTTGCCCTTATAAAAATTGTAATTTAAATTTTTTTTGTGTGTGGAAATAGGCTTATAAGATTTATTTCACTTTTTAATTTATTTACTGTGTTTCCTCAGGCTGTGTACTATATGTTCTGTGTCTGCAGATGCCAGGGATTATAAGGTTATAGTCAAACTAATGAGTTTACCATTGCTTGGGTCTAAAAATAATTTTAATAATAATGGTTCTATATGCTATATCAATTTCTGGGAGAGGGCTCCACAAACTAACTTTTATTTTGTGGGTTGTATTTTTGTTAAAAGCATGCCTGTAAAACCTCTCTGGGCAAGTTATAAAGTTTTATTATTAGGAGAATGATTCAAAGCATAGTCTGGCAGTTGTAAAAGATTCAGAATGACACAGGTGGATCCCACTCTAAGTAGACCTGTTTTATCCAAATTTAGATTCATAAAAAGCATTCTTTATTTTTCACAATAAAGCTCTACCTGCAGGGGCCTAGCAGGAAAGAGAATTATGTGGTAGTTCAAAAACCTGATGCTAGAGCCAGAAGGCTTGGGTCCAAACTCTGACTGCCCTGTAACTGCCAGTGGGGTTTTATGCAGGTTTCCTGACCTGGGCCCCAGGACCTCTGTTTTTTCATCTTTAGAATTCTAGATCATAATAGTACTTCCTTCTTTCACAAGGAATGAAGGATGAAACAAATGTAATGCATAGATATAAAGCCTGAAAAACAGTTTTCTTCCCACGGTGAGAGCCTTGACAGTCTTTAAGTATAATTCATGCTCTGGAATGGGTTGTAGTTAGGAGCAAGCGGCAGAAGCCAGCTTTGGCTAACTTATGCAAAAAGGAGTTATTGGAAGGACATTGGGGAGGATGGAGCTCAGAGGGGCAGGAATGGAGCATCCCTGAGGATGTGGAGCACAGTTTCAACAAACGTTGTCTATTTTGTTTTCCTTTTGTGTATATTCAAAATTCGAAGTGGGTTATTGGCTTTTATGGAGGCAGGGGTGGTCTGCAAGAAAATTAAAACAACATAGCTTAAGCATGGGTGTGTATCCTTCTTTCTTCCCTCCCTTTCTGTACCTTCTATTCTTTCGTTTATTCATCAGTCCATTCATTTGTTCTTCCATTCATTCATCTAATTGTTTCTTTGCCTTTCAGCTAAAATCTAGTGTAGTTCCATTCATCCATCTATCCACTCACCCACCCACACACTCACCCACTCATCTGTCCGTTCATAATGGTCATAATGCCCGCTGTGTGCCAGGCCCTTGCCTAGTACCTGGAAATATCACTTTGGATAAGATGGACCAGGCCTCTGCCTACTAAATATACATTCTGGATCAGGGAAGACAGACAATAAATAAGTAAACCATTTCATATAGAGATACATGTTAAAAAGTAAAAGTACCTGCAATCCAGTAGAATGGGACAAGGGGCTTTGAACTGAGACTGGCAGACTGATAGGAACCAGCTATGGGAAGATCTGTCCATCAAGAGTGGAAGCAACCAGTGCCTCCAACATACCTCCTGAAAGAGAAAGACATTTATCTTTTCCCCTTTTCCTATGTTTCAAGATCATCTGAAAGTTTTACTGCAGGTTGCTTCTTTGTAGTCTTTGCCTCACTATCACTTGGATCTTGAAACATCAGGTCTGCCTTGCCCTGGTCCCACTTTGCTCTGGGTTCCACATCCATCTCTGTGAGTATCTGTGGGTTCACCAACTTTGAACAGATGTGGAAGCTGGGTGCAGTGGTCAGCAGAAATTCTTGTTCCCGAATTTCCCACTCTTCTCCATCAAACTTGATTTCTTCTTAGACATGATGGGGTCTGTAATGCAGGCTTCTGGGTTTTAGAGAAAGTAAAAGTTAAGTAGGCATTTGGACATGTGTCCAGCCCTAGTGTTCAGTAAGGGGTAGGTGCCCTTTCTTAGGCATGAATGACTGATGCAGCCCAGCTTGTTAGGATCATCTGTCATTTTATCTCCTTTCATTGATACTCTTTCCCTCAGCCTCCTTCCCAGTCATGGAGGTATCCTCATGCTGGCCTGAGGGGGGCATTGTTTAGTCCTGTTGGCTAATCTGATGACTCTGAGAACCATGTGAAATGCAGTTTCAGATCATCACTGTCTGTAAGTTTCAACCACAAATTGATTTGTCCCTCCTACCAAATTCTGTTAGAATTAGGACAGAGGGGAGGAAGAACCTAACCAACAACAAAGGTTGACATTTTTAATGGGTTAAATAAGACAGAGAGTATACATATAAATAGAAATCTCAATTTTAACATAGGATACTCAAATTCAAAAACTGCATATTAACAGGGCAAGCATAGGCTGCAGAAAACTTGTCATTTTGACTGATAATAAGAAGACAGGTCCAGGTGTGTCAGTTGAGAACAAGTTCAGTGTGATCAGCCGCCTGACAAATCTCAGATTCTGTTAATCTTAGTGCGTCTCTGTGTAGTGAATGTTGCTGCTTTTCGTTCTGATGACCCATGACTGTATTTTACACTTTTTATTTGGCAAGCATTAAGGATGATTGAGCGGTACATTTATTTTTAAATCGTGATTTCAAAATGTGGTGCTGTTTCTTGACATTTTCATTATATTAATTTTTCTATCAGCTGAAGGATGTTAACACAGGAAGCCCTGCATTATAAAAATCTGTCAATTTGAGGACTATTTATAATATAAATAGTGAATTTGCAATCTGGATATATACTATGAAGACTGTCTTTTTAAAATTTTCTTTTCTAAGAATGTTTTTATATATTCAGAAATTTTGCTTTTTTCCTTAAGTAAAATAGCTTAAGAAGAATGGAAAAGTGAATTCTATAAAGTGGAATAATAATTTTGAGTGTACGTGTGAGTCTAGTTGGATAAAAGCTTACTATGAAATAACTAATAAGGGATGTATAAGGCTAACCACAGGGGTCTTTTTATTTCATCATAGAAAGCTGGCTTCTAGGAATATCATATTCCAGGTTTTTAGCTTATTATTTTTTCCACTGATTCATAAACATGTCTATTTTCTCATTTGATTTGACACTTAAAAAGATAACTCTTATAGCAGGTATGTCTAGGTACATACTGAATTTTTTTTTCTTAATGAACTCTGGGGGGTGGTGTTCTGTTTAATATTATGATCATTTAAGTTTATCACTGTGCTAGTTTTGTACTTTTAAAGTGAAGGGGTCTGAAAGAGTCCTGGAAAAACAGCTTCCAGTGGCCATGTGGTGACCTTGAGTTTGCTATTTCTCATCATATAGTCTGCAGTTTCTGTGATTGGGTGTGTAACTCAGTGGTAGAGGATGTGCTTAGCATACACCAGACCCTGGGTTCAATCCCCAGCACCAAAAACCAAAACAAATCAAAAAAGGTGTAGTTTCCTTGTAGGTAGAATGATATCCTCCTCCCAGGTGTCTAGACCCTAATCTCTAGAACCTATGAATGTGCTACTTACACAGCAAAGGGACATTGCAAGTGTGATTAAATTAAGGGTTTTTGGTGGAGAGATTATCCTGTATTATCTAGGTGGGCTCAATGTAATCAAAAGGGTCCTCATAGAGAAAGGAGACAGGAGAGTCAGAATAGAGATGTGAGGAAGGAGGCAGAGGCCATCCTCACTGTATAACAACCCTCTCTCAGGTAACTAACTAATCCAGTCCTGTGAGAGTGAGAACTCACTCCTGCGAGAAAGGCATTAATCCATTCACGAGGGCTCCACGCTCAGGATCTGAGCACCACCCACCAGACCCCACCTCCAACCCCAGCGCAATGTCAACGTCAGCATGATTTTCAGTGGGGATACACCCCACTCGAACCACAGCCATCAACTGCCAACTTCAAGAAGCCACTGAGTAAATGGCACACAGTTAAATAGAAATGTGGAATCAGATTTAAAAGCAACTCAGACTCATGAACTCAGTTGAGAGGAAGCCACATTGCAAGAGAAAAGACCAGTGAAATGTGATGAAGACAGAAACATGTTACTCTGAGAAAAGAAACCAGATTACCAAAACTGGATAAGTGGGTAAGAAGACCAACAGGAGGATCACTTTTGGAACTAAGAGGAATGAGACAGACGGGGAAATTATGAGAGAGAAGCTAAGGATTGTGGAGAATATGTACAAGACATCGGATAGTTGTAGATATTTTAGTTTTGGTATTGTACAAAAATTTCTGAATTTCAATAATTAAAAGAAACCTAGGATAAGCATTAAAGAGGTAGCAGGCTACCTACAGAGAGCATCAAATCCGACTTAAACTGCATTTTAATCCTCAACACAAAATGCTAGAAGACAAAGTAGTGCCATTTACGTATTTTTGAAGGAACAGGTTGTCAAGCAAGATTTCTCTAGGCTTTCTGTGTGCAAGGTTTCTAAACTCATTCATGCAATGGGTAAATGAAAGTCATTTTCAGAAATACAGTGAATTCAATGTCTCTGCATTACATTTGTGAAAAAAGAAATTAGTTGAAGTACATATCCAAATGAAAAAATTATCAATAAAAATAAATCAGGAAATGGGAAGTGTTGGTATAAATAATGCAGAAGTAAGCAATTAAAGCAATAAAATGTAAAGTTAAGCTTGAATTGTTGATGTTAATGTGGTTTCTTCATAAAATCTGGGAGGTAGAGTGGAATACAAAATCTAACCATGTTGCAAAGAATACACACACACACACCATTCATGTACACTTATTAGATATATGATTTCAAATAGATATTGAAAAATGCAGTTAGAAAATTGATGTATATTTCTAATCACTAGGAAAAGAAGACAACAAGCAAATGAAGAGTTAATCAAAATAGCAGAAGACAGAAAAAAGAAACTAAAGTGAGAAAATGTAGTAAACAATGCAAAAAATAAGATGCCAGGAAAAAAATTAAGATATGTCAGCCATCACAATAAAAGAGAGTTGTATAATATTCTCTATTAAATGACAGTGCTTTTGGATTTGGGGACAAAAGGCAAAAATTGGATAGATGCCATTGACCAAAAGATGTGATTAAACTGACAGACCAAGGCATTAGTAAAGAAATATCTAGAAGTGAGGGCAAAAAAGGACTCTGAATATAAGATCAAACAGAATGTGATACAAAAAATAATCCTAAACAGAATAGAGGATTGAAAGCCATACTAAAAGTGTCATGGTCATCAAAATGTTTGGCACTGCATTTTCTGATAAGTTTTGATCATAGAAATAGAATGTACTGAGTCAGGAGAAGTAGAAAAACATGACTTGGTTGGCAGGACAAGAGTCCCAAAGACAGACATGATGGATGTGATATTCTGAGGCCTCCCAGTGTGAGAGGAACTGGGTAGGAATTTGTGTGGAGGACAACTTGCAGAAAGTCTCGACTTGTCAGTGAAAGGAAATGTGTTGAGGCTGTGAGCTTGGATACATCTGGGACACTGGCCACCATTTCTTCTCTGCCTCATGGTTAAGACCAGAATAAACACAGTCATCCCTCTGGATGTGAGAGCTCCACACCCACGGATTCAGCTAGCTGCAGATTGAAAATATTCAAAAACCATGAACAAATTTTTTCATCTTGTCATTATTCCCTAAACAATCCAGCAAAAGAACTATTTGTATAACATTCATTCTATATTAGGTATTAAATCCAGAGATGATTCAAAGTATGTGAGAGGATATGCATAGAATCTATGCAAATTCTTCTCCATTTAATATAAGGACCTTGAGCATCCATGGATCTGGCTATGGGCAGGGATAGGGAGACCTAGAATCAGTCTCCTGAGGATGCCAAAGGTCAGCTGTAAGCCAAGGGTTCCCAGAATGCCATTCTCACCTCTTCTCTCTCTTATGATGCCCTTTTGTTGGGTTACTGTTGGCCGACAGGCTTTACTCTCTTGTGATCTCCCTTTGCTGAGAAGTTGGAGACTGCCCAGAAAGAGTAGAAGAGGGTCAATAACAATATCAGCTTCCGTTTTCCATGATGCAGGAAGTCTTAAAATAGACTCTTTCTATCATTACAGAATTAATACCCACAGGGTGTTTTGCATTGATGCTTATTAGTTATATAATAGGTTTCCTTTTGGCATATTCGTAAATGTATGTAACATAATTTATCAATTTCATTTCTTTGTGTATCCACTCACCCTCTCCTCCTCCCTTCTTCTGATCACCTTTCTCTACCCTATGGTCTTCCCTCTACTTTCAAGACAACCTTTTTCTAAATTTTTTTTTATGTATTTTTCTTTTTTCCTCTAGCTTCCAATTAGCAAAAGCATACTTGCCTTTCTGAGTTTGGCTTGTCTCACTTAACGTGGTGCTCTTCAGTTCCATCCATTTTTATGCAAATGACAAGATTTCATTCTTCTTTGTGACTGAATATACCACGTTTTAAAATGTGTTCATCTGTTCACAGACACCAAGGTGACTTACGTGGCTTGGCCATTGTGAACAGTGATGTGATAAACGTGTATGCATATGTATCTCTGACATGCTGACTTTAATTCTTTTGGATAAATACAGAGGAGCGATATAGCTGGATAATATGGTGGTTCTATTCTAGTCTTTTGAGGAAACTCCATACTTATTTCTTACTAGTTATCCTAATTTACATTCTTATCAAGAGTGTACAAGAGTTACCTTTCCCCCACATTTTTGCCAACATTTATTGTTATTTGTATTAATGATTGCCATTCTGATTGGAGTGAGATGGAATCTCAAATTGTTTTTATTTCCATTTTTTCGATGACTGAAGGAGTTAAACATTTTTTCATATAATTGTTGGCCTATTATACTACTTCTTTTGAGAAATGCCAGTTCAATTCATTTGCCCATTTAGTGAATGAGTTATTTGGGGGTATTTTGGTGTTAAGTTTTTTGGTGTTAATATCCTGGATATTAATTCTCTGTTGGGAGAATAGCTGGCAAGATTTTCTCCAATTTTGTAGGCATGCACTTCACACTCTTGTTTTCTTTGCTGTGAAGAAGCTTTATTAAATTTGTTGCCATCCCTTATCAATTCTTGGTTTTATTTCCTGAGCTTCAGGAGTCCTACTGAAAAAGTCAATGCCTGTGCCTATGTGTTGGAGTACTGACCCTACATTTTCTTCAAGCAATTGCAAAGTTTCTGGTCTAATTTCTCCTAGATTTTTCCATCCATTTTGAGTTGACTTTTGTGCAGGGTGAGAAATAGGGATATAGTTTTATTGTACATATGGATGTCCAGTTTTCCCAACACCATTTGTTAAAGAGGCTATCTTTTCACCAATATATGTTTTTGGCACTTTTGTCAAAGATTGGAAGACTGTAGCCTTGTGGTTTTGTCTTGGCATTTTCTATTCTATTACATTGGCTGGTGTGTCTTTTTACACCAGTACCATATTGTTTTTGTTTTGTTTCTATTCTGTAGCATAATCAAATTATGTACAGATGACTCCAGTCTTGCTCTTTTTGCTCAGGATTGCTTTGGCTATTCTGGGTCTTTTGTTCTTTCATATGAATTTTAGGATTATTTATCTGGGCCTGTGAAGAATGTCATAGGTATTCTGATAGAGATTGGATTGACCGTGGATCCCTATTGGTGGTATGGCCATTTTAACAATACTAATTCTGCCTTTCCATGAACATGGGAGATAATTCATCTTCTAGTGACTTATTCAATTTCTTTTCTCAGCATTCTGACAGTTTCCTTTTATTTACTTTATTATTTTTTTGAAGCTATTGTGAATGAAATTGTTTCTCTGATCTTTTTTTTTGGTTGTTGGGTTTTTTACATGTTTATATAAAAGCATCTTGATATTGTATTCTGCATGTTGATTTTGTATTCTGCTACTCTACTGAAGTTGTTTATCCCCAGATATAGAAGCCTTCTGAAGGTGGAGTCTTATGGGTCTTCTGAGTATAGTATTATTTGCAAATAGGGATAATTTCATTTGTTCCTTCCCTAGTTATATTCTTTTTATTTATTTCTCTACCCTAATTTCTCTGGATAGAAATTCAAGTGGTATATTACATAGAGTGGTAAAAGTGGACATCCTTGGCTTGTTCTTGATTTTAGAGGAAATGCTTTCAGTTTTTGCCCACTCAGTGTGGTATTGGCTTTCAGTTTGTCACATTTAGCCTTTCTTATGTCAAGGTCTTTGTTAGTTCCTGTCATTTTGCTTTATTTCTGTTTGATTTAATTTTTATTTGCTTATCTCTTCTTATACTGAGATTTATTTTTTCTAGTTTGCTGGTTGCTTTTAATCTTCTTCTGTGTAGGATTCAGTTGGGTATCTTCTGCTTCTTTTAATGGTTTCTTCAAGGTTTTTTATCATGAATGGGTCTTGAATTTTGTTGAAGGCTTTTTCTGCATTTATCAAGTTGGTTATGTGATTTTTATCCTTGATTCCATTTAGTGGTTTGTTGTGCTTATTGATTTGTGAATGGTGAACCATCCATGCATCTCTGGGATGAAACCAATTTGAACAAGATGTGTGATCTTTTTAGTGTGTTGTTAAATTCAATCTGAAAGTATTTTATTAAGGATTTCTATATCTATGTTTGTCAAGGAGTTTGGTCTGTAATTTTCTTTCCTTGATGTGTCCTTATATAGTTTTGGTATCAGGGTGATAGTGGCTTCATAAATGAGTTTGGAAAGAGTTCCCTGCCTTTTTATTTCATAGAATAATTTGAGGAGCATTGGTATTAATTCCTCTTTAAAGATTTGATAAAGTTTAGCTGTGAATCCATCTGGTCCTGGTCTATTCTTTTTTGGGGAAACATTTTATTTTTACTTCAGTCTCATTGCTTTTTATTGATTTGTCTTTTTATATCCACTTTGTTCTATTTTGGTAGGTTGTATGTGTCTAGAAATTTATCCATTTCTTCCATATTTTCCAATTTTTTGGAGTATAAGTTTTCAAAATAGTCCCTAATTATCCTATGGATTTCAGTGGTATTTTTGAAATATCCCCATTTTGTCCTCTACTTTTGTTAATTAGGGTGTTCTCTTTCTTTTGCTTAGTTCGGTTAAGGGTTTACCAATCTTTAATATTTCAAAGAACCAACTCTTTGTTTCATTTTTCCCTTGATATTTCTTTTATTACCTATTTCATTAATTTCAGTTCTGGTATTTATTATTTCTTTCCTTCGACTGGTTTGGGATTGGTTTGCTCTTGTTTTTCTAAGACCTTGAAGTGTATCTTTATTTATTTGTGATCTTCCTGGCTTTTTTATGTAGGTACTCATAGGTATAAAATCTCCCTCTTAGAACTACCTTCACTCTATGGATAAATTCTGGTATATAGTGTTTCTATTCTTGTTTGATTCCAGATTCTATCTGTCCCTTTAGTGTTTGTTTTATGAAATTGGGTGCACTTGGGCATGAATAACTACACTCATTTTCCATCCTTTCATTTTCCATCTGTAGATGTCTTTACCAACGAGGTATCTTTCTTGTAGACAACATGAGGTTGGGCCTTGGTTTTTAATCCTATCTGCCAGTCTGTGTCTTTTAATTGGAAAATTAGGATTGTTTAAATTAAATGTGATTATAGAGAAGCATGTATTACTTCCTGTCATTTTGTTTTATTTCTGTTTGATTTAATTTTTATTTCCTTAACTCTTCTTATACTAAGATTTATTCTCTCCTGAGTTCACTGGTTGATTTTAATCTTCTGTGTAGGATTCCATCAAGTATCTTCTGCAGTGCTGGCTTGGTAGTCAGGAATTCCTTTAGTTTGTATTTACTTGGAAGGTTTTTATTTCTTTTTCAACTTTGAATGATAGCTTTGCTGGATACAGCAAATCTAGTTTGGTAGTCGTTTTCTTTTCTTTTTTAATTTCAGGGTCTGAAATACGTCATTCTAGTCCCTCCTCTCCTCAGAGCTTCTCCTGGAGAATCTGCTCTTCTGTTGATTGCTTTAATTTTACAAGTCACTTGATTTTTCTGTCTTTCAAATTTTAGAATTCTTTCCTTGTTCTTTGTTTTGAAGTTTTAACTATAATGGGTCATGGAGAGGTTCTTTTCTGGTCTTGTCTATGGAGTTTCAAATGCCTCCAGTATCTGAATGTCCTTTGCATTCCCAAGGTTTGGGGGATTTTCTGCTATTATTTTGCTGAATAGATTATTTATGCCATTAGCCTGTCTTAAGATAGGTCTCTAATGTTGTTCCAGAGTTCTTGTATGTTCTCTTCATAGTTTCTTCTTTGTTCCTTTACTGGAATATTCAAGTTTATCCACCTTGTCTTTAAGCCTTGAAATTCTGTCTTCTGCTTGACTTAGTCTGTTGGAGTTTCAGCTGAATTTTTAATTTGACTCATTGTTCTTTTCTTTCTTTCTCTTTTTTTTTGTACTGAAAATTGAACCCAGGGGTGCTTAACCACTGAGCCACATCCCCAACTCTTTTCATTTTTTATTTTGAGACAGGATCTCACTACATTGCTTAGGGCCTTGCTAAATTGCTGATCTAGCCTTGAACTTGTGATCCTCCTGCCTCAATCTCTTGAGCAGCTGGGATCACAGGTGTGCACCACCGTATCTGGATCATTGTGTTCTTCATTTTCAAGGTTTCTATATGGCTCTTTTTCAGAATATCTCTTTATTGAATTTCTCACTCATATCCTATGTTGTCTTTCTTAATTCATTCAGCTTTTTATTTGTACCTTCTTTGAGTCCACTGGTCATTTTTGCAGTCTATTTTGAAGATTTGATCTCCTGCACTTTATGCACTATATCTATGGATTCATTTATTGGGCATTGTGAACTTTTTGAGGGTTTTTTGGCTTTTTTTAAAATCATGTTTCCTATAATTCTATATTGAGATTTTGAGCATCTCTTAGGATGGATTTCTTTTTCACTATAGTCCAAGGGTCTTTTTAGTGAGTGATTATCTTTTTACAATATGCCTTGGGCTGGGGGTGTATTTGAGTGCCAGAGCATCCACTCAGCATAACCTAAGGGCTAGATTAGCCACCAGCACCATCTTGAGAGAGAATAATTAGCAGTAACAGTGGTATATTAAGAGCATATACTTACACAATATATAATTAAAAACTTACTTAAAAATGATCTCTACAACTCTACTAACCCAAGAGAAAGAATAATGTAGAACAGGTGTATTAGGCATTAATAATAGTATACTTAGTATTAAAATATAGAGAATGAAAGATTAAAAAGGGGAGGAAAGAAGACGAAATAAGGAGAGAAAGAAAGAGAAAAAGAAGGGACCACAAATGAGAAAAAAGAAAAGAGATACCAAGAGAAAAATCCAATTATAATACATAAAGTTAGAAATATGAAAAAATAAATAATAAAGGAAAACAAACAACTTACAAAAAAAAAAAAAAGACAAAAAACTTTCATGAGATTTCTCCTTGCTGAGGTGATTCAAATGGATTCACTTCTTTCCCAGGAGTCAATTTTAGCGTCCACCAGCAATGGGGAGGTTTGTGGGTCACAATTAGGAGTTTGCTTTGTTCCTTCTCAGCTTCAACCCATACAGGCCATACCTGTTAGTGGAATTTGTGGGCTGAACTCTGCTTCTCCTTGCCCTCCAGTGAGTGCTGTGGGGGAAGTTATCCCTGGCAAGCTAGCTCTTCTTTTGGGGGGGCGGGTACTGGAGATTAAACTCAGGGATACTTGACCACTGAACCACATCCCTAGTCCTATTTGGTATTTTTTTTTTTAATTTAGAGATAGGGTCTCACTGAGTTGCTTAATGCCTTGCTTTTGCTGAGGCTGGCTTTGAACTCACAATCCTCCTGTGTAAGCCTCCTGAGCTGCTGGGATTACAGGCGTGAGCTACGACGCCCAGGTGCCCTCATTAACTCTTATTTTTTCCCCAGGTACTGGGTTAAGGCTGTCGCAGGTACTGTGGCTCCAGCTCTCTCACCCTGAGAGCCTGTGTGGACTGATGTGATTTGCACTGCATTCCACCATCCAGAGCCTGTGTCCATGTGCTTGCATGTGTGTATGTTGTGGTGGGGGGTGGGGGTCAGGAGCGTGTCTGGGTTGCAGTGGTGAATTCTCCTAACCCCTCTTAGTGGGGGATGGGTGGTGGGACCTGCGGGGTCAGTGCTAGGTCAGGGGGTTGCAGGCAGCAAGTTTACTACCTGACCCAGTCTTGGCATTGCTGTATCCACACCCAGCCTGCATCCAAAACCAGCTCCTCCTTGACCTTGTCACAAAGCTTTGACTGCCAATTTCAAAGGACCTGCCATAGTGCCTGGTGCAGCTTGGAGCTCCTAGTGGGACTAGGCCACAGTCTCACTTCCGAGCTGCTCTGATTTTTGGCCTGGTTGTCCACTGACCCAGTGAAAACAAATGAAAATGAGGCTGTTGGTTCTTGGAAACATTTTTTTTTTTTTTAAATGCAGGGATTTCTGATCTCTGGTGAAGAAAGCCTAGGTCCACAATACATTTGAAAATGGAAAGTTGTGAAGCACGAGCCTTGTCTTTGTAGGAAAAAAAAAAAACAAAACCCAAAACAAATGAACTTTTGGAGTAGAAAAAAATCTAGGTATATATACATTTAAATATTTGCATTGGTTTATCTCTGTGTCAACCGTGTGGGTTTTACTTTCTTCTCTGTAATTTTTCATATTATCTAAATTTAGTAACCTGGGTATATATTATTTATGTAGTCAGAAAAAGCTATTTCCATTTTGGAGGGGAGAGGAACCCTACCTTGTTGCTTTCTGAATTCCCATTATAATTTTCTCTGCCAACATTTCCTATAGCTTGTGCAGTATGAGACTGCTTATGCAAGATGTTAAATATGTATTCTGTTTTAAAAAAAGATTCTAAGGTCACATTGGGGAAGGCCCGCTTATTCAAGGTTGAATCATTTTCTTTTCTTGTGCTGTGTATTGGAACCTGTCAGAGTATCATTCTGATGGGCACTGTCCTTTTCTGAAAGGATACACTCATTTTCAGATCTCATTGACTGTGGACCTTTATGTACATATATATATGTGTACCTTGAGAAATTAATATTCTGTAGAAAACATCCCCAGACAAATTCACATATCCCAAAATCATTCATTACATTATGTATCTCAGATCCATCCGGGCCCCCATAGCACTGCCAGATCTGATATGATTGGGACATGTACTGGTTCCATTGGTCACCATGCCCAATGGTCTCCCCATAGTGTCTTCTAATTTCTCAGATTATATGTTCCATTGAATCCCCATGCTCAGGGCCCATTTTAATACTGCCATGTCTTGGCTAAATTCGACACTTTGAAAACCTTTGTAAGTCCTCCTCATCTTCTTTCTACTTTAATGTACCCACATGTAGATTATAATTTTTTTAAAAATAAATTTTCTAATGATTTTGTTGTGGAGATGCTAGGGGTGGGGGCTTACCTTGAACAGCAGAGAGCAATAACTTCCAACCTTACAGCATACCAGACTTCTTTGGCCTTATAGTCACCAGGAGTCTTTCTTATTTAACATATAAGCTTGTTGAGTTTTCTTCCCTCAAACTCCCAGAGTTTACCCTGCTGTTTCCTCTTTTCAAATCCAAGGATTTAATGTTTCTTCCCCCTCTGTAATTCAAGACATTAACTCAGCCTCAGAAGCCCCTTTCAAATGGTCACAGTGTTGCTAAAGCCTCTTGAGAGGCAGATAACAGGTATATGGGGGTTCTTATCTTAGGTGAGAGTTAACTTGCTCAGTACTATTCAACTGGTATGTCCTCATTTGGAATTATTTTTCAGGGGTCCATTATCCCTACTTCAGCATTTGGCAAGGTTTGGCTACTTGCCAGTACTTAGGTCCATTATTTTTGAAATTATAACTGAAGAAATTAGCCAATCTTAATCTTTTTAGTGCTTGGGGAATAGAAATATCAAATTCAATTTTCCATGAGGTACCATGAGAAATGGAGAGATTTGGGAGTTTTGCCATAATTTAGGACAGTATGCTTTCTTTATGCTTAAAAATTTTTAAATGTAAAATAATTAGCTGTTTTCCCACAGGTGTTATAGATCCTGGTATTATTGTGTGGCTTGGGCATTTTAAGTTTTATGCTACTAAAAAGAAAAACATGTCTTGTCTTTCTTTTTAAAATTATTGTTTTGTGTCATCTAATAAAGACATAGGAAGGGTCAAATAGCAAATAGGAAGTCCCAGTGGTTTCATGCTTCAACTTGCCTAGAAGTAACTGCTTTTGCTTCTTTGCTTTTTTTCCTAGCCTTTCCACATATCTCCATATCTCTGAATAGAAAATAGATCTCTATTTCATTAATCCATTTTAGATATAAGTTTAGACTTATTAGAGAAATGAGAACATGACTTCATTTTCTACCCCATCATTCCTTCTGCTTCCCCTTTCTCACTTTCCACAGTAGACATATTATACATTTAGCTAAATCAGTATTTAGATTCACATTAACATGTGTCTGTATTATTCATGGCATTGTTATGTAGGGTAGATGGTTGTTGCCTAATTTACTTTTTGTTTTCCAGAAATTGGTACTTGCCTTGGTTTTTCATTGACTTTTTTCAAACCTCCCCTTGCAGGTTCTTAGTAGAATTTTGTACAAGGACAGGATCCAGAAGACAATATCTCTTTGTCTGTTTTCTTCTCAGAGACTGCATTCTGTTTTAGTAGAGCACATCTTGCATTAGCTTCAGCTAAAAGATGGTGTAATGCTAGAGGGCATGCTGGGGTCAACCTTAACATGTCTTGTTTGGCTCTCATTACTTCATTGTGGACTCGTGCAGGCCAATATTCATATCACAGACCTATTTTAATGTTTTTTAGGGAATAACCATTCAGAATTCTCCAAGGGTAAATGGAGGGGAATCTGTCTTCAAGCACCTTTCCCAATTCCCCTTCCTTATTTTAGTCCACCTTTCTAACTGCAACACAAATGAACCAAAGATAATGTCTTAATTAGTTTTCCATTAGTATAATGAAATACCTGAGTTTAGGTACCTAAAAAGAATAGTTTATTTAAACCAAGGTTTTGGAGGCTCAAAGTCCATATGCATAGCAATAGTATTGGTGAGAGGCCCTTGGCTGTATCTCCTCAAGATGGATCACACCACAATGGTGGGACCATGTGAGAGAGGGAGAGATTACATTGCAAGATTGGAAGCCAGAAAGAGCCTCAAGTTCCACTATCCTTTTTGAGGGCACACCTCCCCGACATTTGACCTAAGGACTTTCCATTAGGCCCCTTCTCTTAAAAGTCTTAGTCTTAACTTCACTGCATTGAAGACTAAACCCCAACACATGAACCTTTGGGGGACACACTCAAACCATGTCAAAACCATAACATATGGCCTCTGTATGTTGGCTTCTGGGTGGTTTATTTCTTCATGAGACCCATTAGTTAGCTCAGAAGTCCTCTGGTGCCAAATTCAAATTATTACACGTTTAGTTTTCTTTATGTTTTTATTAATGTATTACCGTGATACATAACATTGGGGTTCATTTTGACATAATCTTGCATTCATGGAATATAATTTGCTTTATTTCAATACATTTAGTTATTTTTAAAATGGCCCTAATAATCAGATTTTTAGCCACTGAGATCTTGATAGTCCATGAAACCTTCTTTAGCATGGGTTAGCTATTGTTAAGATAGTTGCTTTAGTCAGGGTTCTCTAGAGGAACAGAATCAACAGGAAGTATGATTATAAAAAGGAGATTTATTAGATTGACTTACACGACCAGAAGCTGGATAGTACATGATGGCCATCTGCAGGCTAGAGAGCTGGAAGAACCAGTAGCTGCGCAGTCCAAGAAGTGGAAGCCCCAGAACAAGAAGGATCAACAGTGCTACCCTAGACCGAGACCAGGGCTTCTGGAAACTCCCTCTAGAATCACTGGCAGAGTCCACTTTGGAAGAGTGAAGAAGTAAGAGTCCAATATCCTCAGATGATCGAAGCAGCAATCACGAACCCGTCCAAGAAGAGTCTGCATTTGCCTCCTTGTTCTTCCAACTTTTATTCCATCCAAGCCACCATCCTATTGGGCAGTGCTGCCCATGCTTAGGGAAGGTCTCCACTTCAGTTCACTATCCCACATTCCAATCATTCCTAGACAAGCCCTCATTGACACACCCAAAGCTTCTTAATCATTCGCATTTCTTAACACAACCAAGTTGACAGTTCAAATTAGCCATTACGATAGTGCATTGTGGTTTAGACTCCAGCTACTGCTGCCCTTCAGATCTCTCTGTCCAGACTTCTACTGTGCTTCTGAGTGAGTCACCTGGAAATCAAACCCCCTTCTGAAGCCCCTCTTCCTGGGAGTTCCCTTCTGGATGGTATACCCATGAACTTCAGACCGTGGATGTCTCACACTGAGGGACCCTGCCCTCCCACACAACATTGTCTGAGCACCACCTGAGAAAGCTTATGTGTGTTACTAACTTTTTTGGTCATATTTCTTTCCTTGACTAGCCTCCAAATTCCCCAAACCTTCTATACCAAGGTAGACTCAATTGCAGGGGTGCTCACTGAGACTTGTGCCTAAATCTAATGTGAATATTCTGTGATGTACACAATGTTGTTCTCTTTTTGAATTTTCTGTCTCTTAATTTTCTTTCATTTGTTCATTCCTTCCTTCCCTTCTTCCTTTCACTGGGAACTGAACCCATGCATGCTAAGAAAGCACTGTACCACTGAGCTCCACTGAGCTATATCACTAGTCTTTTTTTAAAAAGGTTTTAATAAGTGCTTTATACATAATAGTGGGGTTCATTTGGACATAATCATATACGCAAGGAAGATAATTTGCTCCATTTCAGTCTCCAGTACTTCTTCTTTCTCTCTTTTCCTCCCTCCCCCTATTTCTCTTCTTCTCTACTATCTTCTTTTATTTGTTATTTTTTAAACTGGTGCTTTATAGACATACATAAATGTAGAATTCACTTTGTTATATTCATATATGTACATAGCATAATTTGGTCAATTGCATCCTGCAGTTCCTCCCTTTTCCTGTCACTCCTCCTTTTCTCAGTCCTTTTCCTCTACTAATCTCCTTTCTAATTTCATGGAATTTCTCCCCCCCGCCACTTATTTTGCTCTAACTCGTGCATATGAGAGAAAACATATGACCCTTGACTTTCTGAGTATGGCTTATTTCACTTAGCATGGTGTTCTCCAGTTCCACTCATTTACCAACAAATGCCATAATTTTATTCTTCTTTATGGCTGAGTAAAACTCCATTGTATGTGTGGGTGTGTACACACACACACACACACACACACACAAACACACACACATATATGGTATATCTACACTATATTTTTTTTTATCCATTCCTCTTTAATGGGCTGGTTGCATAACTCTATAGTTCTTTTTAAACTTCATTTTGAGATAGGGCCTCACTAACTTGCCCAGATTGGCCTCAAATTTGTGATCCTCTTGCCTGAGCCTACGCAGTGTCTGGGATCACAGGCATATACCATCACACCTAGCAGTTTTCTTTTTCTTTGTACTGCTGCATCAGGATTCATCCTTGTCAGTTCTGTCACATCAGTTCCACCTGCCTCTCTTTTTCATAGCTTCCCAGGTTTGTTCACAGTCAATAGTCATTCATTGCTTCCATCAATCTTTATTCCTTCCTGCTTATCTGAGTCTTCCTCTGGGTCATTTTTCTTTCCCTTAGTGTAGGTTTGCTGGTGACAAATTTGGCTTTGATTACCTAAAAATGGTCTTTATTTTGCCTTCCTTTTAGAAGGATGTTTTCTTGGTTATAGAATTCTGGGTTGCTGATTATTTTCCTTTCAGGACTTAAAAGGTGGTTTCCAACATTTCTGTTAGAAATTGTCAGTCTTTTTGTTACTCCTTTGAAGGTAATGTGTGTGTGCCCACTTCACTCTTATGTTGCTTTTAAGATTTCCCCTTTTCTTCAGTTTTTCCTTTCTCTTTTATGTAGTTGGCCAGTGTGGCTTTGCAGAGTCTCTTGATATTTGATATTTTATTTGTTTTAGGAAATTCTAAGCCATTGCTTCTTCTACTTCAGTCCTGTGGTTTGGATATATTTTGAGTATGTTCCCCAGTGTTTCGGGTATTGAAACTTGATGCCCACTGTGAGTCCTTAAGAGGGCAGAATCTTAATCTGATTATAGTGTTTAGAGGCGGGGCCTTTGAGAGGCAATTCGGAATATATAATGGCATTAAGGAGGAACCCTCAAGATATGATGGCTTTATAAGAAGAGGGACAGAAACCAGAACATGTATGTCCTGTCTCTTGTCATGTGATATCCTGTGCCACCTTCAAACTCTCAGTAAAAAGGCCATCAGGAAGGCTAGCTGTGTGGTCTGGAATCGCAGCTCAGTGGTAAAGTGTGTGAGGCCCTGGGTTCAATCCTCAGGGTCACATGAAAGTAAATAAATAATGTAAAGGTATTGTGTCCATCTAGGACTAAAAAAAATAAAAATAGAAATAAAAGAATGCTAGCTGGGGGCTCTTGACCTTGGACCTAGAGAACTTTGAACCAAAGTCAATTCCTTTTCTTTACAGTTACCTAACTTCAGGTATTTTGTAATGATCTTTGGGTGCTGAATGTTCTCCAGTGGTCCATATGTTTAAGAATTATTCTCCAGGGTGGTACCCTGAGAAGTGATAGAATCCTCAGGGGATGGGGCCTTATAGGAGGTCTCGCCTCACCAGAGGCCAAAGCAATGGGACCACTCCATCCTGACTGGAAACTCCAGAACTGTGAGCTAAATAAGCCTTTTCTCTTTATAAGTTAATAATCTCAGGTGATCTGTTATAGTAACAAACTATTACAGCAGTGAAACACAAATTAACATATTAATTTTCTTCCTCTTGGAACTTGAGTCATACACATCAGGCCTTTTCATTGTGCTCTACATCTTTTTAATATTCTTTGTGATTTTTTTTCCCTCTGTGCATGTTTAGCTTGGGTGCTTGCCATAATTGACTCATCTTCTAGTTTTCTAGTCCTATACTCTGCTGTCTAGCTTTTTGTTAAATCCATCTGTTGAGTTATTAATTTTAGATATTATATTTTTTAGTCTTACATTCTATCTGATTATTTTTGCAGATTATAGTTATTTGGTGAAGTTCTTTGTCTTATTCATCTGGCTTATTTCCCTGTATGCACTAATTATAATTGTTTTGAAGTTGGTCAGCTAACTTTATTTTCTGGATTACCTGGTGGCCATCATTTTAAATCAGACAGGTACTGGGCTGATTCAGAAATGATTTGCTGTCCTGGTGTCAGTCTTGCTCTTGTTTGCCCTGGCTTTTCAGAGTTTGTATTCTTCAATTCTCCCCGCTTCTTGTGTTTCCCAATTACAGTTGTTTTCTCCCTGCTCCTTTTCAGTGGATTTTTGTTAGGATTTGAATCTCTTACCTTTAGAACTTGAAAACCATCCCAGGGAACCTGTCCCTAGGAAAAAACTAACTGTGTTTGGATCCCAAGTCTCCACCTGTAGCCCTACTGGGGTCTCCCTCAGAACTGGCTTTCTCTAGTTGTTCTTGGCTCCTTCTTGTACCCTGACTTGGCTACCATCTCTAGGGTAAAGGAAGCTACAAAGTTTAGTCTCTTCATGGAGAGAGGTTTATTCCTCCCTGGTGTTTGTCTGAATTTTGCTGCTCTCAGGGGTATTTCCAGTGTTGTCTAGTTTTTCCTACAGTTCTTGCTGAGGACACTGCCTTGCTGCTACCTTCTTCACCGGAGCTGGATCAAAGACCTGTGCTACCACGAACTGCCTTTTAGAACCATGAATGAACCACAGTTGTACGCTAACGGTCATAGCATACTTGCTTATTGTTCTCAGGTAGGCAAGATGTGTCGTACCAGCACAAATTTAAGTAATGGTGCCTGAAATACTGCGGAGGGAAGGATTGCAAGGTGGCATCTCCTCTCGACCTGTGATGCGGCGATGTATGAGGCTGGTCTCTTCAGTTCACAGGAAGGGGATGCCACCAGTTTGCCATTTCTGTGCTAGTTGAGTGATTCCACTTTATTTTACATTTATTTTATTTTACATTTGGACAAAATCCATAAAGAAAAGGAAAGCACATTAAGTTAAATATTGCCTTTGTATGTGGAGAGAACTGGTGATTAGGACCTGTCAAGCAAAATTTTAGGTTTTTGGGAGTGCTGCTATTACTGATTTGGTAAAATACTGGTCTAGGCTCTCTATGCATTTTTAGTTTGTGTAGTACATAAGTTAGACTTTGAGTGGACTCCATGATACTGTGTCTTTATAGCATATTTGCTATAAATTCTGAATAAATTATCCCAATCATTATTCTAAAATGTGCTAAATTGCTTCTGTTCTTACAGTTGTTAGCATTATGCACATTATTCCATTTTGATTTTTTTTTTGCTGAGCAAAACATAATTGCTTTTGTGGAATATAGCTCCATTGATGGTGTAATCAAATATTAAAAATAGAATTGCAGAATTTTGCAGAAAATGCCATTAAAGAAGCACTGAATGCCTGTCTTCACTCCTGTTCATAGCTATTCTTTTCAGACTAGAGCTATTAGAGGGAATCAAATTTTGATTTGAGAATATGTTTATGGAAAATAGCCATTCATTATATTTGCAAGATAATATCCACCTACTTATATGCTGTAGCCACACGGAAAGTTTCTTACTTTTATTTTTAAACTCAGTTTATTGCATGTAAACCTGTAGATCTGTGTCTTTGAACAGGTGACTTCATACCTTGAAGATGTGGTTTCTTTGCATGAGGGGAAGAAATGAGCACCTCACAGTCGATGTTCTGTGATATAGCCATTATGAAAGTATGCAGCCAAGTTGTCCCTTGGGTTCTACGTTGAGGCTGACCAAATGCTCCTTATCCTACTGCTCCACATTTCCTTGGAATGCCATCATTTTAGGAAGACTAGAAGTTATGAAACCATAACAGAGTTTGGTAGGAAGAGGGGAGGAGATGGTTTATGACCAGAGTACTGTAAGTATGGATTGTCTGGTGAATTAAAGTCACAGTGTATTTTGGGGATTAAAGTTGTATGGAGTGTTTTACATTACACATCAAAAGAAACACATAGTGGGGTAGAAGAGATGTGCCATTTGAAAAGTAAGTTGCCACAGCAGATACATCCCTTTGAAAAACTGATTTGGACTGGGAGCTATGAACATAGATGAAGGGTATTTAACAACCAGTCAAATTAACCAAAAGCAAGACCAAGGAGAATGTTCTCAACACTAAGTCCATTCACCTTTCATCTTCTTAATAAATAACTAAAGAGAAAACAAATCAAACTGTGTAACATGTAAATATATGCATATAAATATATTGCAGAACAACATATAAACATATAAACATATAAATATAAACATATAAACATATAAATATATTGCAGAACAAGGAAAAAGAAATAATACCTAGCAGACTGAAAATAAAAATGTAGTGGAGTATCCAGATAAAAATGTCAGGATATTGCATTTGCAATAGTGTGAAAAAATAGAAGGAAATGACTTTTAGCAATTGGAGGGGTTGGTTCATTTACCATCTTATTTTAGAACCTTTTAAGTACATGTGAATGAAAAAACTTCAGGTTGAAATCACTAAAAGAAAGAGAACAAGAGACATGTTAAGGAAATCTGGTCCTAGGCCAACATGATGAAGATTTGGACCTACTTTTTCTTCTATTAGGTGCAGGATCTCTGGTCTAATTCCTAGATCCTTGATCTATAAAAGCAGGAATCAATAATTGGTATAGAGTTAAACTGAAAAGCTTTTTCTCAGCAAAGGAAACAATTGGCAGTGTGAAGAGAGAGCCTACAGAGTGGGAGAAAATCTTTGCCACACACATTTCAGACAGAGCACTAATCTCCAGAATCTATAAAGTACTCAGAAATCTTTACACCAAGAATACAAATAATCCAATCAATAAATGGGCCAAGGAAATGAACAGACACTTTACAGAAGAAGATCTACAAGCAATCAACAGATATATGAAAAAATGTTTAACATTCCTAGTTATAAGAGAAATGCAAATCAAGACCATCTTAAGATTTCATCTCAACCCAATTAGAATGTCTTTTATCAAGAATACAGGCAACATCAGGTGTTGGCAAGGATGTGGGGAAATGGGTACACTCATACGTTGCTGGTGGGATTGCAAGTTGGTGCAGCCACTCTGGAAAGCAGTGTGGAGATTCCTTAGAAAACTCTGAATGGATCCACCATTTGACCCAGCTATCCCACTCCTTGGCCTATCCCCAAAGGACTTAAAATCAGCATACTACAGTGATGCAGCCACATCAATGTTCATAACTGCTCAATTCACAATAGCTAGATTATGGAACCAACCTAGATGCCTTTCAATAGATGAATGGATAAAGAAACTGTGGTATATATACACAGTGGAATATTACTCAGTCATGAAGAAGAATAAAATCGTGGCATTTGCAGGTAAATGAATGAAGTTAGAGAGTGCCATACTAAGTGAGATTAGCCAATCCCAAAAAACTGAAGGCCAAATGATCTCTCTAATAAGTGGATGATGATGCATAATGCGGGGTGGAAGGGAAGCAAGAATGGAGGAAGGATGGATTGCATAGAGGGAAGGGAGGGTGGGGTTGGGGTTGGGGGTAAGAATAATAACAGAATGAGACAGACACCATTGCCCTGTGTAAATGTATGAATGCACAGATGGTGTGACTCTACTTCGTGTACAACCAGAGAAACAACAGCTGTACTCCACTTGTATACAATGGATCAAAATAAGTTAATAAAAAAAAAGAAAAAAAGAAAGAGAACAAGAGAGATTGTAGGTGAGGAAAAGAGAGAGAGTTGAGGGAAACTGATAAGTGAAAGAGGGAAAAATTGTGTGAAAATGAAAGTAAAAAGAAATAAAAAAATAGAAAATAAAAATTAAAAGTAAAAAATTAAAAATGCCAAAAAGAAGTGAAAGCAAATGGCATTTGCCAGTAAATGGACAGAACTAGAGACTATCATGCTAAGTGAAATAAGCTGATCCCACAAAATCAAGGGCCGAATGTTCTCTCTGATATGTGGATGCTAACACACAACAAAGGAGGGTAGGGAAGGGAGGAATAGAAGTTCAATGGATTAGACAAAGGGGAATGAAGGGAAGGGAGGGGGAGGCAAATAGGAAGTACAGTAGAATGAATCAGACATAACTTTTCTATCCTTTTATTTGAATATTCAAGCAGGGAAACTCTGCATCAGCTACAACCACTAGAATAGAATTAAGTTATACTTCATGTATATCTAAAAAGAACAAATAAAGATAAAAAATAAAAAAGGGCTGGAGATATAGCTCAGGGCTAATGCACCTTTGGGTTCAATCTCCAGTATACAAAATATAATAAATAATAAAAATAAGTTTTGGGATTCTGTTTCTTTTTTTTTTTAAATGAAGCACTTAGAAAAGAAAAAAAAAGGAGTCTATGGGCATGTAGTGATTGACAATACTTTAAGGAAAATGTATGCTCAGGCATTTAGAGAATGTAGAAGACACAGAAATAAAAGAATGAGCCAGGCGTGGCCATGTATATCTGAAATCCCAGAGGCTGAAGAGGACCACAAGTTTGAGGCCATCCTTGGCAATGTCGATAGACCCTGTCTCAAAATGAAAAATAAAAAAGACTGAGAATGTAGCTCAGTGGTAAAGTCACCCTGGGTTTAATCCCCAGGACCCCCTCCCTGCAAAAAGGAAAGAAAAGTATGATAAAAGAATTCAGTTACTTGAAGTAGACAGTAAAAGGAAGATGACACACAATTCAGAGGGAAATACATCACAAGAACACAATAATTGAAACACTAAAAAACATTAATGTGTCTACCAGATCAGGAAGGTGGAAAATCTTAGTGGAGATTTCCCCTTCCCCAATCCTAATCTGAAGATATATGTGAGTTATCAAAATCTGGTTACACTATAGTCAGTCTGCAACTAGCCATGTATATTTAAGAATTTATCTTTCAATAAAATCCTGATTGTCCAATGGTTAAGATCACTGTAAATCCCTAAAGGTTTTACATTTTATTTCTTAAAAGTGAATTCTGTATCCAATAATCACCACCATCAAAATGCTTTTTTAGAAGAGTATGTCCTTTTACAATGAACACAGGGGAGAAAGAACAAGATCAGCAACTGGGACTGTTGGTTCCAGTTATGTTACTGTATAGCTTATGATTTTTAGGAGGGGCTTCATTGGTTCCTGTGGACATAATGGACATGTTGGACTAGAATTTTTCCTCCAGTTTTAAATTTCTAAAATTTTAGGGATATGGTAACAAATTTAAATAAAGTTGATTCTTTAGCAACCAAAAAGAAAAGTCACTAAAAGAAAAGAAATAAATGGTATAAGTCAGTAGAAAGAAAAAATAAAACAAAAAATCAATAAAAATATGACAAAGGAAATTAAAAACATAGGAAAAATGAGGTAACACAAAAAACAAAAAAATAGAAACAAACCTAGATATTTTAATGGCCTCAATAAATGTAAATGGAGCAAACCTACTTGTTAAACGACATAGATTATCAGATCAAATAAAAAACAACACAACAGCCATATGCTGTTTTTGAAAACATACCTTCAACTTAAGGAAGTGGTAAGTTTGAAAATAAAAGGGTATAAAAGACAAACTAGGCAGACATTTTAACCCAAAGAATCTTGACAGAACTATTTTCCTACCAGAAGAGACTAAGTAAAAAAATCTTGTTAGGGAGAGGATCATCATATATACCAAATGGATACTTTTTTATTCTTTGTATACTCCTTTGTAAGAAATATTTTTTATTTATGACAGTAGAATATATTTTGACATATTTTACACACACAGAGTACAATTTCCCATTCTTCTGGTTGTACATGATATGGAATTACATTGGTCATGTATTCATACTTCTTATTAAAAAACTCTAAGGTTTCAAAGAAAAGTAGATCAAGCTGGAGATATAAATTGATCTGTTATCAAAGGGAGAGATTTCAATGCACATCAATTATCAATAGATCTATGAAAGAAAATTTAATATAATGTAGCAATATGAAGAACACAATGAACTAATTTGATATGAGTGACATACATAATTCTGTTCCTTCAAGATGTTCCCGATTAAACAGAGTATTTTTTTAAAAACTAAAAATGTAGTAGTCCATAGAATAGTCCATAGTACCAAAAAATTTCAAAGAATGAATATCAAAGAGATCACATTCCCTGAACACAAAGTTTAATCGAGTAATAAATCAATAACAAAGTGATAAATGGCCCTAACGTATTTGGAAGCTATAAAAGCACATCTTAATGACTCATTAGTCGAATAAGAAATTATAATGGAAATGAATAACTTTAAACATGCAGAAAGAAGAAAATCTGAAAACGAATAAAGTAAGGGCTGAAGTAAATTTGGAAGAAAAGGGGTCAGATTAAAGAATGCAAAAATAAGAATAAAACTTAATGAAATAAAAAACAAAGTTACAGTAAAGAGGATCAACAAGACCAAAATGTAGATCAAAGGCAGTCTTTGAAAAATTTAACAAAATAGACAAGCCTGGTGAGAATGAGCAAGAATTAAAAACCAGGAAGGTGCAACTACCACTGTCACAAGTGCGAAGGAGATGTAATTGCAGATCGGAAGAGACTGAAAAGTTGATGAGTGACTACACATTTGTCGGCTCAAGTAAAATAGACAAATGTATAGAAAAATGTAATAGAACTTAAGTTGTAGAAAAAAATACAAAGTTAATGGAAGGGTTTCATTCTTAATGGGGGGAGCACTGAAAATATCTCCTTTTAAAGTAAGGAATAAGACATCTACAAATCATTTGAAATGATGAGATTAACAATTGTTAGAAGATCGATATACCAAAAGTCCACTATATTTTTATAATTCAGGCACAGCCTGAAAAATCTGTTTTTAAAGTACATCAACAGCACAAAAATAAGGAATCTGGAGGTTCATCTAACAAAAAGGGGGTGAATGATGTATGCAATAAAACTTCACTGAAATGCATTACATAAGTCTAGATAAATGTAGAGATACCATGATCATAGAGCGAGGCAGACTTAGTTTTGTGAAAATGACTATTTTTTTTTCAAATTAGATTTGATTTATTAAAATTCCCAACAGGAACTTTTTGAGAGAGTGGAATTTAAGAACCTAATTGTAGAATTACATGAAACAGCTGTAGGTCAAGGAAAATCTGAATTTTGAGGGAAATTTATGCTTTTGGGTAGCAAGATTTATTTTAGAGCTGTAGGAATTAGGTAGATTCAAAGGTAGATAAACATATCAGAAAGCATGACACAGAACCCTGAAATAATGATGTGACACTCTGCTAAATGGTGGAGATGGCAGAGGAGCCAGTAGAGGGGAGGGGGCTATCTATCAATGGTGCTGAAAAGATTGACTGTCCTCACAAAATAATCATTCTCGGGTGTTCAAAAGAGTTAAATGTGAAAAGCTCAGCATTTAAAACTTACAGATCATATTAAAATATTTTATTTATAATTAGCAATTTCAGATGTGAAGCTGTCTCTATGATTCTACAGGAAAATGTCCTTACTTTATTGATATGCATATTGAAAAATTGACAGGGAAAATGTCATGATAGCTGTAATTTGTCTCAAAAGAAGCAAAGAAAAAACGATGAAGCAAATATGGCAAAATTATTAATCATGGTGACAAATTTACAGGCTGGATTGAATCCTTTTTTTTTCATACTTTTATGACTACTCAGAATTTTTGAAATAAAAATGTTTAAAGACCAAATAGAAGGGTTGAAAGATGAAGTTAAGGCAGTTTCTCAAAAAACTAAACAAAAAGACCAGGAAGTTGAAAATGGGCAAGAAAAGGAATGAGAGGATCAGCCAAAGAATAGAAATAAGAGTTTCAGAGACCAAAGTCAATAGAAGGGAATCATAAGTCAATAATTCCCAGAACTGAAAGATAGATTACAGGTTCAGATAGAGAGCCCAGCACTGCACTTAATAAATGCAAAACCAATGTCCTTCCACCACCATAGAAAGTCAGATAATCCCATGGGGACCAGGCATCCCACCCTCCACATCCTTTTGGGATTACAGCATCTCAAAAATCTAACTTTCTCTGAACCTTCTCTCAGTAATTCATTGGAAAATATCGTCCATCAAAAAATCAGGAAGCAAATCAAGAAAAAAGAAAATGAAGTTCCAAATAAATGGGTTAGAGCACAAGATAGAAGTAAAGGGGAGTTCAGGGTGAAGGGAAGTCCCTGGGAAAGCCAGGTAGGAAGGAGCAGTTGATGGGACCTCAGAAGTACACCAAGAAAACCTAAGTGGATGGAGCTCTCAGTGTGCTGGAACATGGGGAAAGGAGACTCTCAGGTTTGTCAGAGCACTCAGGATAAATTGGTGGTAGATGTATAAAAGACAAGTCAAAGCAATGCAATTAACTCCAGTTATATTATGATGTGATTTTTAAAAGGCATTGTAATTATAATACTCCTTGTGGTTCAGTTGTGGACAACATTTACAGAGTCATAATGTCGAAATGAATGCTGTCATAAAAGGTGAACTGTTTCTCTCTTGAGATTGGAAAAGTGAGGGGGAGAAGGGGACAGAAGTGTGTGAATTGGCTGTCTACTGTGTCTGGATCATTAAGAAAGTGAGAATCCTCCGCTTTCATAATGAGAAGGCAGTCCAAGTGTCAACTTTAGAAAGTTAAAACATTTTTTTTTTTTGTATTTGTAGATGGACAGCATGCCTTTATTTTTATTTGTTTATTATTTATTTATTTGGTGCTAAGGGTCAAATCCAGTGCCTCACAAATACTAGGCAAACTCTCTAACACTGAGCCCCAGCTCCAGCCCCAGCCCCAGCCCCAGATTTAGAAAGTTTAAGGTAAATAATAGAAGAAGCAGCCAAAGCAATTGTAAATGGTACTGTCTTTTAGGGAATAATCCAAGTTTCACAGTATACACAAGAATTACTTGGATCATAAAAAAATTAAATCCTTATTTGTATTTCTATATGTTTATTCAAAAATATTTTACTCACTTGTTTGCCTTGTACAATGTTCATAGACCAATAGCAGGTGACTCTTCAAATGATGGTATTTTCATACAGTGAGACCCATTCTGCCATTAGGTGGTATCAATGAACACTTACAGGTATGATGTCATGACCACCATGCATTACAGTGTAAAGAGAAAAGGTTAGTAATAATGTGATGATCTGATTTTTATAAAAATCTACTTAAATAGAACCCTCTGCATGTGAGCAGACATTCTATTAGTTTGTTTTCTCTTTCTATTACAAAATACCCAAGATTGAGTACTTCATAAAGAAAAGAGATTTATTTAGCTCACGTTTCTGGAGGTTCAAGGGCATGGAGCCAGCACTGGTTCAGCTTTAGTGAAGGCCTCAAGGTAGATGGCGGCACAATAACAAGAGGGTATACCTTAGGGAGATCACTTGACAAGCCAGGAGTCCAGAGGATGGGAGGGGCCAGACTTGCACTTTTTATAAAAAGCCTCTGAAGAGGATTAACTCAGAGTCCCATGAAACTACCTTAGTTCTTTCTGAGGGCAGCACCCCAAATGACCTAACCACCTAGACCCCACTAGAGCCCACTTCCTAAAGATCTCACTATTCTTAGCATCATGGCATTGGGGATGGAGCTTCCAATGCAGGAACTCTTGGAGGATGAGAGTTAGGAGGGTGTGCCTGAATTGGAGGCCCTTGAAATGCAGGTGGGTAGGGGGAGAGCAGGGGAGTCTTGCTGGGCTTTTGACAGGCACACCTGAGTGAATTGGGGGGTTTCTGGTGAAGGGAGAGGATGTTCTGGGGTCAGCTCTCTCTGGGAGAAGGATATGCACAGATTGATGGAGCAGTTGGCCTATGATGAGGCACCCAGCAGCTTCCTCTGAATCAGGTGTAGATGCAAACTGAAGGATGGAACCACAGGAGTAGTGAGCTCTGCCAGGACAGTCCCCATGTGGAGGGAAGAGAAGTTACGGGGAGATTGGTAAGTGGAGGGAGCAACCTCAAAGGGGCAGCTGCAGAGGTAGGGTGAGGGAGCAAATGGCCAGTCAGTGCAGCAGGGTATTGAGGAAGCAGGGGTGGGATTGAAGTCAGCCTGATGCAGACTGATTCAGAGAGCCAGAGGCCCTGCTCACCATACATGGCTCACCATGCAGGAGGTGAACATGGGTGCCAGTCAAAGGCCAGGGAGCAGGAGTGGAGAGTGAAGACAGCTGTTACTGATTTTGGTCCCACCTGTTCAGAAGGGGAGGGTGCCCTCGTGCCACCAGCATGGCGTGAATTGTCCAGGTTCCAACCTTCCACTTAGGGGTTCTGCAATTATCTGTACCTGTGAGAGGATGAAGAGAATGAGTATGGGTTAGGGGGCCTGGGTGGAGTCTTGTTCCAGTGTGTGTCACTTCAACCAGGTAGACAGGTTGGGGTGACCTGAAGCACAAGAAGCATTCTTTGTGCCCTCTCTCTCAGAAAGCAAGTCCCTCTGTGCCTTCCTCCCCTGCCCCTGTGTGACCCTCTGCCTCCTTTCAGAACCTCACCAGGTTGAAGGACAGAAGTGCTCTTCCTTGAATCTCTATCAGAAGAGCAGAAGGCTGGTCTCAGGGAGAGGCCAGCCTGGACTAGAGAGCACAGCTTCAAGTCCACTGGTCACTGTGCAAGTGTGTGAATTCAGGGGACCTTCTGGGGTCCAGTCAGATGGGCAGTGGGCTCCAGGGGCAGAATTCTGAGAAGGGGATGTTCTTTGCGACTAATTCTGGCATCATGGGGGTCTGTTTTGAAGCCAAAGTGGCCTTGAGAAAACCCAAGCAGAGGAACCTTTAGTGAGAAGTCCTGAATTTTGGAGTTTGCAAAAATAGTACATGTTTTATAGCATTAGCACAATGGGTCTTTATTCAAAATCATTTGGAAATGAAAGAACAATTTTTCTACCAGACAGGTTCAGTTCCTATTGTAATTCCAGTGGATTTAAAAGTTGATGTGGGTCTGTGAATATGCTTGCATAATTATACTCTGATAGCTTTTCATTACACATAATGTGATTTTAATGGAATTAATGTTCTGTATCAACAAATACATTGTTTTTATTGTTATGCAAAGAGGAGACTTCTAAAAGAAGCAAATAAAAATGATCTGCAAATGGTTTATACTATATTCTTTTCCTAGCAGGATGATATACCTGCCTACTGTTTTCTTTCTGATATTGGGTTGAGAGAGGGAGCAGGACAGAAGCTCTGGAGTATACTGGGTACTGGTTAGAATTTGTCCTTGAAACTTGTATATTCTCTTAAAGTCTCATCATTCTCCGTCAAAGAAGAGCAGCCCACATAGAATTTCTCCTGCCTGCCTGGCCTCCCTGAAAGACCAGGCCTCCCTACTATCCCCTATCACATACCTTATTTGTTAGCCTGTCACCTGGGACCCCTTTCACACACTAGGAACCTAGTCTCCTTCTCCTTTACTAAGGCCAGTGGCCAAGATGATCCAGAGGCCATGAGGGTCTGTTCTGAAGCCAAAGACCCTGGAAGTGCAAATCCTGGATTTAGCCAACCCATTTACTTCTCTCACCTATAGCAGGAAGCATCAGAGGGAGATATGTCCATTGACATGAGTTATGCCTCCCTCCTTAGAAGCCAGAACTTGGATTTGTTTGTTGTTGTTTTTTAAAAGCCAAAAGAAGCCTTTATTTTAGCTGGCCAGCGATGAACACCCATATACCTAAAAACGGTGTGCCAGGGGAGCACGTTAGTTCTTTGTTGCCAGCATTTATAGGGAGGGGAAGGGTTTAGGGAGGGGGCTATTGGGAGGGAAGGGATTAGGGTGGGGCTGACTCTCCTGATGGCACTCGAGAATCTTTTTGGGGAGTATAACATTCCCCACTGCCCTTATCCACACTACCAAATCCTTGTTTAGGAAACTAGTTCTTTTTCAGTCTCTAACTTCCCAGACTTTGATGGGTCCCATTCCTCAGTTTGACCAGATTCCTTATTCTACACTAACTGCCTGTCCTCAATTAGGAACTTTTTACCGCTGTAAGGAGAGGGGGCACCGACCGCTCTGGCTACTTCGAACTGGAAGGGGGCAGAGTGAGGGAAGCAGTTTGAAGTTCCTTTTAGAACTGGTCAATGAGAGGTCCAGGGTAGAAGTCTGCTTGGGAAGAGCAGGTTGTAAAGTCATCTGGGGTGGGTGCTTCTATGAGAGAGAAACAAAAAGACATAAGTACTGATATGAGATTAATACAGAGTAGATGTTGCAGCATCTGGAACATGTCAATGAGTATCATGAACGTGATAGAAGTCAATGTCTCACCAGGTGGAAGAACTGAGAAGTTGTTCCCATAACAAGGCCTATCAAAGGCTGGAGAGGTTGAGGCCTTTATTTGGGAACTTTAACATTTGGCAGAGTGATCAGGAATGGAAACACAACTTTTAATTTTTAATGTTATTGATGTCCCCAGAAAATATAGTTAAGCTACTTAATGTCATCTGATTTTTGTAAAATATCCTTTTATTGGTATAATTTGTGTTTAGTAGAGAGCTCTATATTTCTGTTATTTAGGGCTAGATAATCATACTAGCAAACATAGATTAAGCCTACCTGTGCAGCTCAGGAAGATCTGTAGGCCTTAAACTGACTAAAAATTTCTGACTCTGGCAGTTTCTTTTGATAGTTATTAGGTACATTTGCCTAAAAATCTCTCTTTTGTAGCTTCCAGTCCTATTCTAGGGGCTAACACAAGTACATCTCAAGTTACATTAAACTATTGTTTCTTTTAAATGCTCAAGAATGTCTATGGTTTGGTTTTAACTGTTTTGCTAGGTGTTTAAGATCAAGTCGGTCAAATTGATTTGTTCCTGTTTTTCAAGAGTCAGCCGAGTTCCCACAGGGGTCACTCGTGGGAATTTGAGAGTAGCTTAGCTCTTTTAGTGCCATTCACTAGGTAGGGTCAGTCCTTGATGAGGTGGCTTCCCTTGGAAGCATTAGGGATGTTTCTCCCTTTTCAATGACCCTCCTCTATAGCAGGTGCACTGATTGATGCGACTCACTAGAGGACAAAAAGCCAATCTCCTTGATCGGAAGGTTGTGTGATCCAGAGTTTCAAACCTCTTTAGACAAGCTCTCTTTTTCCCTGGATTCAGAGTGACTTTGAGGGCAAGAGCCAAAACTAGTTTTCTTGGCCCTCCTGTGTTATTCTTGATCTCTAAGTTTGATCTTAAATATCCAGCAAGCCAGTCCCACCAATCACAAAGTAAGAGTACTGGGCTTTAACTGCAACGTCTATAACTTTGCAATTATTTACTCCCTTTTTATCTAACTGAGGTTTATATTATCTCATCTGCTCTATAAGTGATGGCTTAGCTTCTCAAATTAATTTAGGTTGTTCTTGAAGCAGTACTTCTTCAAAACATTAATGAGGCATCAGTTATAGAGCTTATAAGGAAAATACAATTAACAACAGTAAAAACATATCTAGTTTGTGTAATAGTCATCTTAAATTCTGCCTGAGTTATATATTTCCTATTTGATATCACAGTAATTTTACAACAAAAATAATCTTTTGAATATAACTTTAAATGAGCTGAAAGCTGATTTATTTTGGAGACATTCTGACTTGTAGCAGGGTGGGAGGCAGACCCTTATTTCAGGTAAGGCAGGGCCTTTTACAATTTCAGGCAGAGTGTTCCAGTTTTGAAGTTATCTTTGCCTCCTCTTAGAACATCATTTTACACAGTTTGCATATATTGTTTCCTGAGTCTATGTGAATAGTTGTTAGCATAATATATTACATTTAAAACAAATAAAGGCTGAGAGCTTCTAACTTTCCTTTTGTGTGGCAAAGTGACCAAATGTTTTTATGTTTCACAATATTAACCTTTAAACAAATCAGGCTCTCACTAACTTTAAATACATTTGCATTTAAATTTTTATCTCAGTGTAAAAAGTAACAAATTTACATATACCCTATTGATAGCAGGTTCTGTTACAGAACATTAAATGATAAAACAAGTCCCCAATAAAAGTTGCCATTCCTATCAGTTTGAAATTACCAACACAGTTAAGTTTAATTTGGAGAGCAGCAGCTTGACAAATTCTCTGCTCTAAAGACTTGTGTACCTGGAAGATATGGACACATTGATATACAAAGAAGAGTAATAGCACAGTTATCTTGATGTTAACCAAATTTAGTTTTTGAAGAAAAATTTAGACTCTGTAACGTAGTACAATACTTTAAAAGTTATTTAACCAGAATTGTATAAACCCCAATTTTTAAGACTAATTAAAGAATAAAACTTAACAGACACAATGTTAAGAGTAAATTAGTGCTTTTAAAGAAATCCATGTCATTTTAAAAACTATAAACAGTTTCTAATTGGTGGTCTCACATACATAAAAACCACTTAGTTACACAAAATTTGTTGGAATTTGCCCTTCTGTGGGCAGACTTTCTTACCCAGAAGCATTTTCTTTTTCCTTTTACTGAACATATTTTTATACCTAGAAACTTGTATTTTCCATTTCCAATCTGTTGACCCCTTTTAGTTCATATTCTAAAACAACTCCTGTGAAATTTCTGAATTTAGATAAGTCATTCCATTTTAATAAGGTGAAATATTTACATTATTTATAGTACTTTAATTGAATCACAGTTGCAACTTTTGGATTCCTTTGTATATAGAATTGTACTTGTTAGGATTTCACTCTTAGTAACCTTGCTTTTAGTGATGATATAAAATAATTTTAAATCCTTTTATTTACCAATCCATGAAAACACCAATGATGTTAAAGTATGTTACCCCATGAAATTTAAGGTGTTAAGGTTACTCAATGTTATTTAACAGCACTTTATAAATTAACCAGGTATCTCTAACAAACATATTTGATTAGTTCTATATATATCAAATCTAATTTACTTATTTTACTGTAGAAACCAAGATCAGACAAGTATCTTGAATAGTATTTGCCATCTCTTTCCTGTGGAAGGAAAGTTCTAAAAAAAACAATTGATATTACACATTTTATAGACATCAACATTTTATTAATTTGACCACTTAGAGACTTGTGAGGTTAAATATATTTTACCTTTATTTATTTACCAAATTTAAATTGAACCTTTTAAATCACGTGAATCAAATATATCTGGATCCACTTTTTAAAATTCTAATTTCTTTGAGTGCTCTTTATGTCAATCTAATATCATGTACATGATTTTTGGACACAATATACACTTAAGCAAAAACAAATGCCCTGTAGGTTTTTATCTCCACTACAATATAACAAGATATTCAAAAACCTAAGTTGAATAAAAAATAGGACTGATCAAAAGTTATGAGCTCAACAAGTACTTGGCCATTAGTTATTCTCAAAACACTCTTTTTTTTTTGGTTTTTCCTTGGATTGTAAATTGGTCTCCTACTGGGCTTTTGACTTCCTCTATTATTTCGATGTAAGTTCTACTTGAGATCTGGTTCCAGCAGAAACCTGATGCCTAGGGGATTTTAACCATTTTTTATCAGGACAGGTTTTGAATGCTTAAGAGCTCTGTAATGGGCTTTTGTTATTCCTCCTGGGTGGAGGCACATAAAGGGTGTCATTTACATATTGCAAAATAATTACAGATGTTTGATCTCTGAAGCTTGTTGAGCTAGGGTTTGTCTAGAACAGCGCGATTTTAAATCTTTGAAGTAACACTGTCTAGATCTAACACAGTAAACTAAGCAGCAGCTGGGATCTAAGACAACTAAGTAGGAAATGGCTTTGGCAGAGTTACCTGAGTCTTAAAGGATGGCAGCAGCACTAGCTGCATTTAAGTCTGGTCTGGCCTTTTTCACCAAACTGGTGCGGCATCTTCTAGTTCCTGAACTAGAGGATGTGGAATCTGAAAGGCATTGCCATTTTGGTTTATCTGTTAGCATGTTAATCCAAATTTGAATGTAAGGCACCTGATCAGGATGATTTGGCTGCCCAAAGATGACCTCTTGTACCTTGAGGGCAGTAGGGAGGTCGGTTGTTCCCTGAGGGGGCCAATCAACTTCAAAAGTGGGCCATTCTGATTCACAAAACTTTCTTAAGTTAAATCCATTAACAGAAGCTCCACAATCAGTGACATGCTCTTGGAAGTCCTAAAAATTATCTAAAAAACAAGTTAGAACAGTGGGGCATGTTGTTGACTTACTCTGTCCCATAGTAGACTGTCCTGGAGAGAGATGTAACACAGAAAGCAAAGCAAAAACGCAGAAAACAAATGGCCATGAACCAGACTGACAGGACAAATACAAACAGGCAGACAATGACCTGATAACACCCCACAGGGAGGCCTACCAAATTAGGCCCCGTAGAGGCCTACCGGACTAGGTGCACATGGAGGCCCAGCAGACTAGGCCCCACACAGAGGCCCAGAGGACTAGGCCCCACGAGGAAGCCCACTGGACTGGACCCCACGAGGAGGTCCATTGGACTGGACCCCATGAGGAGGCCCACCAGACTAGGCCTCACGAGGAGGCCTACCATTGGACAGGAGCGACATTTCACCCTGACCTGGGACTGGTGTAAGCAACTGCGTCCAGTCTGACCTTGTTCCCCAGATACAGATAGCCGACTCACCAAGACAGACAGGATACCAGGTGACTTTGTCCAGAAGAGTGTGCTGAAGATGGGCTGGAAACCCCCAAGAGTGAGGCTGAGGCACGTCTCTCAGGAGCTCCCCTCTACTCAGGGTAGGGCTCCCAGGCAACCATCACAGGAGGCCAATTTAGGCATGAGGACTTGGAGAAATCAAATCTCGCTGGGTCTCCAAATGTTATATTCGATGAAAATAAGATCATCCAAGCTTTTCACATAAAGCCAAAAGAAGCCTTTATTTTAGCTGGCCAGCAACAAACACCCATACACCTAAAAGCGGTGTGCTAGGGGAACACCTGAATTTGTTTTTAATAAGGTGTCTCTTAGAAATTATACATAAACCATGGGACAGAGAAAAGAAAAAAAAGGAGGAAGTCACAAATCCCACTGTCCAGAGATAGCCTTGATGACTTTGAGATACAATATTGATTTCTTCTTATTCATGTGTTGGTTTCTGTATATAACTAACAGAAGGAAAATTAGCCACCTTCCAATGCATTTTATAGCTTTTTTCCTTTTTCATTTTGTGATTTTTCCTTCTCTTCTTTTTCTTTTATTGAATGTGTCTGTATGGCATTAAATATTCTTCTGTAATGTAATTCATTTTGGCAAGTGGGAAAGACCCAATAAATAGAAACAGTTCCCTCTTCCTGAACACCTAGGTGATTTCTAACTTTTGTAATTATAAATAACCCTTGATACCAGGAATTCTTGGAAGTGGAATTACAGCTTCCAATGGTCTGCAGAGGATAAAATGTGTATTATATCATACATATGTAGATTAATGATTGATATTGTAGACAATTTCATATTTCAAAATTAGTCTCCCTTCTACTTCTCCCTAATTCATTTTCTCATTGCCGAGTTTCTCGCGCCTGCTTCCAGAGAGGACATTCATGTAGTACCAACATCCATCCATTTCTTTTTCTTGATACAAATGGGGATCCTTCTGTACACACTAGGCTATGTCCTGCTTGTCATTTATTTATCTCTGAGATTATTCCACATCAGCCCAAACATGTTTACCTCAAACTTCATAATGCATATATTCACATTGCGTGTAAATTTGTTTATTCAATGAATGCTTTATTGCTACCCACTGGCTCAGGTTTTAACAGTAAACATTCTGTGTGAATGACCTGGTGTGCTTCTGGTAATGTCTGTACACTAAATTCCCAGGAGTGAAACAACTGAATATGTGCTTTTTTATTTTGAGAAATATTGTAGAATCACCCCCAACAAAGTCTATATCAAATTATGCCAATAATGTTTAAGAGGATCATTTTCCCCTCTGTCTTTGTCACTACTGGGTTTCATCAGATTGCCAATCTGATGGATAAAAATCTGATTTATCTTATTGTTTTGACTTTTAAAAAAATTTGAATAGACTTAAGCATCCTCTTATAGGTTTATTCTCCATTAAAATATGAACATCCTCTTTGTAGTAGTTATTATTTCTTATTGAGTTGTTCTTTTTTCTTATTGTGTATGAACTCTTTGTAAATTAAGAAAATCAGTCTTTTTTTCTATTATAGATATTATTAAAATTTTCCACATTTAAAATTGGTCATGGATTTTGTTCATTGTAAGCCACAAAAATATGCTCATTGGCTTTTGCCACAAAAATGCTGCATTAAAAATCTCCCCAAACTCAGTGATTGACACTAGAAAGCCTTTTATGTTCTCCTCTGGTTTTCAGGTCAACTCTGGGATGGTACCATTTTGGGTTGCATGCTTCTGGTTAAATTGGGATCTGTGCCACATGTCCTTTCTGGGCCGACCTTAAAAGGTCAATGGCCATTTGTGTGAGTAGGAGGTGGAAGGGCGCATGTGATGTATCCACAGGTCTTAGAGGTGATGGCATGTACCACTTCTATCCAGCAAGGCTGAGCAAGTCCCATGGTCAAGCCCAGCACTGGGGTGGGGATAGGCACTCCACCCACTCGATTGTCATAGATACAGATTTTTTCTTTCTTCCTTCCTTCCTTTCTTTCTTTCTTTCTTTTATTCATTTATTGGTGATTATTATTTTTGGTTTTGCATTTTATTAGTTCTTTTTGATTATCCATAACATTAGGATTCATTTTGACAGAATTACAAAAGCATGGAATATAATTTGTTCTAATTCAGTCTCCAGTACTTTCCCTGTTCCTCTCCCCCTCCCTTTCCCTGGTCCCATTCCTTTATTCTACTGATATTTCTACTATATTTTTTTTGTTGTTGTTAATTGGTGTCTTGTGGATATACATGATGATGAGATTCATTGTGGCATATTCATATATGTTCATGGGAAAGTTAGGTCAGACTCATTCCAATATTCTTTCCTTTTCCCATCCTTCCTCCTTCCCCTTCAAACCCCTTCAAGTACTTATTGATCTTTCTTCTATTTTTTCATATCCTCCCCTTATTTTGGATTACCTTCAACATATCAGGGAAAACATTTGACCTTTGACTTTTTGGGACTGGCATATTTCACTTAGCATGATAGTCTCTAATTCTATCCATTTCCCAGCAAATGCCATTATGTCATTCTTCTTTATGGTAATATTTCCTTGTGGAGTAATACTCCTTTGCATATATATACATTTTCTTTATCCTTTCATTTATTGAAGGGTACTTAGGTTTGTTCCATAGCTTGGCTATTGTGAATTGTGTTGCTATAAACATTGATGGGGCTGCATCAGTGTTGTAGGCTGATTTGGATCGTATGGTGGTTACATTCCTATATTTTTGAGAAATCCTCATCCTGCTTTCCAGAGTGGTTGGACTAAATTGCAGTCCCACCAACAATGTATGAGTGTTCCTTTTTCCCCACATCCTTGCCAGTTTTTATCCTTACTTGTATTCTTTATAATTGCCATTCTGACTGGAGTGAGATAAAATCTCAGGTAATTTTAATTTGCATTTTCCTGATTGCTAGAAATGATGAACCTTTTTTTCATGTATTTGTTGACTATTTATATTCCTTTTTCTGAGAATTGTCTGTTTTGTTCTTTTGCCTATTTATTAGTTGGTGTGTGTGTGTTTTTGTATGTGAGTTTTTGAGTTCTTTGCATATTCTTGATATTAATGCCCTGTCTGAGGAGCAGATGGCAAAGATTTTCTCCCATTCTGTAGACTCTCTATGCTCTTAATTGTTTTTTTTGCTGTGCAGAAGTTTTTTAATTTGGTGCCATCCCATTAATGACTTTTTATTTTATTTCTTGAACGTTAGGAGTCTTGTTAAGGAAGTTAGTTATTATGATGACATGTTGGAGTGTTGGTCCTATATTTTCTTCTACAAGTTGAAGGGTCTCTGGTCTAATTCCTAGGTCTTTGATCCACTTTGAGTTGAGTTTTGTGCAGAGTGAGAGGGGTTAAAATTCATTTTTAAAATTTTTTTATTTTACACACTTCATTTTGATTCATTGTACACATATGGGATACAAATTTTCATTTCTGTGGTTGTGCTTGAAGTACATTCATATCATTCTTATTAGTCATACAGGCACATAGGGTAATGATGTCTGTCTCATTACAACATTTTTCATACCCCTACCCCTTCCCCTCTCATTTCCCTCTACAGAATCTAAAGATCCTCCATTTCTCTCAGCCCCCCGCCAACCAGATTCTATATCATCATCCGCTTATCAGGGAAAACATTTGGTCTGTTTTTTTGGAATTGGCTTATTTCACTTAGCATGATAATCTTCAATTCCATCCATTTATCTGCAAATGCCATAATATTATTCTTCTTTATGGCTGAGTAGTATTCCATTGTGTGTGTGTGTGTGTGTGTGTGTGTGTGGTGTATATACGGATATATATATATATATATATATATATATATATATATGACAGCTTCTTTATCCATTCATCTATTGAAGGGCATCTAGGTTGGTTCCACAGTCTAGCTCTTGTGAATTGAGCTGCTATAAACATTGATGTGGCTGTGTTACTGTAGTATGCTAATTTTAAGTCCTTTGGGTATAAACCAAGAAGTGGAATAACTGGGTCAAAAGGTGGGTCCATTCCAAGTTTCTGAGGAATCTCCACACTGCTTTCCAGAGTGGCTGAACCAATTTGCAACTCCACCAGCAATGTAAAAGTGTCCCATTTTCCCCACAGTCATGCAAGCATCTACTATTGTTTGTGTTCTTGATAATAGCCATTCTAATTGGAGTAACATGAAATCTTAGAGTTGTTTTAATTTGCATTTCTCTAATTACTAGAGATGTTGAACACTTTTTCATGTATTTATTGATTGCCTGTTCATCATCTTCTATAAAGTGTCTGTCCAGATCCTTGGCCCATTTATTGATTGGGTTCTTGGTATTTTGGAGTAAAGTTTTGTAAGTTCTTTATAAATTTTGGAGATTAGTGCTCTATCTGAAGTGCATGTGTTAAAGATTTTTTCCTACTCTGCAGGCTCTCTTTTCACATTTTTATTGTATCCTTTGCTGAGAAAAAGCTTTTTAGTTTGAATCCATCCCATTTATTGATTCTTGCTTTGATTTCTTATGCTTCAGAAGTCTTGGTAAGGAAGTCTGATCCTAATCCAACATGATGAATACTCAGGCCTTATCTTCTATTTGGTGCAGAGTCTCTAGTCTGATTCTTAAGTCCTTGATCCATTTTGAGTTTAGTTTTGTACAGGGTGAGAAGTAGAGGTTTATTTTCATTTTATTATATATGGATTTCCAGTTTTGCCAGCACCATTTGTTGAAGAGGCTATCTTTTCTCCATTGTATGTTTTTGGCTCCTTTGTCTAGTATGCGGTAACTAGTTTTGTGGGTTTGTCTCTGTGTCTTCTATTCTGTACCATTGGTCTGCCTGTCTATTTTGGTGCCAGTACCATGCTGTTTTTGTTACTATTGCTCTATAGTACAGTTTACTATATAGCAATGGTATTGTGATACCTCCTGCTTCACTCTTTCTGCTCAGGATTGTCTTGGCTATTCTAGGTCTCTTGTTCTTCCAGATGAAGTTCATGATTGCCTTCTCTATTTCTATGAGGAATGTCTTTGGAATTTTAAGTGGAATTGCATTGAATCTGTATAGTGCCTTTGGTAGAATGACCATTTTGACAATATTAATTCTGTCTAGCCAAGAACATGGGGGGGCCTTTCCATTTTCTAAGGTCTTCTTCAATTACTTTCTGTAGTGTTCTGTAATTTTCATTGTAGAGGTTTCACCTCTTTTGTTAAATTGATTCCCAAATATTTTATTTTTGTTGATGGTGTTGTGAATGGGATATATTTCCTAATTTCTTTTTTGTCAGATTCACCATTGGAGTATAGGAACATGATCGATGTATGAGTTTTGATTGCGTATCCTGTTACTTTGATAATTTCATTTATGAACTCTTGAAGTCTTTTGGTGGAGTGTTTTGGGTTTTCTAAATATAGGATCATGTAATCAGCAAACATAATTTGAGCTTTCTTTTTCTATTTATATCCTTTTAATTTTCTTATTTTACCTACTGCTCTGACTAGAGTTTCTAGGACTATGTTGAATAGGAGTGTGAGGATGGGCATCCTTGTTTTGTTTCTGTTTTTAGCGGAAGTTCTTTTAGTTTTTCTCTATTCAGTATAATGTTGGCCTTGGATTTGTCAATATAGCCTTTACAAATTTGAGGTAAGTTCCTTCTATCTCTAATTTTTCTAGTGTTTTAAACATGAATGGGTATTGTATTTTGTTAAATGCAGACTATTTATGTGGTGAATTGCATTTATTGATTTCCATATATTGAACCAACCTTGCATCCCTGGGATGAAATCCACTTGATCGTGGTACACTATCTTTTTAATGTATTTTTGTATGCAGTTTGCCAATATTTTATTAAGAATTTTTGCATCTGTTTTCATCAAAGATATTGGTCTGAAGTTTTCTTTCTTTGATGTGTCTGTCTGATTTTGGTATCAGGGTGATATGAATTTGGTAATGTTCCTTCCTTTTCTATTTCATGAAATGATTTGAGGAGGATTTCTATTATTTCTTCGTTAAATGGTCTGGTAGAACCAGCTGAGAACCATCTGATTCTGGGCTTTTCTTTCTTGGAAGGCTTTTGATAGCTGTTTTAATTTCATTACTTGATATTGATCTATTTAAGTTTTCTATATCCCCATAGTTCAATTTGGGTTAGTCATATGTTTCTAGGAATTTTTAAGTATCTTCAAGATTTTCTAGCTTATTGGAGTATCATTTTCTAAATAGTTTCTGATGATTCTCTGGATTTCATTATTGTCTGTGGTTATATTTCCTTTTTCATCTTGTATTGGATAATTTGAAGTTTTCCTCCTCTTATTTAGTTTAACTAAGTGTTTATCAAGTTTGTTTATCCTTTCATTAAACCAACTCTTTGTTTCATTTCTCTTTTGTAGTATTTTTTATTCTCAATTTCATTGCTTTCAACTTTGATTTTAATTATTCCCCGACTTCTACTGATTTTGATGTTGCTTGATTCTTTTATTCCCCTAGGGCCTTGAGATATAATGTTATATTATTTATTTGGTATCTTTTTATTCTTTTAATGTATAAGTTCAATGCTATGAACTTCCCTCTTAGAACTGCCTGCATTACTGAACCAGAGATTTTGATGTTATATCACTAGTCTTATTTACTTCTAAGAATTTTTTTATTTCTCCTCTGATTTTTTTTCCTGCTGTTCATTCGTCATTCACAAGTGTTATTTGATCTCCAGGTATTGGAGTGGTTTCTGTTTTTGTTGATTTTTAGTTTCATTCCATTATGATCTGGTAGAATACAAGGTATTATCTCTAGTTTTTGTATTTGCTAAGATTTGCTTTCTGACTTAAAACATATTCTATTTTAGAAAATGCTCTATGTGCTACTTAGAAGAAAGTGAATTCAGTCATTGATAAATGAAATATTCTACAGATGTCTATTAGGTCCATATTATTAATTGTATTTTTTAGTTCAATAGAATCTTTACTTAGTTTATGTTTGGACAATTTATCCAATGGTGAGGGAGGCATGCTAAATCATCCAGTATTATTGCATTGTGGTCTATTTGATTCTAAATCTTGAGAAGGGTTTGTTTTATTTATATAGATGCTCCATTTTGGGGGGCATAAATATTTACAATCATTATGTCTTGTTGATGTTTGAGTCTCTTAAGCAGTATGAAGTGACCTTCTTTTTCTCTTTTCATTAATCTTGGCTTGAAGTCTACTTTATCTGATATGAGAGTAGCTACCCCTGCTGATTTATGAGTCCCATGTGAATGGCAGATTTCTTCCCATCCTTTTCACCTTCCATCTTGGATGTCTTTGCCTGTGAGGTGAGTCTTTTAGACACAGCATATTGTTGGGTCTTGTTTTTTAATCCAATTTTCTAAGCTATTTTTGATTCATAAGTTTAGACTGTTTACATTCAACATTATTATTGAGTGATAATTTTTATTTCCTGCCATTTTTATTTATTTCTAATGTTTAAATCAGACTTGATGCTACTTTAGTTGAATATTCTTCTAGTGTAATTACTCCCTAGGCCAGTTTTCATTTTATTTGTCATTTCTTATTCATGAAATATTTTATTGAGTATGCTTTGTAGTGGAGACTTTCTAGTTATAAATTGTTTTAGCTTCTGTTTATCATAGAAGGTATTTTCCCCCCTGGAGTTTCAACCAAGAGGCACATTACCACTGAGCTACATCCCTACTCTTTTTATTTTGAAACAGGGTCTCTCTAAGTTGCTTAAGTCCTCACTAAGTTGCTGAGAATGGTCTCAAACTTGTGAACCTCCTGCTTCAGACTCCTAAATCACTTGGATTATAGGCATGCACCATGGTGCCTGCTCATGGCAGGTTTTTATTTCATCTTCAATTCTGAAGCTTAATTTTGCTGGGTATAGTATTCTTTGTTGTCATCCATTTTCTTTCAGAGCTTGGTATATTGATTGAAATTGATCAAACTATGGATTGGTTTCCCTTTGAATATGACCAGTCATTTTTTCTGTTGCAGTTTTTAAAATTTTATCCTTATTTTGTATGTTAGGCATTAACATTAGAATGTGTCTTGGAGTGGATCTATTGTGATTTTGTTTAAATCATTACATGACATACATTCAAATGGGTTGAAGGTACAATTTGGCTAGTAGGGTACAATTATCATTCAAGTTAGGTTATGTATATGATCAAAGTTGATGTCAAAGTTATTTATAGTAAACCATGTCAAAGTGAAGAAAATTCTTGTTCAGTATTGGTTTGGATTTAATTGGGGTTTGGACATTGAGTAGATGTCCATCAGTCTTTGACTGTGGATCTCTCCAGAGTTGCAAGGGCATAGGAGCCAATTGCCTAGTTGCTAATGAACCTCCCACCAGTAGCTTCTGGTTTGTCAGCTCAGCTGACTGCTTGGAGGGTGTAGTGTTGAGGCTTGCCTGTTTCTCTTATGTGTATTATTTCAGGATGGAGGCTCTGATGTGTCCCTGTGACTACTGTGACTCATTGTGTACCTGAACCCCTCTACAGGATCCTTTTCATGGTGATGAAGATCCTGATAGCTGTCTATGAGCACAGGTACTCTGTTTGTGGGTTTTCTGTGGGTGTTCAGAAGTATTCCCTTGGCTGATGCTACTCTCTGGGACACTGTAATGACGGGACTCAGGTGCTTCACCTGGGCCCCATTGCCCTAGGTTGTGAATGGTGGATGTTGGTTTTCTCTGTTGATTATGTATGATGAAATGTTCTGCCAGTATCCAAATAGTGCTCTGTCATTTGCCAGTAGTGATCACAGGTCAGGCTGGGTACCAGTTAAGGTTGGGAGCAGCCACTACATGATGCCTTGACTGGTAATTTTCCACCTTAACTTATTTCTCTCTGGCTATCTTTGCAGATGCCTTCTGCTTAAGTTTTCTGGGTTATTCAGGGAAGTTATTGTAGCAACCTTCTGTCTATGGCTGTCACCATTTGGGAACTGGGTCTCCATGTCATTGGATATTTAGTCAGCTTCCCTCATATACACAATCCTGGGAAGAGTCCTTAGTCTTCCTATAATTCCTCTCAACAACATCACTGATCAGAGCTATTAGGTGCTGGTGAATCTGATTTCCTCTGCATGGGGCCAAAACTGCATCGTTACAGTTCTCTCTGAGTGAGTGGACATTGCACAGAGTTTTCTGCCCTTCCTGGGTGGCAGAGGCTGAGCAAGGGTGGGCACACTTCCCAGCACAGGTCCTTACCACCACACTGTCCTTGTTCATGCTGAGGGGCAGGGGTGTGGGTCTCAGCAATTTTTGGCTAGTAGTGGTCCTTGTAGAAATTTTTTCCATCCAGATTATTAAGAGATCCCTCTGTAGGTGGTGTCTCTCTGGTTTAATTTGTAGCTATTTGGGTATGGGAAGACGCTGTGTATTGATTTAAGGGGTAACTAGTCAATTCAGGGCTCCACAAGATGGCTGTGGACAGCTCTGTGCTCTTTTCATGGTTTGGTTTTAAGCTGTTTACTCTGTTCTGGAGACTCTGCTGTTCCTGTCACACGTTAAATTTTGTCTGCCTTTTCAAATGTTTTTAAGTGGGTGAGCTTAGGAGATTTTCCTCCCTCTCACTGCCTCTTGTCCCTCTCTGCTTCCCCTACCTTGGATTAGGTTCAGAGTTAGGGAACCCTGTGTTTATTCTCTACCTTTTTATTATTATTATTTTTTAGTTGTAGGTGGACACAATACCTTTATTTAACTTTTATGTGTGCTGAGGATCGAATCCAGGGCCTCACCCATGCTAGATGGGCACTCTACCACTGAGCCACAACCTCAGCCCTTGGTACCTTATCTTAAAGACTCTCCAGGTCTCAGGCTTTGTAAAATTGAGTCTTAGAGAATTTATTTGTCACTCACTTTTTAGTTCTTCTTTTCCTTCACTGCCTCTTTTCTGTGTTGTGAGGAGATCAGGACTCACTGTCTAGCTCCTTTCTGCCATATTTTTAAATCCTCCAGACTTTTACTTCTAATACAGGCTGTGAGATTAAGAATAGAGATTCAGTCTATCACATGTGTTTTTTTAAAAAATATAAACCTAAAAAATTAATTCATTAATCTTTTCTGTTATGATTCCTGATATCACATTGTGCCTCAAAGGCTGAAATCAAGATTGTCTTAAAAATTTCTCCCATTTTCTTCTATAAAATTCATGTTTTAATTTATGTTTTCCTTTTATTTTTTATTTTTGTTTTTGTTTTCTTTTTTAAAAAATTTATTTATTTTTGGTTCAATGTACACAAATGGAGTACAACTATTGTTTTTCTGATTGTGTACAAAGTAGAATCACACCATTTGCATATTCATACATATACATATTATAATGATGTTTGTCACATTCTATTATTTTTTCCTTCCCCATCCCTTCTTTCCCCAACCCCCCCACACCCGGTCTCATTGTGTGCCATCAGCTACTTATCAGAGAAATCATTCGGCCTTTGGTTTTTTGGGATTGGTTTATCTCACTTAACATGGTACTCTCCAACTCCATCCATTTACCTACAAATGTCATAATTTTATTATTCTTTATGACTGAATAAACCATAAAGAAACCATAGTTTCTTTATCCATTCATCTATTGAAGGCCATCTAGGTTGGTTCCACAATCTCACTATCATGAATTGGGCTGCTCTAAACATTGATGTGGCTCCATCACGATAATATGCAGATTCTAAGTCCTTTGGGTATGGGCCAAGGAGTGGGATAGCTGGGTCAAATGGTGGTTCCATTCCAAGTTTTCTAAGGAACATCCATACTGCTTTCCAGAGTGACTGCACCAATTTGCAACCCCACCAGATATGTATGAGAGTACCTTTTTCCCCACATCTTCACCAACACCTATTGTTGCTTGTATTCTTGATAATAGACATTCTAATTGGGGTGAGATGGTATCTGAGGGTAGTTTTGATTTGCATTTCTCTTATTGCTAGAGATGTTGAACATTTTTCCATATATCTGTTGATTGCTTGTAGACCCTCTTCTGTGAAGTGTCTGTTCATTTCCTTAGCCCATTTATTGATTGGGTTATTTGGTGTTTTCCTTTTAGAGTCTTCCTGAATTTATTTTGGTTTAAAGACTGAGATAGAGAGTAAGTTTTATTTTCCTCCATGTGATGAGACAGTTCACTTTTTTATTGCATAGATTTTCTTTTTCCTTTTTTAATGTTTTAATTAGAATTGAATGGAACTTTTACATTATTTAGTCCTTCTATTTTTAAAAATGAATGTTTTTATCTCCATCTAATAATGAAGTCTTTTATTCTCCTCAGTAGATGTTTAAACCTTTCTTCATGTTAATCTCGCTCAGCCTGTACTAGGTCTGTGTATGAGAAGACATTCTGCCTTTTTGTTTGCCTCTGTAAGAATCTCTAATTTTATTTTCTTTTGTAACCATTCTTTGCTTTCCTAAGTGTAGGGAAGCTGTTCTTCTGTAAGTGAAGAGCTTGTTTCCTCACACTGTCTACCATGGTAATGTGGGGGTATGTTATCTAACCTTCGTGCTTTCATTTTCTCATTTGTACCCAGGAACAAGAATCACATACACATTTTAAAGTGGTCAGGATAAAAAAAGTTCAGCACTTCATAGGTGTCTGGAATTCAGTCAGTGCTGAACAAATATAACTATTGGTATAATTTTTTAATATATTGATTTTGTAATTAGGCAATACACTTTATGTTTTCTTGTTTTTTTCATCAATTCCCTTGGGTTTCCTAATTAATCACATCATTTTCAAACAGTAATAATTTTGCCCTCTTCTTTCCAATGTTTACGACTTTTCTTGCTTTTCAAGTTCAATTTTATTTGCTGGTTGTATTAGGTTTCTACTGCTGTATAAAAAATTGCCACAAGACTAGCTACTTAGAGCAACACGAATCTATTATTTCTGAGTTTCCATGGACCAGGAGTCTGGGCTGATTTCTTTGGATCTGAAGGCAGACTCACTCTCATCCAGATGCTTGATTCTTAAAAGATCTACTTCTAAACTCCCAAACTTGGCAGAATTCATCCTGGGGGTTATATGAATCAGGACCCTGTTTTCTTGCAAACTCTCAGCTCTTACAGACATCCACAGCATGGCATCTTACTTCTTTAAGGCCAGCAGCAGAATCCCTCTGGTGCTTCAACATCAGGGTCTGCCTACTCTCCACGGGCCCACACAGGAAAATCTCCCTTCTGGTTAACTCAGCACAACTGACTTGGGACCAGAATCAGTCATGCACCACATCGTGTTATGGTCAAACACAGCATGTATGATGGTGGCATTTCACAAGATTATAGTGGAGCTGAACAATCCCTGTGCCTAGTGATATCACAGCCATCCTCACCTCATTGCACTACACATTTTTCATGTGTTTGTGATAATGCTGGTGTAAAAAACCCAACTATGCTGTCAGTTGTATAACATATAGCCTATACAATAATGTACAGGACATAATACTTGATAATGATAATAAATGAATGATACTGGTTTATGGATTTATTATATTGTGCCTTAAATCATTACTTTAAAGTATGCTCCTTATAAAACATCAGTTTCCTGTAAAACAGTCTGCCATGTGATTGCAGAAGCAGCTTCGTAAGTCTCATGTCTTTTGATTGCATCTGGAGGCTACCAGGTGATTCCCACTATGATGGAATCACTGATGACAGGTTTCTCAGAACATGTCCCATCATTAAGCAGTGTATGACTGTACATCCCTGAAATCCTTCCACCTAATAAGGAGGTGGCACTGGATCAGACTCAGTCCTGCCTAAACAATGGGCAGGGATTAAAGAGGGCATTGGGCGAGGGGAGACTTATGCCCTCTCATTATTCTGTACACTACAGTAGCATTTTCAGAATAATTGTAAGTATAAATGGAGGTTGTGGGCATCTGTAACTTGTCCTCTTAAACTAAGATTTCTTTTTATCCCTAGAAAATGGAGATTGCATTGTATCAAATCTTTTATTCATCTACTGAATAATCATATCTTTCATTTTTTGTCACATCAATGATTAATTTTGTGAATATGCTTCCTCTTCCTGAACCATCTTTTCATTCCTAATATGAACCCCCCCATGTTATTCTTTATTCTTTTTAATGTACTGACGAACTCTGTTTTAGATTTTATTTAAGTATTGTGTTCCTCTGTTTGAAAGTAATTGGTCTATTTGTGTGATATTTTTGTCAGTTTGTAATAGTGAGGATGACCTTTGTAAGAAGAATTCGAAATGTTTCCTTTTTTCTCCCTTGGTGCTCTGAAGAAATTTTAACAGTTTTGGAAATCTCTGTACATTGAAGTTTTTAAAGAATTTGCTCGTAGTTGTTTGACCACTTTCCCATTTTCTTGTGCTTATAGGATTTTCAGTGTTTCAGTCTTTTTAAAATCAATTGTAGTAATTTATATTTTCCTGGAAAATTGTCTGTATCATTTGGGGCTTGGAAATCATTTGAGTAGGGATTATTCTCATTTTTTTTTCATATTTTTTGCCAGTTGGCAGAGTTTCCCTCGATGATGTACATTCTCCGCATGCAGGGATAGAGGACTGTCATTAAGAAAGAAGTCATTCTGTCTCACCCTTGCCAGTTTGACAGCCAAAAAGAGATGTAGTCTTTGACTTTGCATTTTATTAATTTCTTGTAAGGTGTTTCTCTTAGTGTGTGTGTGTGTGTGTGTGTGTGTGTATGGGGATAGGTTGTCTATTTATAATCATAGTTACCTGGGAGGTTAATTTTTTACATTTAGTATTTCAATCCTTTGGTAATGTATTTTGGTTTGTGGGAGTGAATAATTTTAGTTTATTTATAGGCAATTAGCTGATAATTGTCTCAGAACCACTTATTAAAGAGTTCTTTTTTTCTCTGTTGATTTAATATGCCACTCATTGTATAATTAAATTATGAAAGCTAATTTAATGTATCTGTATGCAAAAGAATGAAGCTGGATCTTTTCCTAACACCATAAACAAATAATAACTAAAGTGGATCAGAGATCTAAATTTGAGTTAAAACTATTAAAACATTTTAAGAAAACATAGGGGAAGTTTCACACTGGATTTGATAATGATTTCTTATTTATGTATACAAAGGCACATCAGTGAAAGAAAAAAATAGGTAAATTGGACTTTGTCAACATTAAAAAGCTTGTGGATCAAAGGATATTACTGACAAAGTAAGAAGAAAACCCTCAGAATGGGAGTAAATATTTGAAAAATCATGTATTTCCAGAAGGGTTAATATTTAACATGCATATTCTAAATAGAACCCCAGTCTTGCAGATGTATACTATGGTGAGATTCGCTGTGCTATATTCCTATATGTACATATAAGAATCATGTCAGATTCATTACACTGTCTTTTTCCTATTCTCCCTCCCTCCCCTTCATTTCCCTTTATCTAATCCACTGAACTTCTGTTCTTCCCCTCCATCCTCTCATTGTGGGTTAGTGTCCACATATCAAAGAAAGCTTTCAGTCTTTGATTCTTTGGGATTGGCTTATTTCTACTGTCATGTATAACTCAAAAGAACCAATAAAATAAAAAAGTAAGTGAAAAATGTATCTATTGAAATGAAAAATACAAAAATAAAAAGGTGATCAAATAGTGAATATACAAATAATTAATATGCATATTGAAACTCTTAAAACTCAACAAAAAATAAATGAACCAATTAAAAGTGGTCAAAAGATTTTTTTTGACAACTCCGGGGAAACCAGGAAGGCAATATGCTGAGTGAAATAAGCCAGGCACAAAAATATAGTACTGAATTATTTCACATAAATGTACAATCTGAAAAGGAATCAAACTCAGAAACAGAATAATGTATAATTGTCCCTTTCCCCCCCACATCCTCGCCAACATTTATTGTACTGATAATTGCCATTCTGAATGGAGTGAGATGAAATCTTAGTTTTGATTTGCATTTTTCTAGTTGCTAGAGATGTTGAACATTTTTTCATATATTTGTTGATCAATTGTGTTTCTTCTTCTGTGAAGTGTCTGTTCAGTTCCTTAGCCCATTTATTCACTGGGTTATTAATTTTTTTGGTGTTAAGTTTTTTGAGTTCTTTGTATATCCTAGAGATTAATGCTTTATCTGAGGTGCATGTGATATTAAATACAACTAAAATGAAGTTTGTTATTTTGATAAGTTGTGTATTTCTCAATTTTTAAGAAGTGGCTTCTAGTCATTTTTCTATTAGTGTATTTATATGGCTATGAAAAACAGCAGGAATCAGGGACTTGCTTATGATTCTGGCATTTGGGCTAACTGCATGCTTTGAGGGATGTTTCTTCTATAGAACAGCTATATCCTTCAAATGATATACTCCTTGAGGCATGGTGGTCTGCAAAGTCCACCATTCCCCTTCCAAACAAAGAAATGCACTATGAACTGAGGTTAGAGTGGTAGATGATTTGAGTCAGCATGACAGATACAAGGTCAGACAGCACATGCTGGAGAAAGGACTCTCTTTGAGTGTGAATTTTCTTGTAACACTACTACTAAACCTTCTGCCCTCAGAAAGTGTGTCATGGGCAGGGTTGGCATATGATTTCTGCATTGCACCATGAGCTGAGGCCTTCACAAATCATGATATTTCCAAATCCTATTATTAGAAGAACTGTACCTCTCTAGAGGAAATTCCTCCAACTTGGGCTCATAGAACCTAACTGATTAAGTGATGTCTTTGCAGCCTATTACTTCCAAGCAGGCAAGCATCAGAGCATGCAAGATACAATGAATGAGAATCAGTAGTAGCAAAGGAATGACTTAATTACTGCAATTTGGTCCACACTTCTCAGAATCAAGAACATCTGTGCATTAAGTATTTAAATTAGTTATTATGGTTTAGATATGATATGACCCCCCAAAACTCATGTATGAGACAATGCAAGAAGGTTCAGAGGTAAAATGATTAGATGATAAGAATTATAACCCAATCAGTGGATTAGAGATTACCTGGATGGTAACTGAAGCAGAAAGGGTATGGCTGGAGGAGGTAGGTCACTGGAGTATGCCTTTGGGATTTATATGTTGTTCCTTGTAAATGGAGCTCTTGCTGCTTCTTGATTTCCATGTCATGAACTGTTTTCCTCCTCCATGTCCTTCTGTCCTGATATTCTTATATCACGTTGGGTCCAGAGCAATGGAGTTTCCCTTCTATGAACTGAGATCTCTGGAATCAGGAACCCCAAACAAACTGTCCCTCCTTAATGTTGTTCTTGTTAGGTGTTTTGGTCACAGTGATAAAGAAAGCTGACTAAAACAGTAGTTATCAATAGCTGTAAAGCTGAGCTTGCAACAAGAAAATAATCTGAAACAAATATTTATACTTGGAGAAGAAATAAAATTAGAGCTTCTAGATACATAAGATATAGTTACTGACATTTTCTGAGCAAGTACAAATATATAGTTGAACATGTATTAGACACAGTGCACAGATAATTGGAGATCTAGAAGATATACCTGAAGAAAGATTACAGAGTGAAATACTTAATAATATGGCTATAGAATAGATGAAAGAAAAATAAGAGATTTAAAGCATGGTATGTAAAGAACAAAGACATGGTATTGGAGTTCCTGCAGAGAAAATGGAAGAGACAATATTTACAGAGATATTGATTATAAAATAGCCTATAGAACTAAAGAAAAATGAAAATTCAGAGGCTCAGAAGCAAAATACTTCTAAAAGAGGATAAGGAAAAATAAATACTTATGTCACATATATGATGCAACAAATTCAATACTCCAAAGGCAAGGAGACAATCTTCAATCTTTTAGATTAAGATCAATGTCTCTCTTTAAAGAATAATAGTTAGGGACTGGGGCTGTGGCTCAGTGGTAGAGTGTTTGTGTGAGGCACTGAGTTCAATCCTAGCACCACATAAAGCTAAATAAACCAATTAAAGGTATTATGTCCATCTGCAGCTAAACAGTATGTGTGACAGACATCATTGCCCTGTGTACATGTATGAATGCACAGATGGGGTGACTCTACTTTGTGTACAACCAGAAAAACAATTGCTGTAGTACATTTGTGTTCAATGAATCAAAAAATTAAATAAAAAAAAAAAAAAAGAAAAAAATAAAAAAGAAATAAAAATAAAAATGCTTTTTTAAAAGAGTAATAGGCAACAGACTTCTTGGTTGCAACAATGGAAGCCTGAAGACAATGGAATAATATTTTCAAATTGTCAACTAAAGATATTGTCAACCTAGGATTGTGTTTATACAAAAATTATTTTTCAATCACGAGGGTAAAATTAAGACCTTTACAGATTAACAAAAATGAGAGTTTATCAGCAAAAAGAGCTGCACTGACAAAACTTCCAAATCAGGGCTTCATATCTTTTAGAATAGCAGCAGTCTAGTGAAGCCTGAGGGCTCTTTGTCAGAATAAGGTTTTATAAAGCATGAAATAAAAATGCATAGGATTACAAAGGCAACCCAATTATTTTGAAACTTTTAAAAATCAAAATATTTCAAATTGTATTATAGTAGTATATATCCTATTTTGTTAACTCTTACAATAACAAAATCCAGTGATAAGTCCATTAACTACTGTAATTTCAGAATATACAGTGCTGTAAAAAGGTGACATCTTACAGAGCAGGACAGGCACAAATGAATAACTTCAAATGCGTTTATTTGTATTAAAGCAAGATGCATGCAGCACTGGTATATATCATCTTTATTTTTTTGATGGCTAGTGCTTTTTATTAACATTTGTCAAACACTACTTTGGAATCCGCATTCAGGGTATTACAGTTCTTTAAACAAGGTTGAAGTTTATTTTTTCTTTCTCAGAGATAGAAATGTAATCAAGTTACATTTATGAATATGTAAAAAAAAGCTGGGTCAGGGGGCGTTTAAGAGAGCAATCCAGGGTGACATTCCAAATTATGAGTCTCCTATGTAGAACAAGCGCTGTGAGGAAATGGAGCATGGCAAAGTGTGACAGCAGTGCACAGCTGAGGTCGAGGCCAGAGCAAGCTGGGATTCAGGCCCTTTAAGAGTGGTCACTTAATGCAGTGGATTGTTCAGATTATAAACTGAAGTTGTTTGCTATCACAACTCTTTTTTTAAATGTCTTTATTTTATTTGTTCTAATCAGTTGTACATTAGAGTAAAATGCATTTATTTATACATGTGATAGGTCATACATAAATAGAGTGCGATCTCTCATTTTTCTGATTGGCATATATCATCTTTGACTTTCTTTTGATTCATGAGTTATTACAATATAATTAAATATTTTAACATTAATGGGTTTTTTTCTTTCATAGAACTATCTTTGTTATTCTACTACTTCTTGAGTTGAGAAGAAAAGCAGTAGACAGGTCTTTTTCTATCATGGGGGAAGTAGGTTAAGAAAGATGCCTTTACTCAGGGATGTTTTGAGTTTGAGGTACTGATGCAGCCCCATAAGAGGAAAGGGTGTGCAGATCATCCAGACCACACACTAAAAGTGAAAGGTTGGTGGAGTGGGGCATTGTGAGGAGGGTATTGTTCTAAGGGGAAGAGTCAGAGCCACGGATAGAGTAGGTGTGGTGAAGAATCTATTCCAAGGGTGAAGGGCTGCCACCTGAATGAGCCTTATCATGTGGCTCCAGTGAAATCCAGACAAAGAAAGGCACAAATAAACAAATCATCTAAGTAGAGCAAAGAGAGGGGTCAGCCACTAAACGAGGCTGAAGGAAAAATTACACACACCATAGAGCAGCAATGCAAAAGGTCTTGGGAGGTCACTGAACTTCTTTCAACCTGGGCATCTCAGAATATTATTCACTCCATTTTTTCAACAATGATTCTTTCCTCAGACATGGAGTGAACACTGGTTTCTTGATGGTAAATTGGTATCACAGTAGCTTTCAGCACATCTGCCAGATGTTTTGGGAAAGTTATTTAATTGGCATTTTAGTCTGAATTCTAGAAGGACTTGCTTCCCTCTGTCAAGTTTTGCCTTACCATTTGCCTTTGAACCAGATTTGATGATCAGAAGAAAATTCTTGATGTTAGGCAGTGAAAGAACGTTTTAGTGTTAGAGGACAAGACAGAAAGAGCTAATTTATTCCAGCTCTCTGTGTGCGGGCAGCAGTACTTATCAAATGGGAACGGCTGTTGGCTCTATGATGCCACCGCTTCCCTGTAGTCTAGTATCCCTTTTCATCACCCTCAACAGCAGGACGTTCTTTCTCATCCCTAATTTTATCTCTTCCTCCACTGATGGGGAAGGGGGAGAAAAGAGTGACTTGGTGTTCTTATAAAACATGAAGTGCTTGAAAAGTTAAATTGCTTCTCTGTGAGCAACATCATGCTTGACCACTCTCTTTGGCTTGTCTTTCCCAGCTATTTATTTGTATGATACCCTTCTCCAACTCTCTTCAGGTTCCTCATATTTTTTTAAAAATCGCTATAGTTTTGGAGACATTGGATAATGAAGCTGGTGAATTAAGTGGTACACAGGTTTCACTAGGTAATTTCATGACTAATTAAATTCCTGATCCTTTTCTTCACAGGAGTGTTACAAAATAAACCTTCATATAAGAGCATGCATCATAATCCTCTCTTGTAATGGGAATTGAGCAGAGATAGTTCAAACTAGGACCAAACAGTTTCAGAGAAGTAGCTCTGAACTTCTTTTCTAGCATGACTCTGAGGGATTTCCTGGGTCCCAAGTGGACTGGAGCAGGTGTCTGGAAGGAGGAAGCAGTCCAGCACCTGGACTTTGAAAAGCCTCCTATAAACCATTGATGTGTGGTCCTCTCTACTTAGATTTGATGTTTTTGTATTGAAGGAGCAAGTAAGTGTATTCCTTTTGGGGAATTATTGAGAGAAAATGGCTATTGGAGAACAATAATCCAGTGTCTGACTCTGGGAATATCAGTGTATGCTGTGGTTTTCAAACTTAAATATCCTCCACAAATCCATGTACTGAAGAACTAGTCCCTGGGTTGGCACTATTGGTAGGAGGTGGAGCCTCTGAGAAGTGGGACCTCCTGGGAGGAAGCTAGGTCATTGGAGACATGCCCTTGAAGGTGATTGTGGGATCTTAGCCCCTTCTTCCCTGTGTTGCTTCTTGGCCATGAGGTGAGTGCCTGTGCTCTACCACACCATACATGATACCATACCATGGCATACCATACCATATCACACCATACCATGATATGTTACCCCAGAGCAATGGGGCCAACAAGCCACCCACTGGAACCTCCAAAACCAGGAGCCCAAATAAACCTTTCTGTCCCCTCGTGCCCTTTTTCAGTTCAGAGGCTCAGACCCAGGAGCCTGTTTGGTTTAAGTCCTGGTACTATCCACTACAAAGGCAGTCAGGGGTGACCTGTAGTGTGTGATCAAAGGGACCTTGTGGAACATGCTCCTTCCAAGTCTGATTTGTCCTTTTGGAATCTGGGGTAAAATGCAGTCAAGGCCTTTCAGCCATGTCCCAGGTCACCTGGCCTCTGCCCTGTGTGGCAAGTATGAGCAATTCATCTTCCCAGGAGACCTTATAAACTATATACCTTACTTATAGTGGGACCTCCTCATATTGCCATATTGAAGAGTGAGCCACAGTCTCCTGCCCATCCTGGGATCTGATTGAATATGGGATGGGTGGTGAGGGAGAAGGAAAAGTCTCAGGATACGGGTTTGAGTGACCAGGAGGGAGGAGTGCTATTGCAGAATGTTGAGATAATAAAAGTATCACGGGTCTGGGAGGTGGGGACCGCAGCTGCATTTATGAACATGTTAAGATTGAGAGCAGCAGGCACCAGAAGCAGAGACCATGGACAGTGTGAAGCACACAGTGGTCAGGGCAGAGCTCAGGGCTTCAGGACAGAGCAGCAGATGGCTTTCCAGGGGCCTTACGTAGCTTGGTGTCCCCTGCCCCCAGCATTGGGGAGAAGAAACAAAGGTCTCATAGGAGGAAGATGTTGGGAATCTGGGAGAGGTCAGAGGACCATGGAGGGAAGCCAAGGAGAAGAGCAGCCAAAGAAGTGGGAAGAACATCAGGTGAGCCGGGACTACAGGAGCCTGGGGGAGAAGGGGTCCCACACTAGAAGACACTGGTAGCTCTGCAATGGCCAAGGTGGAACTCTACTTTGTCTGATGCATCCAGAGACCTCTCAGGTGACCTTGGGAAGAAGAGTTTCTGCTAAGTTTGGGGACTGAGAGCAGATGTTAGAGTGTGGGGAGTGACTATCTCTCTGTGGTTCACTGGGCATTCCTGGACACAAGGACATCAGGAATGTGGGGATCAGAGCCAGTGTCTGCCTCAGGGAGAGTGGCTTGGGGGAAAGGTAGGCCTGGACCTGGACCAAGGGCTGAGTTGTGGTTCCTTTAAGGGATAGAGGACACATCATATCCATGTGATAAGCACAACAGGGAAGACTGCCACTGGGACCTGGGACAAGGATTGGGGCAGGCCTTGGCCTGGGAAGGGAGTAGCTGTGCAGAGTTAGGGTGGAGAGCACTGCTTATTGGTGAGGTGGGAGGCTGTGCTGTGCAGAAAAGGGGCTTGAGGAAAAAGGAGACTGTGGGACCTGGGCAGCTGTGGCATGCGGCGGGATGGCAGGTGAGTGGGGTTAGTATGGCCTTTTCCCCCAATGGTGTTTTCACTTTTCTCTGTGATTTAAAGATCACACAAATAGCCTGGCAGAAGGTCTTTCAGGGAGCCTATCACTCTTGGGCCACCCAGTGTAGTGCATGCTGCAGCCTACTCTGTGGCACCCCGGTGGCCTGCAGTCCAGATGTGCCTTTTAGTGTGACTGCAGGCCACGAACATCTGGAGCGAAAATACAGCTCAATGCAACCCTGCTCGTGTATTGCACAAGATTCCACATACCCTCTGCCTGGTGGAATGTTGAGGTTGGTTTGATTGGTCTCTGAACTGTCTCACATGTGTGCACCATCTCTCCTTCCAGGTGCTGCTGTCAGGACTCATTGGTGTCGTCTCCTGGAAGAGGCCCCTCTCCCTTGTGGTAAGTGGCACCTGGATCTCTAAGTGGCCTTGGACAGGGCTCTCCCTGCAGGGGAGCAAGCAAGGCACAGGCAAAGGCAAAGAGATTTCCAATTTCTTGGCATAAAGTGAGATGCAGATGTTTATAAAAAAGTAACCACCACATGTAATAGGCTGGTCAGGGAGAACCAGTATGCATTTTACACATTGTTCTTCTGAGAGTTTTCCTTGAGGATTTTCCTAAGATGCTCGTATCACATCCTTTCCCTGTTTGTTTTCTTTTGGTGCCCTTCCTTAAGGACATACCTTGAACAAAGACATTTTGAAAGTGTGGACGCAAGCATTTTCGCTAAACTCAAAGACCTGCTCATGCATATACATATGCTTACATAGGATCACACAAACAGCACATGCTTTATCAGAGTTCAAGAAATGTCAGCTTTTTAGTGTGTTCTGGAGATATAAAATTCTGAGAGTAAAAAGTGATACATATTTGAATAGAAGAATTGCTGGAGCATGGTACTGAGGAGTGGGCCACGTGGGAGATGGAGAGAGGAGGATGTTTTTTTCCCTCTGAAAAGTACCCCAAGCAGATTCGTGTCTATCGATCATATGCCTGTTCTTCTCAGTGTACGCATTAATATATTGACGTGTCCATGTCAGGACTCGAGGCAGAGATTTTCTGGTTTTGATGGGTAATGAAAAAGACAGGATGACAGCTTTCTTCTTTTGTATTAATAAATTATTTAGAAGCTAGTTTTTAAGTGATTGGACTTGGAGATAATGATGTACTAAATATTAATGGACACAGGAAAAAAATAAATTTGTTTGTGGAAGACACCTCCTCCTCCATCTGAGTAACCATGACATCCTGAAAAGGTATAGGGACGAGATGGATGGTGTTGAATTCAGTTGAACTTCCTCTTTCATTATAGCTCAGCTCATATGATAAATTTCTTTTTAAAAATTGCTTTTTATTCAGGCAAGGTGGTGTACACTTCTAGTTCCAACTACGGGAGAGACTGAGGCAGGAGGATGCCAAGTTCAAGGCCAGCCTGGGTAATTTAGAAAGACCCTGTCTCAAAATAAAATTTAAAATAAGGACTGGGGATGTAGCTCAGTGGTAGAGTGCTTGCCTAGAATGTCAGGGGCCCCGGTTCCCATTCCCAGTACTAGAAAAAAAAATGTTCTTTATATGGAGGTTTCCAAACATGCACAAAATAGACAGGCTGGTATAATGAACCCCTGAATAATTTCACCTAGCTTCAGTAAATATGAACATCTGTCCTGTTTTATTCACCTACATTCTCTTATTCCCCTGCTCTTACTGCTGACTCCTCCTGGATTATTTTAAAGACATCTCAGCTTGTGGATCAAGAAGCCCACTCTTGGGCTGGAATTGCGGCTCAGTAGTAGAGCACTTGCCTAGCACATGTGAGGCACTGGATTTGATCCCCAGCAGCACCTAAAAAATAAATAAATAAAATAAAGTTACTAAGAAACAAAGAAGCCCACTCTTGGTGCAGAGTGGTTCAGCACTGAACCTGTGGATGAGGATTTGGTTTGTGCTGTGTGGTGACTTCTGGGCTGCTTTCAGTGACTCAGGGATAGCTGCTCCATTCCTCTCTATACACCCCCATGGTGCAGAGATAGTAAGTCCTCCAAAACCAATCACCTAACAAAGAAAAACCATCTTCCTAAGGGGATGGGTGTGTGGACAGAGAAACAAGAATAGAATAGCATTCAACACCCAGCTGCCCCCAACCCTGGCCCCAGGATGCGCACAGGGCTGGGTATTTTACCATAGAGGTTGCCTAGTTTATCACTGATGGAGAATTAGGACTCCTTATGGACATGGCTCAAGTGTGTCCTGGGGAAGCCAGGGGAGTAAGATAGGGTCTTTAGGCCCCATTCTAGGAGGAGGGACATAGTAGTACCTGGCCCTGCTTGAGCAGAGGGTTCCAAGTACTTGCTCCTCAGTCCTGGTGATCAGTGCGGGACACTGCTCCCTGGAAAGTACCATAATCACCTCTCATTAATTTATTTTCCTTCACATCCCAGGCAGAGGAGAAAGGCATTCATTTAACTTGACTTTTTTGCCCTACTTAAGGAGGTAAGGTAAGACAGATAGCAGCTGTAACACACTTTCAGTGGCTTAACACAGCACAAGTTAGCTTCTGCTGCTGTCCAGGGTGGGCGCTGTGATAAGTAGCTGCTTCCTCCATAGACAGCTTGCAGAGACCCTGGTTTCTTCCATCTGGGTGGGGGTCCTTCTCCTCTCGGCCCATGGAGTCCTCTACAGTGCCACGAGAGGTCATAAGAATGGAGATGGAACTCCTACTGCCTAATTTCCTTGACCTCAAAGTGATGCTCATTGCTCGCATGTCAAACCAGAAGGACAAATTGTCATGGGGCCCTGTCCAGTTACAGAAGAGACTGGGAAAATCATACCTCTCTGGCCAGGCACTTTCCACAGTCAGTCCTACATTGTAAAGGAAAGGGTATGAATTTTGGTGGGTAGTTTGTTATTTCTACCACAAGAATAATCTGTCTCTGTTAATCAGGACAGTGCAATCTTTTGATTCATTAGCAAAAACCCATCTTTTGCACTACTACCATTGAGATAGCTTTGGCTTTAATTTTATTTTAAGAGGAATACAAGCATTCACAATAGATCGGAGGTAAATTCACAGTGTAGTTATCACTTGGCATCTGAAGGGAATTAGTTCCAGGATCCCCATGGATGCCACAATCCAAAGAAGCTCAAGTCCCTTATATGAAATGGCATACTGTTTGCATAGAAGCCATGTGAATCGTCTTGTATGCTCTAAATCATCTCTAGATGACTTATAATTTCTAATACAATGCAAATGCTAGAGGCTATTAAATTTTTTTTTGATCCACAGTTGGACAAGTCTGTGGATGCAGAACCCATAGATACAGAGGGCCAACTGTACACAGATGTGTTAGTCTGAATTCTCCAGAAAGCATAACCAATAGGATGTATCTATTTACTACCTGCCTATCTATTAAGACATGTTTTCAGAACTGGCTCACAAGATTATAGAAGTTATCAAGTTCAAATCTGCAGGGCAGGCTGGAGCCCCAGGGAAGCCTTGAGGTTTCAGTTGGAGGCAGGATTCCCCTTCTTTGGAATAGGTCAGTCTTTGTTCTCATAAAGCCTTTGCTGATTGGCTGAAGCCCATGTATGTGAAAGAGGATAAACTGCTTTGTTCCAAGTCTGTTGCCTGAAATGTAATCTCGTTTTTTTTTTTTAAAAAAATACCTTCATAGCAACACCTAAACTGGTGTTTGACCAGCTATCTGGGAATCACAGCCTTTCCAAGTTGACATGAAAGCAACCATCACAACAGGGTTGTATTACATGAACAAAAGTGCTCTATCCAAAAAACAACAATGAAAACACTGTAAATAATGATACTAGTCATTCATTGAGGGTGACCTGTGTGCTCTTATCTTCCCAGCAGTCCTGGTAAGAATAGGTTTTCCTGTTAAGAGAAGAGAGGGGGAGACCTCCAGGCCTTGAGTTGATGCAACAGGACTTGAGAACTCTCTGACTCGAAAATGCATCTCTTCATTCCAACCTACCAAATCCATATAGAGGTCCCTTTTCTTCCCCACAGCTTATCTCTAATTATGTATCACTTGAACTGTACTCCTGGAAATCACATCGTCGTGTTCATTAGTATTTTCTGTCTCAGTTGGTGGCATTGCCGCCCACCCAGCCTAGAGGCAGGAGAGTCATTATCATGCCTTTTTATTCCTCCCCTTCCATGTTCTTTCACAAGCTCTCCCATTTATTGCTACCTTTACATTTATACAATTGGCCATCTTTTCTTTATTCCTTGAGTAACATGTTTAGGGCAGACTCGCCTTCTCTTACAGGATGCTGCAGTAGCCTTTTGAAGATCTTTGTGCCAAGAGTTTGGTTCTTCTTAAAGGCACACTCCAACCCAGAGTGACTGGCATCTATCTTAGGCTTGTTTCTGTTTTTGTAAAGAAATATCTGAGCCTGGATACTTTATAAAGAAAAGAGGCTTATTTAGCTCACTGTTATAATGGTTTGGATATGAGGTGTGCCCCAACAGCTCCTTGGGTCAATGCAGCAGGTGAAATGACTAGATTTTGAGAGCTATAATCTAATCAGTCCATCCTAGTTTGAATGGACTGGCTGGGTAACTGTAGGCAGGTAGGGTGTGACTGGAGAAGGTAGGTCACTGGGGACATGCTCCAGAAGGGTTCATCTTGCCTGTAATTCCTTCCCCTTTCTTTCTCTGCTTCTTGGCTGCCATGGATGAAGTAGTGCTCCTCTGTTATGCCATTCCACCTTACCTCTGACCCATGGCAATGAAGTCAACTGACCATGGACTGAACCTCTGAAACTGAGCCAAATAATGTTTTCCTCCTCTAAATTGTTCTTGTCAGATATTTTTCTCACAACAATGAAAAGCTAAAGTGCTCACATTTTTAGAGACTCCAAGTACAGGATTGGTGGTCTCATCTATTCATCCTTGGTGGGCCTTGTGGCAGATGGCATCCTGGCAAGAGTACATGCAGAAGAGATAAGATTGTGAGACAGGAAGTCAGAGACCAGGGCGGGCCCAGCATTGCTATTTTTATAACAACCCATTCTCATGGGAACTAGCTCACTTCATGTACTACACTAAGTCCTTCTGTGGGCCTGTCCCCAGTGACCTAATTACCCCCCACTAGGCCCCATCTCTTAAAGGTCCCATCACCTCCCACATCTCCACACTGAGGACCAAGTGTCCAACACATGAACCTTCGGGAACATACTCAAACCATATCCAAGCCATATTCAAGCACTATCTAAAGGGTCAGTTGTACTATGGTAATCCCCTTCCTAAAGTTCCTCAGTCATTCTGTAGGGCCTAGAAACTGGAACTGAGGATTTTAGGACAATGTATGAGGCCTTATGGCATAAGAAAATAATAATTAGAAAGGTAAGTACCTTGCCCAGGTCCTACGGCTAGAATGACTTGAAGTTTTAATTCTAATAATTCTTTTTTCTCTAACTTCTGTGATTATTCTGTACCCTAATGATATCTCCCCATCTTATTGGAAGTATAAACTGAAGATGCCACTCTGAGCATTATAGGCCATTCCCAGGGGGACGCACTGGACTCCTCCTCCTATCCCCCCCGCAATGACTGGTGCAGTGAATTGCCCTCTGATGGGAGAGTGTCCCTCTGGATGATTAGAAGAAGCACCATTGGGCCTCATGGTCCAGGGTCTGCACAGCCATGCCAGACACCTGCAGAGGTTGGCTGCATAAATGCAGGAATGAATGGGCTCTTCTCACAGCAGAGATTGGTGCTGCCGTGGTTCTGATGCCAGCTGCTTTCCTCAGCTCGTCAACATGAGCTTGTCATGAGATCTGCTGTGTCTCCTCCTTTTCATCACTCTGTGCCTTTGGATAGTAGGATGAAGCAAACTACTATCCCAGAGCAAGTGAGGTGCTGAAGAAAGAAGGCCCTGGGAGGAAAGAGGAAGAGAGGAGCAGTGCAGTCTGACCAGCACTTGGGCAGGGTGTCCTCCCTTTCTAGGCTGGTTTTGAAAGGGAGATTTGAAAGAGAGAAGGAGGAGGAAAAATGCTGTGACATATATTTATTTATTTAGTATTTTTTATTTGTTTTAATTTGTTATACATGATGGTAAAATGCACTTTGATACATCATACATGATGGAGTTGATTACTCATTCTTCTCGTTGTGCATGATGTAGAATCTCACTGGTTGTATAGTTATATATGTTCACAGGGTAGTAATGTCTGACATATATTTATTTTTACTATAGCATTCTATAAGAGCCTTTCCAGATGCTTAAAGTTAGAGATAGTTATGTCTGTAAAGAATATGTATTTTCACGTTAATGTGGTTCTCCTTTCACACGTGCTAAGTGTCTCCTATGATTGAGGGAATGGTCTTCACTGCATTGAACTCCGAGTGTTCTACACTGTGCTGGACGCCAGGTAGGAATCAGCATTTAGAGCTCTGTTTATATTATTTCTTGAAAGATTCAGTGAATAAAAACACCTTATGATAGTTGGTGTACCAATAATGGAGAATGTAAAAAAAATCACAGTTAATATAATTTTAAAAACTTGAACAAACTAGTAATGAGCAGGACTCTAGATTATTTTTAATGACGAATACTATTGACAAAATAACAACAATGGGATTGAAAACATTTTATTTTTAAAAGCATGGGTCTACAGGAATATGAGTACTATATAGATCTAGTTATGTGTTTAGTATTGCTTACATTTTATGTTATAGTGTTTGAGAAATCTGGAATCTGGCTTTTTGTTTACTTTTATGACAATTTTATTAACTGAAATAGGAAAGTGTATCCATCAGAGGTAACTGGAGACAGAGCCTCTTGGGTCCAACACCAGAAACACCTCTGAGGCAGTGTATTTTGATCACTGCTTTAGCTTTGCTGACCCATCACCTGACCTTTGATGATTAAGTGCTAATTTCTGACTCCTGCTGCCCAAGAATCCCATCATCCTCAGTGGATTTAGGGATCCTAATTTGATGGTAGCACAGACATTCTTACTGTAAATTCTGATCTGTAGAGAGGAGTTTCTACAGAGCACTTCCAGGTTGCAGGGACTCCCTTTCACAGATTTAGTCTCATAGCTGTGATGAAAGGAGTTGTTCTCCAAATCCCCCTGGGATGGATGAGGTCTTCCATGATAAATCCATTCAAATATTGTAATCTCCCTAAGCCTTTGGAGTCCTTTGTGTATGAGATACCAAGAAAGTCTGGCATTTCAACTTCACTTGGTGTAGGCCACCTTCAGGATTATATTTCAGTCAATCAGACAAACTAACTTCGGACCCATATCAGTAAATCTAGTCTGATCCATCCATTTATTCCTCCTACCTTGATCATTAACAGTGAGTCAGATTGCTCAAACAAACTGCTCTGAGAAGTTCCCAGGCCGCAGCACAGTTGGGAGGGACCCAGGAAGGGCCAGAAGAATATAGGAGCTTGAAATGGCTAATGTGTGCAGGACAAAGTACCACAAAGGAACACTTGCTCAGATAGAGGATTCTGGAGATGTGTAAAGAATTCCTGTGAATATTTAGCTGATACTGATCAGCATTTGCGTGCGATGAAACTGAGACCAGGAAAGAACCATTGGAGAGTACTAGAAGAAACAGTTCTCAGCACAAAACAGGATTTTTCCACCATCCAAATGGAAAAACCTCAAACTACATGAGGGCATTGGATGCAGAATGGTGTTCAGAAGAACCTTGTCTCAGTTCTAGGGAATAATTAGCTCTCAACTAAATGTTGATTTAGTCCTGCCTAAAAACTAATAATAGCAAGTCCAAAAGAATCAATTGACTTCTATGAAATTTAATAATGTTCAAACACAGTCGAAGAATATTCATTGGAATTTAAAAGTATACTGCACAACGTCTGGCATCCAATCAAAGATTAATGAGGTATGCAAAGAAGTAGAAAAATTGGGAGAAAAATAAACACATTGAAACTGATACAAATTATCAGACAAGGACAATAAAATAGTTACTATAATTGTAATCCAGTTGTTCCAAATATTAAGTAGACCCATATAGGTATACAAAACCCACTTGAAGTTTTAATGATGAAAACGACAATATAAGAGAGGAGAAATTCACTGGATGAGGCTAATGGCAGATTAAATGACAAGTAAAGATCAGTAAACTGAAATGACATTGCAATAGAAATTATCCAAAATGAAACACACAGAAAAAAAATAACGTAAAAAAAAAGAAAAAGCACCCAATGAACTATATGGAATAATTTGACCAAGTCTAATCTGTGTGGAATAAAGGAGTGGAGTAAACAAAAAAAGTTTGAAGAAATTGTAGATCTTTTTTCTCCAAAATTGAATAGACTATAACTTCATAGATCTAAGAAGCTGAATGCATACAAAGAGCAAGAAATAGGAAATAAAAGAGCTCAGTGTATTGTGGGGTTTATAACTTCTATAAAAGTAAACTACAAAAAACAATACAAAATTAGGGGAATAGAAGTAGAAGTATTTCTTATAAGATTATTAAACTGTGCATGAAGTTTAAGATTAAGTTGAAGGTAGTAAAAGATGTGTACTATAAACCCTAATGCAACCACTAAAACAAAGAAAAACAAAACAGAGGGTTGGTTAAGAAATCAATAAGGGAAATAAAATGAAGTCATAAAAAGTATCTAATTAAAAGAAAGCAGAAGTAAAGGAGAAATGGAACAAAGAACAGGGGTGATAAATGAATAGTAAGATGTCATTATCTATTTGGGTTTCTTAAGTGAATTGTGTGTTCATGTTTGTCTGAAGACTGCTTCATTGATTTGTGGGATTTCTTAATATAGTAATACTTTTCTAAATGACTAATATTTTATTCCAGTCTGTTGTCTTTTAATTTTTAATGAGGCATCTTTTTTTCTTAATACAGGAATGTTAGTTTTTATTCTTGGAAAAAATCTGTTTTATATTTTCCTCATGGGCCTTAGGGTTTCTTTCTTACTTTAACATGTCTCTTGCCCCATGATTCTGAAGTTAATCTCCTGTATATTTTAAAATCATTTACAGTTTTCCTTTTTAGGTTTAGGTCTTTTTGTATTTGCTTTGATCCAAAATTTATTTTTCCATATAACTTTAAGACTCTTAACCTTATTTGTTCCAAAAGGATAGGCATTTCACAGATGCCATTTTTTAATGTTTGGTATTTCTCATCACATTTGAAATGTTCTCCTCTGTTAGACATGGGTCTGTTTATTGATACCTTGTTCAATGAATCTGCCAGTCCAATTTGAAGCCTGTATTACTCTGTTTTAATTAGTCCAACTTTATAATATCAGTATTTTATATTTTTTCAAGATTTTCTTGCCTACTTCGAGTACTGTTTTCAGTAAATTTTAGAACAAATTTATGAAGTTGACTAATGATTAGGATTTGATTGCAATGGTGATTGCATTGATTTTTATAGGTTAATTCCTAAATAAATCATTCCTAGAATATTGAGAGTTGGGAGCACATCCTCTGCTATAATTTCTGGGAAGGTATTGTGTATTAATCTCATATCTGGTTATCATGCACCCTAGTGAGTTGTACTTGTTCTAATTATTTATCTGTCAGATGCTTAGAGAAAAATAATTTGCTGGAGAAATTTCTTCCATTATGTCTTTATTCCTTTTCATTCTGCCTTCTTCTTAAACCCCTGGTAGATGCATTTTCTAACTGCTAAATTGACCCTATAGGACACAACATTTTCTAGTATTTTCCTTCTATTTTTCTTTAGTTTCTGGATATTTCTTCTGCTCTATTTTCTAGATAATAATTTGGGCTTCAGCCACACATTCATTCAACTATTTAATCCTTCTGTTGTATTTCTCATTTTGACAGACAGCCATGTTATTTTCTCAGAACTCTCTGTTGTTCTCTAATTGCTTCTTTTTCATAATAATGTATTCACATTGTATGAAACACTCATCTTATGAGTTCATTCTCCGTCAAGGATATTAATTAGAATTTTGTTTATCAGGTATTCTCACCTATACCCTCAGGTTATTTGGTCTCTTTGCTTATCTAGGTCCCTACTAAGTTTTTATTCTAGTACTGGGGATTGAACCCAGAGTGGCTCTACCACTGAGCTACATACTCAGCCCTTTTAATTTTTTGAGATGGGGGCTCATTGAGTTGCTAAGTCTGGCCTCCTCCTGTGATTCTCCTGCCTCAGCCTCCCAAGTAGCTGCAATTACAGGTGTGTGCCGCCATACCTATCTAGATTCTTATTCTTTTTATTTTTTAATTTTTTTTAGTTGTAGATGGACACATACCTTGATTTTATTTATTCATTTTTATGTGGTGCTGAGAATCAAACCCAGTGCCTCACTCATGCTAGGCAAGCAAGCATGCTGCACTGAGCCACATCCCCAAGCCCTGGGTTCTTATTCTTGACATCTGTTTTATTCAATATCAGCCTATCCTTGGTTGTGACAAGACCTTGCTGTACCTGTGTCATAGAAGAATGCTTGAAATACAGCAAATGATCATTAAGTGTTTGCATTGACCATCATCATTGTCATAATTATCAGCAGGGGCAGATAACCAGGACAAATGCAGTTTGAGGTCTTTCCTCTGAATCTTTCACAATGGACACTGAACTTGAGAAAAGAAAGAGGCAGATATACCTGGTGAAAAATAAACTGAGCTCCATAGTTCACTCCTAAGGCTACTTCATCTCCCACGAATCCTGGGGTGAGTCCTGCCAGACAACAAGAACCTCTTGCTTTCACAGATACCAACACTGCTTTCTCTGGGTCAGGCCTAAGACAGCATTTAGGGAGGGGTCAGGCCTAAGACAGCATTTAGGGAGGGGACTATAAACATCACCTCCCTCGGGTTTAAAACCAGGGAGTGTGTTTCAGAGCCCGCACTCTTAATTTTTAGGTCAGTGTTTCTATATCCTTCCCAGCAAAACAGAATACCTGCATCATTTTAAGAATCAGTACTTTAAGCCCATTGTATAAGAATTTCTGGAACTGGAGCTCAGATATCAATATCATTTAACACTTTGGATCATTTCAGTATGCAATAAAGATTAAGAACTTGTTATCTTTGCAGGGGTGCACTTGTTCCTCAGTTTGTTACAAACTGAGTGTTTGCTTCTTTTTTCTCAGTGTGGGAGTATTGGTTAAATTGATTCAGAATACAAATTACATGTTAGGTGCCCATCAATAGAGGTATTTATAATTATTGCTTGGTATAGTTGTCCTTTTAATCAGATTAGAGAAAAAAAGAGCTACTTCTTCTGCACTATTCCATACTTTTTCTTTATTATTTTCTTGTAGGACAGGTCTCCTAACAAAATCTCTCAGTTTTTATCTGAGAACATCTTAATTTCTTCTTCATTTTAAAAAGATAATTTTTTTGAAGATAGCAGTCTTGATTGACAGTTTTTGTTAAAGAATCTTGAGTATGTCACTGCACTGCCTTCTGTCTTGCCTGGTCTCTTATGAGAAACTAGCTGTTAATCTTACTGTGATCCCTTGTATGTGGTAAGTCAGTTCCCTCTTGTTTTCAAGACTCTGGCTTTGGCTTTTGACAGTTTGATTAAGATGTGTCTAGGTATGGATCTTTTAAAATTTAATCTATTGAGTTAATTAAGGTTCAGATGTTTAGATTCATGTCTTTAATCAAATTTGAGAAGTTTTGGCCATTACTTCTTCAAATATTCTTTATACACTTTTCTTTTTCTCTTTCCTTTCCTTTCCTTTTAGTACTCCATTATGCATATTTTGGGATGGTGTTCCACATATCTTTTAGGATCTGTTGTTTTTCTCCATTCTTTCTATCTCTGAGGCCCACACTAGGTAACTTCAATTGACATATCTTCAACTTCACCAGTGATTTTTTCTTCTGCCTTCAAATCATCTGCCTGATCTCTCTAGAGAATCTTTCATTTGTCTTACTGTATATTTTCAACTTTGTAATTTTTACTTGGTTCTTTCTTATAAGTTCTCTCCCATTATTGATAGTGTCTATTTGGTGAGATAATCATTCTCATGTTTTCCTTTAGTTCTTTAGAGACGATTTTCTTTAGTTCTTTGAATATATTTTAAATAGCTGATTTAAAGTTGTTATCTCCCAAGTCCACCATCTGGATTTCCTCAGAGAACATTTATATTGATCACTTTTTATCTCAGCATATGGGCCACACTTGCTTGATTCTTTACATGTCTTATAATTTTTTTTCATTATTGTTGAAAACTGGACTTTTTCAGTAATATGCTATGATACATCTAACAATGAAACTCCTCTCCTGTCCACAGTTTGTTGTTGATTATGCTTGTTGTGATTTTGTTCCTTGCTTGTTTAATGATTTTTGAGTTAATTCTGTAACATCTGTGTTGTCATGTGTGGGTACTGAATTGTCTACTTAGTTATTTTAGTAGTCGACCAGTGATTAGACAGAGATTTGCTCAAAACTTGGAGCCAATCCATCTCCCAGGCTTTGCTCAGGGGCTCTGTGTGTCTGTGGGACAATATTCAGTATTCTTCTAGGCAGTTAGCAATTCTGCTGTAGTCTTCACTTCCTGCTTTCATTGAACCTCAAAGTCAGAGGGGAGACTTTAGAGCCTTCTTAGGTCTTTCCTCAGCAAATATATATATCTATGCATTCATATGACCGTCTATATTCCAAGAAACATTGAAGCATTTCATATACCCTTTGGACATCTTATTCCCCAGTGTTTAAAAAAATTCTTTTGGCTAGTCTGTTCTTCACTACAACCATGATCCACTTCTCAGGCAGCTGCAAATTGAAAATATTTGCGTGTAAATGTATTTGACAATTGTTTTCTAGGGAAAAGTCTTTTTACACTGGGTAGGCTTTCACTCAGGTCAAATAGAAATAGCTTTATCAGTGTGTTCTTCCAGGGAATCACTAGAACTGCTACATCATGACAATGATTCGGGAATGAGGCTCTGAAAGAGCTCCATCTTCATTCTCTTCCTTCAGGGAGCTTCCAGATCGTATCAGGAATGTGAATTGTAATTTTTCAAGGTGACTGTGGAGTTGGGGAATGGAAAATGGGACTAAGGAAAGCCAAGACACCACAAAGCTCACTGTCATAACTGAGATTTAACTGTTTATCTTGTTAAAAGACTCCTGAAGTTACTGCAAGTCTTTTTGTTAATTTCCAGAGTTCTGAGCATGTCCATTCTGACAATTTCTCTGTTATTTTCTTCCTTTTATGGAGAAGTGAATTTTCAGAGGTCTTTTCTCGGTCATTTTTGCTGACATTACTCCTCAAATCTCTTTTAATAGTCTTTAGCTAGCAAGCTATTTAAAAAATGAAATCTATTGTATATATCATTTGACAGTGTATCTAGAAGGATCATTAATCTCACTTCATGGAGCTTGAAATCTCTTTGCTATTCTAAAATAGAAATCACCCATTTGTGAATGGTATCATTTGAGAGGTATGGAATTCTTTATCATCTTTGAGTATTTTACTGTAGTAGATTTTACTAAATAGGTTTCTACTTTTCTGGCGGAATACCACTGGGGTTAAAAAGGTTCTCATAGTTGATACATGCAAAATGGATAAATCTCCAAAGTAATAGGCTAAATAAAAGAAGCCAGACACAAAAGACTATGTGATTGCATTTTTGTGAAATTCTAGTGATGGAGAACAAATCATGATTGCCTGGGGCTTGAGTGGTGGGAAGAGATTGACAGCAGAGTGGCACAAGGGAACCTCTGGAGTCAATGGAATGTTCTATGTTTTGATTGCGCAGTGTTTAGATGACTGGATGTGTTTGCCAGGATTCACTGAACTATGCAATTAAAATGGTTTGATTTTCTTTCTGTAAATTATACCTCAATAAACCTGATAAGAATATCCCAGTTTAAATAACACTTTTAAATTTAATGACATAAAACATTATTTATTATCCAAAACAAAGTAGGTTTTAACCCAGTAGGCAATCACAGAAGTTGTTCCCATATCAGTAGTTCAGAAATTTCGGTATGTCTCAGAAGCACTGGCAACACTTGCTGAATTTCCCTATAAATCTTCTGATTTAGGGGTCTGCTGGGTGGTGCTAGGACCTTGGCTCCTGAGTCTTTATAGTAAATAGACTAACAAAGGTCACTGTAGTTGCCAAGTTGTGGAAGATACAAAATTAAGTGTGTTTAGGTTGTGAATATATTCGAAGTACCTTTTTTAGATTATTTTTTTCCCCTGCAGACTTCTGTAGGAGGAAGACAAATCACAGTAGCCTTCAGGAGTACTAAAATCTACTTAAGATGTTTTGTGTTTTTTGGAATCCCAGAGTGATGGGGTAAAAAGATAGCCTCATCCCACCATTTTTCATACTCCCCCATTTCCCTCTACATAATCAAAAGATCCTCCATTCCTCTCTCACCGCCCACCCCGCAACCAGATTCTATATCATCATTTGCTTATCAGGGAAAACATTCGACCTTTGTTTTTGTGGGATTGGTTTATTTCAGTACATGTGTGATTAACAAGAATGATATGAATGTACATCATGCACAGCCATAGAAATGAAAATTTGTACCCCATATGTGTACAATGAATCAAAATGAAATCTATAAAAATAAAAATAAAATACAATAAAATAAATTTCTTTGTTTTGAAAAAAAAAAAAAAGACACAACCTCATCCATCAGTAGGTGAATGGATTAAAAAAAAAAAAAAACTTGTACGTCCAGACAATGGAATGTTATTCAATTCTACAAAGAAATGATTAAAACATGAAGACAAGGAGGAAACTTAAATGCATATTGCCAATTGAAAGAAGCCAATCTGCAAAAGCTGTGTACTGTATAATTCCGGTATGTAAGACTTTCTGAAAAAGTCTAAACTATAGAAATGGTTAAAAGGTCAGGGTTTCCAGGGAAGGGCAGATAGGCAGAACACAGAGGTTTTTTAGAGGAGTGAAACTACTCTGTATGATGCTATTATGGTGAATCTGTGTCATCATACATTTGTACAAATCCATACAGCATACACCACCTAGAGCACCCTAATGTAAACTGTGATATTGTCCATAACATGTATCAATGATTGTAACAACTGTTCCATCATAGTGGGGGATATTGGTTGTGAGGAGGCTGTGGGTGTGAGGAAAGAGCCAGTAGATGAATAATCTTTGAATTTGCTCAATTTTGATGTGAACCTAAAACTGCTCTAAACAATACAAATCTATCTAAAAATCTTTAAATAAAAAGATGTAAAGGTACAACCTCCAAACCAGAATAAATTGTTTATTTAAAATGACTGACGATAGATAAAATATATAACCAGTTGCTATCTCCTACACCATGTATGGTTCACAGCTTGCACTGTTCTCCAAAAACATGTCTCAGAGTTCTACATTTCAGATGGGTAAGGAAAAGCCCTTGTGATGAAACAATTTTATAGCAAAAGAGTTGAAGGAAAAGAAATCACAGTGAGGAAATCTCATCACCTGGGTTTAGCTTCCACAATAACAAACTTGGATGTGAAACACTATGTGCTGAGTCCTTTTCAAATATTGGCTCCACTTTGTTCCCATGACACCCCAGCGAGGCACCTCTGTTATTATTTGACCCCAAAGAAAAACAGAGCACAGGACAGGCATGTGGTAGGTAAATGATAGGTAGATTTCCAGCCTAGGCAGACCAGCTTTTAATCATTGCCCTACTGAGACCTTTACATTTAACTAAAGCATCTCATTTGTTAGCTTATAAGTCATAACCAACATCCTTTGCAGCTCATACTAAGACTTACTAAAGCATAATATTAGAATAAATGAAATTCATTTAGGTTCAATAATTTTTCATAGTTTTTTTTGTAATTAGAAGACACCAAATAAAAGGTTATTTTTCCTTCCATATTTCTTTTTTCAAAAAAGGAGATTTCCATCATTTTGCATTGATTTCAGCAGGTGTTTGGATGTCTCTTCATCTCAGGTTTGCATTTTGTCCCTGATAAGTCTAGATGTGTGGTGAAAAGGAACATCAGAGCTCTCCTACTTTCCTGCACACTGATCAGAGTATTTCTAGTTCTTTGGAGCTTAATTCAATGGGGCTGTCCTGGAGTTAGTTTGATCATTATCACTGGGTTTAAAGATGTCAGCCCTATGTATTTATGTTTAAATATAAATGGCTGATTCTTATCAGAGTCTCAATTTTATTGGAAGCTCAGAAACAATTGATGAAGGAAAATAGCTTTGACTGTCTTTGCATTTAGCTTGGATTCTGTTATTTTTGTTTTTCTCAACTGAAGTGTTTAATGTAATCTGCAAACACCAAGGGATGGGAAGTGTGCGATGAGTGAGCTTCAGCCTAGATTAGTACTTTTCAAATTTCTCTTTTCATTGCTATACTGATCATTTTTCTGTGTAAGAAAGCTAAAATCTTATGCTGCATGTATTAACTTCTTTTGAAAGGTGTCTGAATTTTCACACTAACATAAATGTTTCCCACTGTGCCCATCAGAAATTCAGTCCCAGGCTTACTACAAAGTCATATGTTTGGCCATATTCTGGGGGAAAAATTTATGAATCACTTTAACCTTTAATATGTATTACAGAAAGCCTCTAGGGCTTTCTTTCCAAGTCATAAATTGAGTACAAATACAACTTTAATATGCTATTTAAAAATATAGGTGAGTTAAAGGTTAATATATTTAATGTAAATGTACTTGGAGTCATTATTTATTCAGACAATTCATTATAAATCTACTTTGGGTGTTCCTTACAGTCAGGATCAGGACCTCTTTTTAAGATGTATTCTGTATGGTCACGTTGAAGATGAAGGCTTCACAGGTTACGTGTGGAAGAAAAGGAAGTAGACTATAGGCATACTTATTTTTGCAGATCTGCAAAACAGTGCATAATTTTACTTTGCTAATAAGGTAGTTTAAATATCTAAAGCTCTCATCTTGTTTATGAAAATAGACTCATATGCTTGCTTTTAAATTACTGGTAGTATAAACGTCAGCAGGGAAAATGTCTACCCAGAAAACTGAGAAACAGATCAATTAAAGAGTAACACAAGGAGACCACCAAGTGAAATTAAAAATGGCCATTGATAACATATTAATTTTTGTTGAAATATGACAGTGATTTATATTTGCCTAGACCACATTACTTCAAAGGAGAAACTTTTATTTTGATCTCTGATGCATGTATTTAATTGGAAATATACTAAAACTTCCTTTGGCCAGAGACAAATAGCTTGGGTAGGAAGATGAATAAAAAGGTAAACAAAGACACCTAATAAGTAATTATGTGCTCAAAATCATAATGAATTAGATGCATCATCCTGAATTCACCTGGAAACAATTGTAAAAAGTTTTTTCCTGATGATTGCTTCTGACTGGCTGTTGTGAAGTCTCAGAAAGAATAAACTTGAGCTGGTCATGGTGCCACACACCTGTAATCACAGTGGCTTTGGAGGTTGAGACAGGAGGATCACAAGTCCAAAACCAGCCTAAACAACAGTGAGGTGCTAAGCAACTCAGTGAGACTCTATCTTTAAATTAAAAAAAAAAAATACAAACTAGGGCAGGAGAAGTGGCTTAGTGGTTGAGTGCCCCTGAGCTCAATTCCCAGTACCCCCCCTCAAAAAAAGAAAGAATAAATTGTTCCTATAGACTATGATGGAGAATGTCACTCTCATCCCACAAAAGTAGAGATGGAGAGGGTGATAAGGTCTGTTAGAACAGGATGGAGGAGATAGGGCATCTTTGGGAGCTCATGAGTCCCAGCGAGTGGTTCTGGATAGAGTCCCAGACTTTTTTTATATATTTGTTTTTGCATGGTTTGAGAGCTTTACCCGTTCATGTCCACTGGTTAATATACTGTGAGATGAGTTGTTTGTATCTGGATCCCTGATAAATCTCTTGATTGTGATAAATCATTTAGTATTCCCTCTTGTGGGCACTAGCAAAGTTTAAAGGTAGAGAAGAGTTTGCCCAGCTTCTGCTAACAGAAGCTGGGTTGCATATTTTTTGGTGTGCTTTAGCATATAACCTTTAAGACAGTAACCCTGAGCTGATGGTTTTGCTATAGGCCTGGTATGGCATTTCCTCTGTCTGTCCTTTCTGTGCAGGTGAAGGACACAGTTAGCACGTAGCAGTGATGCTGCGTGCCCAGCAACGTCTAGGTAATGAGGCTCAGAATCTCTTGTGCCTCAGTGATCATCCAGATAACTGAAATCCACTGTGTCAGGCACTGATCAATTGATGAATTGGATGTGATCATGCGTTCCAGATGTTTAAGTTCTACATGAGGAGATGAGTTGAGCTAGGAAAATAAAAATAGCCATGTGTTAATCAGCTTTCCATTACTATGACAAAATCCCTTAGATGGTTGACTTTTAAGAAGAAAGGTTTGTTTTGGTTCACAGTTTCTGAGGTTTCCATGGTCACTTGGTCCTGTTTCTGTGGGAGATGATGGCAAGGCTATACATCATGGTGGGGACCATGTGGTACAGCAAAGCTGTCCATGGAACAACTTCTCTGAAGTGCTTCCTGGACAAATGCCAGTGAATGACTTTGGCCCATGGGACTCCTGATGCTTATGGTCTGCAAAAGAGTAAGCTGTCAGAGAAAGAGTGTCCACTATCTCCTGGTCCAAGTGATTTTTGTTTTTGTTTTCATTTTCAGGACCCAGGAGTGAACCCCAGGGGTACTTTACCACTGAGTGACATGCCCATTCCTTCCTTCCCCACTTTTGGAGACAGATTCTAAGTTGCCAAGCTGTCCTTGAACTTGCAATTCTCCTGCCTCAGCCACATGAATCATTGGGGTTACCAGCATCTGTCTCTATGCCTGGCCCAAGTGGCTTAAACAAGGTGTTCTGTTGAGACAACTATTGCTGACCAGTGGGGAGCAAAGCAGGGTGACTCTCAGCAGGGTGGGAGGTACAGTGACCAGTGACATGCTTGATGTGTGTTTTGCAATGTTGGCAATTTAATTCACTGAATTATTGATGAGTCTTGCAAATTGTGGAGCTTTTTGTTTTTAAGTATATGTCAAAATTCACAGGAAATGTTCACAGGAAATGAGGGATCTTCTGTTCAGTCTATTCTTGGCAAGAATTGTCTGGTGTCTATAGTAGAAATCCCGGCCTCCACTAAAATGCTTCCCTTTCCTAATGGACTTCCTTTGCCCTGGGGTCTCGTGGTCTCCTAATAGAAAAAGAGTCATTAAGAAAAAAAATCTAATATGCTGAGGTAGCTGTAATATAAGAAAAGTAATAGATGAAGTGTCGCTAGATTCAAAATGCATATTCTTCTAGAGAGAAGGCAATTACTGTTATAAAGATATAGTATTAGAAAAATTATTAGAGCTGTAAAGTATGTGATATGTCTGTCTGCGGCACAGTTAATTTTAAAAGTATTACCAAGCATACAAATCATAAGAATAAAATGCTGAACCATACTAATTGAAAGTGAATTTAATATGCAATTCTGGGGAACCGTCTCTACTTACCCTGCTTTAAAAATACCCTACCTTATATGCTATTAGTTATCAGGTTTTCTTTCAAATATCCATCTTCTTTTAGTGAGGAATATCATTCATGGACTTTATCTTTAACCCTGAATAATTTTATGCTATGCAGTAAGTAGTAGTGATGTTGAAATATTCATATTTTATCCTGGTTTTTAAGTGTACCGAGTCAAATTGCTGTAGGTTTAAGTGTTTTATCAAAATACAGAAGTTCTGAATAGGGGTGAAAAGGAGACACAAATCAGTTTTACTGTTCAGTTTGTGTGATTTAACAATTGATAGAAAAATAGATTGAAATTTATTTAATACTACATGGCGATATTATCTAATGATTAATAGATGTTTTTTAAATCAGCTATACTGATGACTTTCGAAGGAGGAAAGGAAGTGTCTTTCTCATATGTGTGGTATTTTACTGTTTTTTCTCCAAAATTGTCTTGCCTATTCTTGGCCCTTTGCCATTCCATGAAGATTTTAGGATCATCTTGTCAGATTCCATGCAAAATCCCTTATTGGGATTTTTACTGAAATTGCATTCCGTCTATATATGATTTTGGAGAGTGTGGTAGTCAGCTCTTCATCATTATAAAGAGTACCTGAGATGATCAACTTCTGAAGAGAAAAGGTTTATTTTGGCTCATGGTTTAAGAGGTTCTAGTCCATGACCAGTTGGCCCCATTGCTTTGGATGAGGCATTGAATCATGGAGGGAACGTTTGGCAGGGCAAATCCAGTCACCTCATGGCTGGGAAGAAAAACCAGGGAGAGGAAGGGGCTGGGGTTCCATTAGTTCCTTTGAGGGTATTCCTGCAGTGGCCTCAAGACCTGCCAGTATACCCCACCTCTTAATATTACCACCACCTCCCCATGGGAGCAAGCCTTGAGCACACAGACCTTGGGGGACACCTACCCAAACTATAGCAAAGAGAATTAGCATTTTATGATATTGAGTGATCCTGACCCTGAAATATCATGTCCTTCCATTTATCAGGTACTTTTATAAAATACTTCAACTGAGTGTGATAGTTTTCTCTGTAGAGGCCTTGCACATCTTTTGATTAACTTAGCCTTAGTACTTAACTTCTGGGTCAATGATATCTTTTTAAACATACATTTCCCCTCTTCTTTTCTTCCACCTTTTGATTTTTCTAAAGTATCCTTAGTCCTACACTTATTAAATTACCAAAACCAAAGATAAGATCTCATGTTCATATTGAATAAGATGCACTTACTTTATAGAGTTCAATGATTTTAAGCAAAAGCAAGCAGCTGGGTGATCACCATCAGTACAGAAAGAGAGAACTTTTCATCATAGGTAAATTCTACTTCCAAGGAAGTTACTTTTAAAACTTCCTTATGCAACATGAAGAAATTTGCATTTTTAAATTCTGTGCATCTACACCCTACTGCTTACTTACTTTTACATGTAGATTTCTCTTTGTGGGGACCCCTTAGTTAGCCTCCTGGTTATACTCCCCTGCCAGTTCTTAGTGTCTGACTTGAGCTTCCTTGCACTCTGTTTTTCCGTTGATCTCCTTGAGATGGATACATGAGAACTATATATTTCCCACCATGTCTGAGCGAAGGCAGCCATCTGTTACTTTCAACATAAGAGCAATTTGGTTAGATTCAGAATTCCTGAGCAATCATTTTTTCTGGCATTAGTAATTGGAGGAAAGGTCTGAAGCCAATGAAAGTTTCATTCCATAATGAGAACAGAATGATTTGTTCTGGGTTCTTCTCTGGAAACATGTATTATTGATTATTTAAATCTCTGCTTTCATCCTCTAAGTGTGAGATTTATTTTTTCTCTCTTTATTTCCATCTCTCTGTCCCTTTTTTTGGTATTCTCATGAGTACTTCTCAAGTTTATTTTCATCAGTGGTTTTCAAACTATTTTTTTTAAACCAGCGAAAGCCTTAAAAAATCAAATTATTGCCCAGAACCACAGTTTATAAAAAGCCATGAAGATACAAGGGCATGCCTAGGGCTTTACACATGTTGCTTCTTTCAGGGCTCAATAGGAAACACGATATATTCAAATATGTTAATTTGGAGAGCACATGGAAAATTTTAAAATTGGGGAATATTTAAAACACTATTTGTTGCAACTATTTTTAAAAATAATTTTGACTATTTGGGGCAGTATTTGGCCTGTTTTTTACTATTTTTAGTGCAAATTTTGATTGGGCCTGTTTTTCTGTTTTTATGAAGTCTCGTCATATTTTGATGTGCTTCCTTCTGGACACTAGCTATTTTTATTTCTTTCCTTACAATCATTGCAATGTTCTCTATTTATAGAGGCGATGTCTCTCTATCATTGGAAGATTTTGGAAATTTTCTTAGCATTAGCCCCATCCCCCAGTATACTAGAGCATGCCCAGATTCTCTTATGATGGAAAGGTATTATTTTAACCTTGTGTGTTTGTGTGCGTGCATATGTGTGTCTTTTTATACATTCTGAAAAGGAAGGTGTGTAGGTCAGTGTTCTTCAAGGAAACAACTGGTAGGATATATGTGGAGATATATAAGAGGAGATCTGTTGTGGGAATAGGTTTACAAGGTGAAGGTCAGTAATCTGTCCTCTCTGAGCTGGAGACTCAGGAAAGCTAGTGGTGTAATTCAGTCTGAGAACCTGGAGCTGGGGTTAGGGATTGCTGATATAAATCCTGAAACCTAAAGACCTGAGAACCAGAAACTCTGATGTCCAAAGGGAGGAGAAGATGATGTCCCAGCTCTCAGGGAAAGAATTTGTCCTGTCTCTGTCTTTTTATTCTATTCCAATTCTAAGTGGATTGGACGTTGCCCACCCACATTGGAGATGGTAGATCTTCTTACTCAGGTCACTGATTCAAATGCTAATCTCTTCCAGAAATATCATCGCAGACACCTGGAAAAAGTGTTCAACCAACTATTTGTGCATCTCTTAGTTCAGCCAAATTGACTCATAGAATTAACCATCCCAGAATACGATCTTTCCTTGCTTAGAAGTAGTACAATGTGCTTTAGTGTAGAAGCTTGACATCGTGTTTTTTGGCTGCATAAATAAGTCCTTGCATACACACACTCAAGGCAGACATATTCACACACATATGCATGCATACACATATACATTTGTAATATACACACACATATACACACTTACATACCCATCTACTTACCTACATACATTCATAAACCAACAAGCCTGTCCAGGGAGGACCTTCAGAAGGTCCTCTTGATTCTCTTGCAGAAAAGCAGATTTGGTGAGAATTGTGTGGGTGCTCTTCTTGACTCTTTGGTGCACAGTACTTAGTCCTGCCTTTTTCCTCAAGTAATATACCTTCAAATGCACCATTCCATGAGAGACTAAGGAGAAAATATTTTTCAGTGGCCTAGGAGAGAGCATATTACTCTTTTGTACAATTAGGAGAAAAAATTAGTTGTATATTCTTAGCATTTTTTAAATGCTACTGAATAATATTGTCTTAAAATGTTGTTGCTATTCCGTATCTTTCCTATGAAAAGCATCTTTTTTTCAGTGCTGGGGATTGAACTCAGGGCCTTGCACTTGTGCATCATAGGCAAGGCTCTTATCACTGAGCCATATCCCCAACCCTATTTTGTATTTTATTTATAGATGGGATCTCACTGAGTTGCTTAGCACCTTGCTTTTGCTGGGGCTGGCTTTGAACTCACAATCCTCCTGCCTCAGCCTCTCAAGCCCCTGGGATTATGGGCATGCACCCACCGCACCGGATCTGAAAAGCATTTTAGTGGGTGTCTTATTCTAGATATCTATATACTATAATGAATATGCTCCAATTTGTGTCATCCTCATACAAATTCTAAGTCACTTTACACAGAGCAAAGTCTATGTGGGTTTAGCCTAATAGAGATCAAAGCTAGAATTCAAATGTTTAAGTATCTTGAATAATGGGTCTGAAAAACTGTCAAATGATGAAGAGTGAATAATATCATTTGATAATAAACAAATGAGCCAAATGGTTGCTCCCGGGAGGACACAAAGGAAAAAAAAAAAAAAACTCCATACAGCATACAAAAGGAAGCTAATAATAGAAAAGAAAGATAAAAATCTGATGAATGAGATAATAGAAGTCACTCCAAAAAAGTACAATTTTGGCTGGCCAATGTGACCGGCAGTGGGCACATCAGAATGAGCGACAGTTGGCTGTGGAGGATGAATGCAGAAGGGCAGACTCAGAAGTAGCAAAAGGGTGAGTTAGTGAGTAAGTCTGTCAGATGATGAATGAGCTGGTGACACACACCAGACAGATGACAGAGGAGAGGATGCCTGAAAAAGTCAGTGAAGACAGTAAAGGGAGGAGAAAGTCTCCCATCTTAAGGCCCAAGAACTTTAAAACATGGTATTATAAGTAGGAAAAATCAGGTAACTAATCACAGTACTTAATCTGCTTTGGCAACTGCTAAACACATAACACGACTTCCACTGAAGTTAAAACTAAGACTCTACATAGTGTGTTCCTGGTTATTCGTGATTTGCGTTGCATGCTCACCACTTGCTAGCTCTTATCCCCCTGAAATGAAGCATTTTCTTTATAAAATGGAGATTATAATAGTCCTTTCCTTCCTTCCCTATGAGGTCATTTGAGGATTAAATTCCATATGAAATAATCAAAACATTACTCAGCACATAATAAGTAAGAGCATTACTATTAGTTGCTGTTGATATTGTTAATCATATCATTCTTGTTGCTTTTGATTTTCCATTTATTTTCTTCTTGGAGTGCAAACTTATAACTTATACATCCTCAGTGCCTAATCCAGCAAATGACTCACCCTCAAGACTCCCACATCTGTTGAATGAATGAAATACTGATGAACTCCCTTATCTCTCTTTTTAAAAAGTTTTTATTAGTGTGTTATAGTCATACATAATAGTGTGGTTCATTTTGACATATTCATAGATGCATGGAACACAATTTGCTCCCTTTTAATCCCTAGTACTTCCCTTTTTCCTCCTGGATCCCTTTCCTCTATTGGTTTTCCTTATATTTACTTGCTGTGTTTTAAATTGCTACATTATAGTCACACATAGAAGTGGAATTCATTGTGATACAGTAGCATAATTTGGTCAATTTCATCCTGCAATTCCTCCCTTTTACTGTGCTTCCTCTCTCTTCCTGGATCCCCTTTCTCTACTTCATTGTTCTCCCTTTTATTTTTAAGAGATTCCCTGCTTCTAAACATTCCTTATTTTTCTCCATATGCTTCTGCATACGAGAGAAAGCATTCTACCTTTGACTCTGAATCTGGCTTATTTCACTTTATGGGATGTACTCCAGTTCCTTCTGTTCATTTGCTGGTGAACTACCTTACCTCTTACTGAATATTAATAAGTATTGTGAACTTTTGGGGAGAGTTGCTAACATGTTTTGTTTTCAGTTTTCAAAGTGAGTTTTCAGATGTTAACAACTTTAGATAAACTTAAATTCCTGTTTACAGTTGTTAACTAAGTAAATGCATAAACCCACAAAAAGAATAATTTAAGTAAGAATAAAAGTAATAAAATTAAAATCTAAGAAACAATAGATAATCAGGAAGCATAAAATTATTTGCAAAGAGTTATATGTACATAAATATATTAAGATAAAAATGGAGGAGAAATATAAAAATAGAAAAATATGAAAAATGAATGTAGCAAGATAAAGAAGAGATTTTAGACATGCTAATTAGCAACTTTATGTCGATGTTTTTGAAAATTTAGATGAAATGGTTAGGTTTCATAGATAATGTGAAGAGTCAAAATCAACATAAGAAGCTATAGACACAAACAGAGGAATAACCATTAAAATACTTGAATTAGGGTCCCCAAATCTCTTGTTCTCGGCAGACATCAGGCTTAGATTTACAGGTGAATTTTAGCAAACTTTTAAGAAATTGATAATATAAATAGTTATATAATTTAAAGCTTGGTTGGTAGTGTTCATATTTCATACCATGGGGAGGCCTTAAACAGAGATGTCTCTGGTCAGGGATAAGTTGATTTTCAGTGCCTGCAGAGAACAGTTTGTATTAATTTATTATAAGTCAAGTGTTGACTCCACCCCTGCTCTCCCTGATTTGCCATGAACTTATTGTATTATCAATTGAGTTTTTCATTCTGTAGGAAGCCAAACACTTCCTTCTTCCAATTTCTGGCAGCTTGGGGACATTTCCAATTTGTGTTATCATTTATATTGTTAGTTTACAATCTAGTTTGTTAGTACACCATGTAAATAAGTTCCTTGTATGAAATGCAAAAAGCCAAAATTAATTTATTCACAATTGATGCCAATTTATATGCAATATAGCTTGTACACTTTTCTGATTAAATTTCTCTGTTTATTTCACCAGATAACGTTAGCAATCTGGATTTTTACATCCTCACTTTTCCTTTATCTTTGCAATTGTGTAGACATAAAACTGAGTCTTCTATATGGAATATATGTTACCATTTTCCTTTTGGGTATACCATGTGGGAAGGAGCATGGACATTTCCTGGTAAAAGCAGATTTTGTAGGACTGAAGGAGTAGTGCTCCTATTTGAAGGTCCAGTGAACTTTCCAGAAGGTCTGGTACAGAAGATTCTGCAACAGAGAACAGCTGAGGCTTGACTGTCACCTCTGCACATGAGGTCCAGCTGCCCTATCTGTAGTGATTCATCACATCACATGGGCCCTTCTCCTTCAACTTGACTTCCTGTTAATTACAACCTCATTTAAGATATTTGAGAAGCCCTCAAATTAGACCTAAGGTGCTATGTGGTCTTGTTGGCCAATAGTAAAATTATTTGATCAGAATTCAGAGATTAGGTCACATTTTTAAGAAAAGAACAAAAATTAACTCTTAAGTTTTCATTTACATCATTTAACTTATAGGGGGTGTGCTCTTACCTGGTGTTGACCTTGAACTGTATAATTTTATTCATCGATTTCATTTGGCTGAAAACATTCTTCTGTGAATTCTTGTGTGCATTTTCCTTGTTTTAATTTTTCTCTATGGCCTTTGCAGTTTTTCTGCTGAGGTTGGATTTTTGTCAAGGTTGTATGAAGTCATAGGCTATGTTACAGAAGCCACAAAACCCTGTTTCCACTGAGTTGTTTTGTAAACTACAGGGATCCTTTTGAAGTTCACTCCAAATTCTGTTACTCAGTATGGAAACTCTCTAAAGATTCCATATTCCCTCAGGCTGAAAGCCAAAGCACCTCTGATCTGAGATCATCTCCTGTATCCCCAGCTCCCCAGAATTTAGAACTTTCCTTCCCCCGTAGCTGCAGTTCTGCAGCCCTGATCTTTAAGTTTTTGCTCAAATGTTAAAACTTCATTCAAGCTGGGTGCAGTGACACATACCTGTAATCCCAGAGGCTCAAGAGGCGGAGGCAGGAGGATCACAGGTTCAAAACCAGCCTCAGCAACTTAGTGAGGCACTTAGCAATTCAGCGAGACCCTGTCTCTAAATAAAATACAAAAAAAAAAAAAAAAAAAAGATAAAGAAAAAGGACTGGAGATATGGCCCAGTGGTTAAGCGCCCCTGGGTTCAATTCCCGATACCAAAGAAAACCAAAACAAAAAAATCTTCATTCAAAATTGCTTTTCCGTCTCCCGTCTCCTTCCTCCTACTTACCACATGAACTGGTCAGTTTAGTGTTAACACAATGAAATACCCAATGCAGGCTACTTATAAAGTGAAGGGAGGTTTATTTTGGCCCACATTCTAGAACCAAAGTCTAAGATAGGGTGTCCCCATTGGTTTGGGCCTCTGGTGAGGGAGGCACTTCATGGAGGGAACTCCTAACAGTGAGAGCTCATGTCTCAAGCCAGGAAGCAGTGAGAGAGAGGGCACAGGCAGGGTCCCACAGTCCCTTTCAAGAGCATGAACCCAGTGACCAAAGGATATGCTACTAGGGCCCCCCTCTTAAAGGGGCATGGAACCTCCCAGTAGTGCCACCCAGGGGACCAAACACATGGACCTTTGGAAGCCACTCATCCAGGCCATAGCATCAGCTTTAAATACCCATATGATTTGTTTAGTCTCTTGCTCTCTCACTCTTTGAGGTTTTCCTGCTGATTTGATTCACGGCCGCATTGAGTAAGTAGCACCTGACACATTGATGACACAGTTGATTATATTTTGGACTAAATAGATGAACTCAGAATTTGGAAACTTCACATTGATTTTTTTCAAACCCAAATGCAAGACTGGACATTTTTCTTCTATCAGTTCCTCTTACTTATTGAGGCCCACCAACCTCTTGAACTCTGGTTTAGTCACCTAACCATATTGCCCGTTCATCCCAGTTGGGCCTTGTGTATATATGTGACAGCTGATGCTTCATGCTCCTTCCAAACATTGACAGTGAACAGGACATTTGTCTCCTGATAGAATTCCCTCATCAAGGCTCTGTGCTACAAGAGAGAAGACCTGACTAATCTTTGCCACCCAAATGTACTGTGTCTATATTACCTTTACCCTATCCCTGGTCAAAGAGCACGTGAACCAACACCAACCTAATGAGTCCATCTAGCAGAACTTGGTTCTAGTTAGCCCTGGTCTTTGTTTTCAATTACATCAACTTGTATCCATCTCCTTCTACCACTTTCTTGTCTCTGAATTTGAAGGTAAAAAAATTATTTCATCAGAGAAAGAATGTTTTATTTTTGTGATCCATTTCAAGATGAAGTCCTAAGACTCTTTGTTTATATTATGCATATAAAATATAATAATGACCTCATGGAGACAAAAGTGGACAATGATGACGACTTGAAAATTGAGAAACCATATACTTTCAGTTCCTTCCAGTGGTTCAGCTTTACTGTAGTGTGAGAATAGTATGTATTTAGTAGAAACCACACTTTGAATATTGAATTTTAGTCTTTTCCTGGGCTACCAATCAGCAGTATGATCCTCTCTGTTAATGCTGGGTGGTAGTAGTGAGCCACACTCCCAGTCAGCCATGTGATCAAGAGCAGAGACAATCAACACTCTAGTGTACTCTGTTGCTGAGCTACAATGTTCCATAGGTGTATTTGAGGCATTTTCAACTTACAGTATTTGCAATTTACTTTGAGTTTATTGGAACATCACCCCATCATAAGTCATCGGGAGCATTGGTTTAAGTCAATTAATTATTCCTTCTTTTAGAAGACTGAAAACAAGGAAGATCAGTTCCACACCCTATGTTAATAAGGCATCTCAAGTGCACTGCAGATGGCCTTGTGTGTCAGGCCATTCCAAAGTGAAGTCCAAATTTTCTATGGACCATCAATAGTTATGGGCCACATTGGAAGCAAATCAGTAGCTTCAGTCCTTAATCTAGGCTTAAAATTCCCATTTATGCGCAAATAAACTGGAGAGGAGTAGATTTTATCAGAAATTTAACAAGGTTACTTGTCCCTTTTGGAGTTTTGTCTCAGTTTTAGTTATATCACCCAGAATCTTCAAGATGGATAATTATAAAATTGGAAAATTTTCTGAAGTTTACATGATTTCAATTAAAAGCAAAAGACTCACTAAATAATATCACCATAAATCTTCTTAGTTTGCACAGAATATCATGAATTTTAATCGAAAATGATAGGAAAGTGAAGTGATGAATTTGGAAGTCAATAGAAAAAGCTGTTTGAAGCTACATAAAAATACCTCTTCATGGAACTGTTCCAGAAAATAACAAAGAATTTAGTTAACATAAATATTTTACTTTAGTGGCCTTAATTTATGCAGAAAATGGAAACCAGTGGGCATGACTTCCCTTGTAAAACCAAAGACTTCACCCACTAACAGCTGTTCCTACATCTGTTGGTTCTCTGCTGCCATCTTGGTTTGTGTGTGGGGGTGGTGAGGGCTGAGACAGCTAAGATTCACATTTTTGTGTCAGGTCTTCTATCTTGGGGAATAGGTATCTGGAGGCACCTTCTTAATGGGGCCTAGCTGATGGCATTTCTCAAACAGTTTCAGAAAGTGTTCAGTCCTTAGAATGGTGATTTTTCTCTATTTCTTACTGGCCCTCTTCCCTGGGCTTCAGTCTCAGGTGTTGATCTGATTTTTTCTTTGCTTTTCGCCCCTTCCCTGGGTTTCCTGGCTTTTCTTTTCCTTCTTGATTTCTGCTTTCTTGGACCCTCCAAAGTTTCCACAGCAGCACTCGTCATGCATGCAGCCTCCTCATTAACACACCTGGAGGGCACCTGCCTGAGTGGAATTGGACTTTAGTAGTGCTGCTTAGCAATTGGACAACTTTAGAAAGTTACTTTCTCTGTGCCTCAGTTTCCCTATTTAAAAATAGGGATAACCATGGTAATTCGTTGGGTTGTCATGAAGATTAAAATAGTTAATAAAATGCTTATAGCAATGTCTAGCAAGTAATAGATGTCAACTGTCAGGATTTTATCTCATTGGGGCATGTAATTGAAGGGCATGTCCTCTGGAGAGGTGAGGTGATGGCCGAGCAGGGACCTCAAATCCTTGTTATCATCTTGGATGTGGATTCTCCATACCTGAGTTATTTTTAGTTTACTTGAAAAGCAGAGCCTGAGACACGAAGTAGGAGTGAGAAACTGGAAGCAGAGCAGAGATAGGACGAAGATTCCCTGGGGGCCATTAGCAAGACTGGGGGCTTGGGAGCTTGAATGCTCTGGGCTCTTGGTCTAGAGATGTACAGATGTCTAGAACTGTCCTCTGAAGGGGTCAGGACAGGATTTTGTCCACTGACTCCTGTGGCCTGCTGTGCCCTGGGCTGAGCATTGCATTAGTTGGCATTAATGCTCCTGTGTTCCAGAAGACCAGATGGATTTCTAAGGGTAGAAAGGACTGTTTGGATGTCAGAGAGACATGGGGTAGAGCAGAAGTGGGGTGCTCGCGACCCTGTGCACCCTTGTTTGCACCACCCATGGGCCTGCCTTTATTCTTTCCCAACTCCAGGCTCCTGTGCAGTCCCTCTCTGCTAGGCTCTTCATGTGATGAGTCCATGAACAGAACACCTTAAGAGGTGGGGGGAATTAATTCAAGGGAGCTGGCAGACAGGGTCCCAAATACTGTATATTTACTCTTAACTCAAGGTTGAAGGTGTCTCTTAATTCTTCTTTCATTAAAAACTAGAATTATGGAGGAGGAGCCAGCATTTATTAAGCACTGACTATATACAGGCACTCGTAACTCCAGAAGTCTTTATTATATCAGGATTTTATTGCAGTTCCTTGAGGTGGGATGATATGATTCCTACTTGATGTAGGGAAAAGCAGGCTTGGTAGAATGAGACAACTTGCCCAAAGTTATGTGAGTGACAGAGCTGGGGCTCAAACCCAAGTCTGTATGTGTGTGGGAGACTGTGCAAGTACCTCTGTGTGTCTGTAGTCTATGTGTGTGGTCATACATGTAGTTGAGTTTGTGTATTGGGTGTGTCTACTGGAGTTTGTATCTGTTTGGTATGTATGTCAGCATGTATGTGTATGGTGTTTTATGTGATTTGTGTGTCTGAATGTGTGTGTTGTGAATATATGTATCTGTGTGGTTACATGTATTTGCATTATTTGAGTATGAGATTGTGCGTGTGTGTGTATGGTGTATATATGTGTCTCTGTGTGTAACTGTGTGCACATGTATCTGGGTGTCTGCGTCGTGGTGTGTCAGTGTGTCTGGTATGTGTTTAGGTGTGTATTTTTAAAACACATAATATTCTGAAAACCTCCAGGCATCTGATTTAAGGATTCCTACCAACTCTCCCACACCTGACCCTACAGGTCGTAAAAACATCCCTTGTGTCAATCTGCAAAGGGACTGGGCTGGAGTACTCAGGCAGGTTTCTATATTACAGTCTCGAGAGGAATTCCTTATAATTTGGGAAACCTCAGGCTTTGCTCTTAAGGCCTTTAACTGATTGGATGAGGCCCACCTACATTATGGAAGGTGATCTGCTTTACTCAATCTATTTCTACTATTACAGCAACATCTAGACTGGTTTGATCAAACTGGGCACCAAAGCCTAGCCAAGCTGACAGAATATTAACCACCATGGTTCTTTTATGAATTTGTAGGCAAATAAGAACACTTATTTGCCCACTTATACTTCACTATGTATCTTTGCTTTTCATGCTCAACAATACATTTGGAGAGCATTCTAAATCTGAACTAAAGAGCTTCCTTATTCCTTTCTATAAGCTCATACAGTAGTCTTGGCAGCTATAAAAATTTTGAATAAATGTGACTACATCAAAGTAAAACCTTTTCCTTTTCTAAACAAATAATCATTTTTTAAAAAGCAAGCAAACTCAAAACCAAAATAAACTGGGGAAAATGTTTCCAATTCAGATCACACTTAGTTCCTACTTTCTAGACATTTCTAGTCCAAAACATAAACAGATGCAAAGAGCTCACACAGAGATGAAAATAACCTTAACCTCCTGATATCAGAAATTCTTATTGAACAAATATTGAGATACCTGGTTTTTTATATCAGATTGGGCAAAACTCTACATGTTGGAGAACATAACCTTTTCATGAGCCTGTGGGAAAACAGACCGTCTCATACTTTGCTAATAGACATATAAAATGGGTCAGTCCCTGGGAGGACAATTTTGCAGAATTAAAACAACTATAGGTTAAGTTGCACTTTGACTCAGGAATCTCAGTGGTAGGATTTGATCCTGTAGGTAGGGCTGCTGAGAAGTGAGACCTCATTGCAACATTGCACTTAATGCAAAAGATTGACAGCAACCAAGTATCCATCATAGAGGAAGCAGATGATAAACTATGGCATGTGCATGATGGAATACCTGAAGTTGTTTAGAAATTCTATAGGACTAAAAGTTTGCATTAGGGCCTTACAGATAAGATAACTAAGATGCAGGGAATATATATCAGTGCCTTTGTCTCACCCACATATGTGTACCTCAAATCCTGCCAGCTCTTCTTTGAGAAGTAATCTATGTAACAGCCACAATCAGGGCACCTTTTGCCCTGCATGGGGACTGGGCAAGAGCTGGAGTCCACCCCATCTCTCAGAGAAAGGGGCAGCCTTTTCTACTTGCATGCAGCAAAACTCTTGTGTGGCTTGAAGGCCTTACCAGTTTGCTTCTGTAAAGATACAAATAGGATCCTGAGTACTTTGTAGATTCTGGAGATTAGTGCTCTATCTGATAACCCAATCAATAAATGGGCCAAGGAAATGAACAGACACTTTACAGAGGAGATCTACAAGCAATCAACAGATTTATGAAAAAATGTTCAACATCCTTCGTTATAAGAGAAATGCAAATCAAAACCACCTTAAGATTTCATCTTACCCCAATTAGAATGTTTCTTATTAAGAATACAGGCAACAACAGGTGTTGGCGAGGATGTGGGGAAAAGGATACACTCATACATTGCTGGTGGGAGTGCAAGTTGGTGCAGCCACTCTGGAAAGCAGTGTGGAGGTTCCTTAGAAAACTTGGAATGGATCCACCATTTGACCCTGCTATCCCACTCCTTGGCCCATACCCAAAGGACTTAAAATCAGATTACTACAGTAATGTAGCCACATCAATGTTCATAGCTGCTCAATTCACAATAGCTAGATTGTGGAACCAACCTAGATGCCCTTCAATAGATGAATGGCTAAAGAAACTGTGGTATATATACACAATGGAATATTACTCAGCCATAAAGAAGAATAAAATTATGGTATTTGTAGGTAAATGGATGATGTTGGAGACTGTTATGCTAAGTGAGATCAGCCAATCCCAAAAATCCAAAGGCCGAATGGTCTCTCTGATAGATGAATGATGATGCATAATGTGGGGGGGAAGGGTGGCAAGAATGGAGGAAGGATAGATAGCATAGAGGGAAGGGAGGGGTGGGGTCAGGGTGGGGGGTAAGAATAATAACAGAATGAGACAGACATCATTGCCCTGTGTACATGTATGAATGCACAGATGGTGTGACTCTACTTTGTGTACAACCAGAGAAACAATAGCTGTACTCCATTTGTGCTCAATGAATCAATAAGCAAATAAAAAAAAATAGGATCCTGTTGATAAGTCTTTTAAACAGCTTCTGGTCTCATGCTGGGAAAAAAAAATTCCCTCTAGCCTGCAGTGTTTTGCCTAAACTGTACTTCATCCAATGATGCTCTGGGCTCCAACCCCTCCTAACAGTTTCTGGAACTTTCCAGAGTTTTCCTCTATGCTTAGAATGCATTTCCCGTGGCTCCTTTATTACAGGCTCCAGAGCCCAAGTGCCACCACTTCCTCCATTGAGGCCCTCTAAGACCCCCCAGCACATCACCTATTTATTTCTTCCATTGTGCTTGACACAGACACAAGATTAAATCTTTGTCTCCTTGACATTCTGCCTCCTGATTATGACTTCCAGGGAGCCCTGTTTGTGAGGAGCCTAGAAGGTGGGCCTGCATTACATAGTGTGGGAGTGACCACCTTCGCAGATCATGAGGTGATCCTCCAGCTCTGGTCAGGGCTACTTTGCTGAGCCCTGCAGACTGTTTCTGCTTTCACTGGCACACATGCACCCATTGCCCCAGCGTTCTGCCCTGTGCCATGCTCTTCAGCCTGGCAATGCCTCCATGTCCTAAAGCTGAGTGGTCTCAGGAATACCTTATCTTCATTGCCTGCTTTGTTTGCAGTTAATAAGTAACAGATTTAATGATGAAAGCATGAGTAGAAGCATGAACAAAGCAAATGAATGAACAGAGGAATAAATGCCAAAATGTATGAGCAGACTGAGTGTGATTGGAATTAGGAATTGTACATTTTAGTTGCATCTCTACTGTAAGCTAGTGTAATGGGCAGAGTTATATCCACTAGCTGGGCTTTTGGGGCACTTTGACCTCTTCTTGGGAGCATTCACCAGAATTGCACTTCCCTAACCAGCTCCTTCCACTTCAGTGTGCCATTTAATCTGGCTCTGACTGCTTCATTATGTGCCCCAGCTTGTACCCTAGTGCCTGGCATATGTGAATCATGAATAAAGAAATATGAAATTAGTAATGGAAAAATAGACTAGAAACAAAAATGAGGGGGCATACAGAGGAACAGGAATAGATGGTCCACAACTCTGAAGATGTGGGAACCTGGAAATGGTGCTGATGATCCTTTTTCTTTTCTTTTTCTTCCCTTCCCTTCTCTCCTTCCCTCCTTCCCTCCCTCCCTTCCTTCCTTCCTTTCTCTTGCTCACGCTCTCTCTCTCTCTTTCTTTCTTTTGTGTGTATATGTTGCTGGGAGTGAAACCTAGGCTTCATGCATTCTAAGAACATACTGTACCACTGAGCTATGACCCCAGCCCCACGGCTGATGATTCTTGAAGAGGTTTTAGACTTTTCTGTCAACCCATCTCTTATGAATGTGATTTTCTTGGTCACATTGCCAGATCTTCATCATTGTCTTTCTGCTTTTTTTTTTTTTTTAATATATTAGCAACATTCCGGCTAATAAATATTGGGTGCAATAGCAGTTTTTAAGGATAATAGATTATTCTGATTAAAACAACATCATAGTGTTAGAGTCATGAGAAGCTGCTAACCTCTGCATGCCACAGAATTGCCCTCACAGTCTCTTCTAGGCTTAACGTGATGAGAACGACTCTCCTTCAGTTAGTGTCTGGTGTACTGCCACACAAAAACTGATGTAGCAGTCATCTAAAGGTTTTCACCTCTCACTTGCCCTTTGCCTACCCTTACCCTGCCACAAATCCATCTTTCTCACTGTTGCAGTCTGGTCACCTTGCCACCCTTCCCAGTGCTCTCCTGTGCCTCTCCATTGTCTGTAGAGCAAACAGACACCTCACCAGCCTGCAGCACCTCTGTGTGGTGTTTTGTGTCTGGGTTCCTTGTGTTGCTCACGCCAGTTCCTCCAGAAGTCCTTCCTGGAGTCATTCCATTCAGCAAACTCCTATTCATCTTGCAGGGTCCACTGAAACATTGTCCCTGATCCCTTCCATCCCCTCGCCATGTTGACTTCCCAAGGCATTTCTTCATGCCACAACAAAACCTGGTACATGTATTGGTTTGGATACAGGGTGATTTTGACCCCCTTTGAGGGCAGAGTTGTAAAATTCTGGCAATTTTGCTATCTTCCTCTGGATCCTGTGGTTGCATTTGATGGACAGTTTTTGTTTTTTAATTTTTCAATTTGTTCTAATTAATTATACATGACAGTAGAATGCATCTATGCATTCTGATAAATCATACATAAATGGAGTATAATTTCTCATTTTTCTGATCCTACATATTGTAGGATCACATCAGTCATGCAGTCACATAGGCACACGATGTAATAATGTCTGTTTCACTCTACTATCCTTCCTACCCCCATGCCTCTTCCCTCCCTTCACTCCTCTCTATCTAATCTGAAGTAACCCTATTCTTCCCTAGCACCCCCACTTATTATGAATTACCATCTGTATATCAGAGAAAACATTTTGACCTTTGTTTTTTTGGATTTGGCTTATTTCACTTAGCATGATATTCTCCAACTCCATCCATTTGCCAGCAAATGCCATAATTTCTTCTTCTTTAAAGCTGAGTAATATTCCATCATATATATGTATATATACCACATTTTCTTTATCTATTCATCTGTCGAAGGGACCTAGGTTGGTCCCATAGTTTAGCTATTGTAAGTTGAGCTGCTATAAACACTGATGTAGCCACATTGATGTAGTGTCACTCTAGTATGCTGATTTTAAGTCCTTTGGGTACAAACCAAGGATTGACAGAATTTTTAAGTGTAATTTTATCTTGCAGCAACCTTGAAGCAACCCTTCAGAGAAATTGTGTTAAACACCAGTACTTGATGAGAATTTTTTTTTTTTTTTGAACCAGGGATTGAACTCAGGGACACTTGGCCACTGAGCCACATCCCCAGCCCTATTTTGTGTTTTATTTAGAGACAGGGTCTCACTGAGTTGCTTAGGGCCTCGCTAAGTTGCTGAGGCTGGCTTTGAACTCGCGATCCTCCTGACTCAGCCTCAGATGAGAATCTTAAATATTTAATCCTCATACAAATCCTAATCTGAAGCTATATCCAGCTAGAAAACCAGAATACAACAAAGTATAAAAAAAGGAATTTTTATGGCAAAAATGCTCATCTATAGCTGTATGTGAAGTAAGGCCATGGCCAAGGACATCGGGTCACGTCTAATGACTGAGCCCCTCACAGAGCAGCACCTTTGCTATCACGTTCCATTGTCAGGTCCTATGTGGAACACATTTTACATGAGCAGTTTATTAAATGGTAACATTTTCACAAATTAATCAGTGACTTTATAGTGATGAGATTACATGCCTTACAGTGACAGTTCTTTATATTTGAAAATCTTCTTAATTAGACATCTTTCTCTGCAAGTCAAAAGATGTAATTTATCTTGAAGTTATGCATAATTTGGAGCACTGCTGGGTGCCATTGCCGTTGTCATTAAAACATTATTTGGTAAATTAAATCTGTATTTAGTTCAGATCTAATGACTGAAGTATTTATTATTGTGACAGATGGCAGAGGAAGGACTGAGCATGTTACAGTGCACGCTTCCCTTTCTGTCTTTACTTCAAAGTGCATTCTTAGATCCTCAAGCTGCAGGACTGTCCCAGTGAAGCACAGATCCTTGAATGGGCTTTCACACATCCCCTCTGTCTGTCCACAAGGAAAACTCTGCTGTTCCACCTCCACATCTCTAGCCATTAGAACCGAAACCCGTTTCTTTCTGGATTTCTCTTTACCCCTTCACCCTCATGTTGAGAACTTCTCAGAAAGAAGGCCTGGTACTCAGGACTTCACCCTCACCAGTAGCATCAGAGGTGAATGGAAGGATGGGTCTGCTGGGCAGCAGCCAAGAGCCCCATCTCCTGCCAGGCACCAGAACGTTGTTGGACTAAATCATAAATGGCCATGTAATCATGCATGGCCAGGTTGATGGACAGGCCAGTGACCTCCTGGGAAATACAAAGAAGCAGCCCTGCGCCACCCCCACTCCAGGGTAGCTCCTGTGCTCTTTGCCCTCACTGGGGGCCACACCTCTCCACACAGTCAGTCCATGTTTACCTGGCTTCTTGGTCTCATCTCCTATTCCAAATCCTGTCCTACCTCATGACCCCTCTTTACTCTTTGGGTCCAGAGAAGCTGTGGCACTGGCGTTCCTCTCTCTAAATAGTCCCATGCCAGTATCTTTGGTGCCATCTTAACCACATCCAGCAGTACTGCCTCTTCTTTATGGGTTCGCAGTGGTATTTTAATTCTGCATTAACTTCTCTGTGCAGGTGTGGAGTAGCATATGCATATCTATACAATCTATATCATGTTACATCGTATATGTGTATTATATCACATACACAGTTGGCCCTCTCTATTTTGTGTCTTTACTGAGCCAGACATTTTTCCATATCATTATTCCCTAAACAATGCAGAACGATCATTTACATGATGTTTATGTTGTATTATTATAAGTCATCAGGAGATGATGTAAAATATATGGGCAGATGTACGTAAGTTCTCTGCAAATACACCATTTTATATAAGAGACTTGAGAATCTGTGGGTTTTGGTACCTATGGGAGGGCGTATCCTGGAATTCTGTACTTTTCAGAAAGCAAGGGACAGCTATGCGCGCGTGCACACACACGCACATACACAGACGCCTTTAAGGAATCCTTACAAAAAGTGCTGGGTATGATCACCTTCATTGGACAGAAAAGAAAAATGTCTCTCAAAGAGGTTGAATGATTTTGTCAAAATCAATCCAGCTGTGAAACATTGCAGGCTGCCTTTCGATAATATAGGCTCTGACTGCCTGGGTGAGAATCCCAGCTCTATTCCTGATCATGTTGGGATCTGTGCCTCAGTTTCTTATCTGTAACATGAGATAATACCTCATGGGGCAATTGTGAAAACTAACAGACATGATGTATGTAAAGTGCTCAGCCAGGCTTGGCATGATAAGTTCTCAGTGATGCTGAACTATTACTCATGTCTGTTGCTAACTTATTCCCCAGTGGGGTTGGTCTCCAAAGTGTTAGCATTTAGCCACAGGGAACGTGGTCACACTGTCCTCTTACCATTTGCTCTAGTAATTTATTGCTCCTTAGTTTTTGCTTCCCCACCTCCCTACCCCCATTGCAGAATGTAACACAGTCTCCCTGTAACCAGCCCAACTGTGGGGAAATCTACATAAAAAGGCAGGCATCTCACCTTGACAGCCTCCCTCCCAAGCTAGCTGAGCTAGAGTTTTGTGAGTCTCCACCCACACAAATCTCTCTGTTCCCACACATGGATCCAAGAGAGGGTTTCCTATTTTCTGATTTTATTTTACATGGAAATGGATTTATACCACTCACAGTGTTCTGTAGCTTTGTACTTTCACTTAGCCTTTGCACTTTCATCCAATCAATCAATGGAGATCTAGTCAATTTGCTTTTAATGGCCATATAATACTCTTCTTTGAAGGCTGCAGGAAATGCATATCTCAAATTAATTTTCCTTGCTACACATAAACTTTTTTCCTAATGTCAGAGTAATTGAAGTAAAACTTCATTTCAAACAATCAAGCAAACAACCTCATACCTGAGATTTCTGCCCATTTTGCAGGGGATCTGGAGAAGAGATCTATAGGAAGCCCACCCAGTTGCTGGGGCTGGAGTGGGAATGAGAAATGTGGAGACATGTACCCAGCACAGATGGAAGAGCTTGGGCATTGCTTTAGAAGTGGGGCTTTAGGTTGGTGCCAACCAGCACTTCTTCTCACACACACTGACATCTGGTAGACCTGGCTTTGACTGTCCTGCCAGGAATCAGCTGTGGTACCTGGGAGAGCTGCCTTCCATTTCTGCTGAAATCAGACTGACTTGGGCTTGACATGAGACTTCAAGGAGACCATATAGGTGGGCACACACCTGCCTCTCAGGGTAGGTAGGTCTAGTCATTATTAGTACTGGTTTTCCTTTTTATTTTTAATAAGTATTAAACCAGCAAAGGTTTGGTCAGTTGGTCTGTAGAGACATATGGGAAGCAGCTCTCTCAGGTTATGTGGGGGCTGTTCTGCCTCAGCTGACCAGGGCAGGTGACCCTTGCGTGGAGCAGTAACCTCTGACAGGGCTGGTGAACCCTGGCTGAGACAGGTGACCTCTGGTTGAGACAGATGACCTCCAGCCCTGCTATTTTATGTTTCCAGGATCTTCAGCCACATGTTCTCTGGCCTATCTGATGCCTCCTTGAAGTTAGAGTTGTGAAGCCTATGAATGGCCCTAGAAGTTCATTTTTTTCAACATTTCTGACCACTACTTTGGATTGGGTCACATGTTGCCTTTTGGGGTTGCAGTAATGCTCTTCTTTCTCCTTGTCTCAGTCTCCATTTCATTTGGGCAGCTGTTAGGGAGTAAGGACATCAAGTACATATTTTACTGGGTAACACCACAGCATAAGATGTGGTTTGGCAAAGACTATGAAGTGCTTTGTTGCAGGAAGATGTATTAGTCCCACTTGCTTTTAAAAAGCATCTCTAATGGAATTCCATTAACTCTGTAGCCTTTGGATAAACCCACCTAACTCTGTTGGAAAGAAAAAAAATATTTCACAGAAATGGAGCTCTAGAAACCACATTCTTTTTTTGTTGTGTTCACAATTTTGTGAGGGAAGACTTCAGGCAGGGTACAGAGAAGAGACTTACCTGTGCCTGGAACACCTGCAGATGACTAGAGATGGCTGGGACATGTGTACTGGGGCCATCTGTTGGAGGTCTTGGTTCTGCCTACTGGCTAGCCTCGTTGGTTCTGTATGTCATGTCTGCTGGGGTTGTTATGTGTGAGAAACTTCCCACACTTACAAGCACATGCAAAGCCTGGCTGGGAAGGAGGGAACAGCTAGGGCTGGCACCTCTCTCTTCATCTAACCTCTCTATTTGGCTCCCTGGACTTCCTCAGAGCATGGTGGTCTCCTGGTGATTATACTATGACATGGCAGTGGGCGCCTCCCAGAGTAATCATTCTAAGAGTTTTGGTGGGGAAGCTGCATGGATTTTTACAACTACTCCTCCTGTGTCACAGAGTGTCATTTCTGTCACATCCCTGGATCAAGCAAGCTACAAAGCCTAGCTCATGCCAGGGGATAGGAATTAGACTTCACTACTCAATGGGAGGAGAAGCTGTCTCTAACTACAAAAGGTTCCTTTTAAATTTCAACATTAAAGTATTTTAATACACTCAGTTGAAATTCAACATAATGTTCTATTTTAATATTTAATATTTTGTTCAAATGTTTAACATAATAGCGAGACTGTTTCATCCTAGTCCTTAGAATCCTCAAAGTATAAAAATGTACAGTTCAGGATTGATGGCTATGAGGAAAGAAACTGCTATGAAGTCCTTACCACCTCGAAAAGCCCTGCTGCATATTTGGTTAAAGTATTCTGTCTGCAGTGGGCCATGTACATCCCCAAACTTGTTACTAGGACTCATTTGGTGTCCAGCTGAAGGCCTGGGGGCCTTCCATGAGCAGTGGACATCACCTTGATGAATGATACCTACACAGACTCCCTGGGCCTTCTGCACTGGTTTTCTGGGTTTCTGTGTCCCAGGGAAGCTATTGGAACACCCATGTAAAACTAAAGTCATCATTGCAAGCTGCATTTGCCTGCTGGGGCTCCTGTAACAGGGTATCACAGACTGGCAGGCTTAAATCACAGAAACTTATTGTCCCTCAGTTTTGTAAGCTGGAAATTTGAGATGGAGACTTGGTTCCTTGTGAAGGTCCCAAGGAAGACTCTGTCCCCTGTCTCTCTTCTAAATTCTGATAGTTCAGTGACAGTCATTGACATTCCTTCATCCCAGTCTGCCTTTCTGCTCACATGACATCCTCCCTGTGTGCATGTTTCTGTGTCCCAATCACCCCTTTCAATTAGGACACAGTTATGTTGGATTAGGGTGCCCCATTTCAGTATGACCTCATCTTAGTGAATACCAACTGCAATGGCCCTGTTTCCACATAAGGATGCAGTTTGAAGTACTGGGGTGTGAGGACATCAATACATGAATTTGGAGGGAGAAACAATTCAACCTGTAATATTGAATTACCTCTAAAAATCAATAATTTTTACTTTTCTTTGGGGAATAATAGAAAATGGGTAAAGTTCTGGGGGGGAATGTTATCACTAAAAAGTAATATAAAAATAGGAGGGTCATGCTGGAGGGAATGAGCTCATGTGTTGGCTGGCTCATTGTCTCTGGGCCCCTCAAGGCCTGGTGTCTGAATGAACATCTACTTGAGTTGTCTGCAGTGGGGTGGGATGTTCTCAGAGGAGGTGGTTCATCGTGCTGTGTCTTCTGTCAGGGCAGGGGCTGGATGCCTCTGGATGGCTTCCCAGGCTGCCCCAACCCAGTGGCTCTCTGCTCTTGGGGCTAATGCTGTTCTAAGGCTCTGCATTGGTCTTTTACAGATGCACTTGTCTCAGCTCAAAGATCAGAGGCACCATTATACTTGTATTTTCTGCTTTTGTGACTTTTAAAAAATGTGTAGGTAACTATTTAAATTATGAGTCATTTGTTCTCCTAAGTATTTATAGTTACTTATTAAAAGAATTTTATTTTATAATTACAAAAATTATAATTTTATTATTCACAATTTTATTATTTCTTTTACTTAATTGTAGCTTTTTAAGTGTATGTATTTATAGGGTACAGTGTGATATTTCAATCCATGTATACAATGTGCAATGACTAGATCAGGGTAATTGACATATTCATCACCTCAAACATTTATCATTTCTTTGTGTTGGGAACATTTAAAATCATCTCTACCAACTATTTTGAAATATACAATTAACTGTTGTCATCCATAGTTAGCCTACTGTGCTATAGAACAAGAGGAGCAGCTGCTTCTACCCAACTGTGCCCCGTATCTGTTATCCATCCTCTTTCTATTCACTTTCCACTTTTCTAACCTCTGTTAATCACTATTCCACTCTATTTCTATGGCTTTTCTTTTTTTAACTGAGGACTGAACCTGGGGATGCTTTACCACTGAGGCTACATCCCCAGCCCTTTTTATTTTAGTTTTAGTTTTTTGTTTTTTGTTTGTTTGTTTTTTTGAGACAGGGTCTCCTGTTTGCTTGGGGCCTCACTAAATGGTGAGGCTGGGCTTAAACTTGTAATTCTTCTGCCTCAACCTCCCAGGTCACTGGGATTAGAGGTGTGCCCCACTGTACCTGGCTTATATTTCTACAGCTTTTGATGTTAACCAGTTCTTCTGAAGGCAGGTCCACACCCTGGACTCTCTCTGCTTTCCCAAGACCACTTTCACACAGCTATTTATTAATGTAACTCTTATGTCTCCAGTGGGCCTTACAGGTTCTCACTGCTTCATCAGGGTGAGTTTTCTGGAGAACACATTGTTGGACCTTCTCCTCAGTTTCTAGCAGCGACCCATAGCTAGCCCCATGTGCTCTATTTTAGAATAGAGCATATTTTAAGCTTTTTAATTTAAAATTAAAAATTTTAATATTTAAATTTTAATACTTAAAATTTAAAATTAATACTTAAAAGTTTTAGGAATGTGACTTTTACTGCATTTAGTACAGCTGGAGTTTGGCTGTTAGTAATCTTTCTTCTTAGTATTATTATTTATTCATCACTGCACCACAAACTGAAAGAGAACTCAGGAGACCACCAATCCATTGTCCTTCCTTCAGAAAAATAATTCTCTTAAAGCTTTTTAGACAAATGAGAATTTATTCATTTTTATTCTTATTTAAAAATATTCAATAATCAACTTCCATTAGAAGCTACCCATAAATAAGCAGCATAAATAATTGAGTGTCAGTGGTTTAGAAGTAACCTCAGATTTTGCATTTTAAATCCAGTATTTACATATACAATTACGGCTACAGAATTACAGGGGAGTTGTGATTTCATAACTTTGTGCTCTGAATTTTAATTCATTCTGGAATTTCCTTTTTACTTTCAGCTATTTCTTCGAGGGTGGGATGAAAACTCCAACAGTGTTCTTTTACCTCTTGCTTGAGCTCGTGTTGATGTAAATTTTATTAAGGTACATGTTCTTTTAATTGTCAGTAGTTCTTCCCTAATGAGCAGTGCACTCTATCACACTGAATGCCTGAATTATTGGCATGTATTATTTATGCTTTAGTGCCATTGAGGTGTTTATCTTCACTTAATTCTTACAGAAAAATATAGTGAACAGAGTTGGGGAAGTTCTTAGTGAAAATTCAGTTGTGTTTGTGGGGGTGATTCTGACTCCTTCCCCTTAAAATTCCCCTAGTTCTGTCACCTCCGCTGCACAGGTAGATTAATGCTACAGATGTGATGGGCAGGGAAGATGGATTCTTGGTCTAGGTGCCTTCCTTTTCCTGAAGGAGGCTGAAATACCAGCCGTGGAGCTTTGAAAGTTTTACTGCTTTTATTTCTTGGTTTTTATAAAGTTGTCATTGTGGGAAGATGGAACTTGTGAAGGTAAATTGCTTGTCTTACCCCAACTGGTCAGCTTGCACCCCTGCCACATCAGCGATCATGCTGTCATTGTGAGTGTGGCTGCACCAATGTTTGTGTCACATGGCCATGTTCATGGAGGTATTAAGATAGAACCAGGTGACCATTTAGTTATGTTGGTTGTCCATAGGGAGATGAGACTCATTTGAAACTGCAACAGGAAAGTCATCTTCCAGTGATGAGAAAGAAATGGGACAACCAACACCAACAATGTGAGCACCAACACCAAGGACTCACCTCAGATTCCACGAGACCATCCAAAGGAACCCATGCATGCTTTCTGACTTGAATCTCAAGCTCCTTCTGTTTTACACTGTGACCTTCCTGACAGTGCAGCCTGAGGGATGGTGCCAGCCCATCTGGCAATCCTTACTGGGTCTTCATGTGTATTCAGTGTGCTTCCCCTCCTCCTGGCAGGGCTGTGGTCCAGTAGTGCAGATGCCAAATAATGATCATCATGGCCCTGATACCAACTGAAAAGTCCGCCTTTGTCTGGCACTTCCCAAATCACGCTCTGACATTGTCCCTCCTTCCATCAAACAAGGAAACATTAAACTCCATTCTCTCAGTCTGAAACTCACACCAAGTGTATATTAATTTGATTCAGGGACTGAATCCAGGGCAGTGGCAGCTCACTGGCATGCCCCAGGTGTTATGAGGACACAGCCCCTGGGCCCAGCCCCAGGGATTTTGGAGCAACTAGCATCTGCTTATTTATAAAAGCAACTTACAGGGAAGCAGGGTGTGACTGTCTGAGATATTTATGCTTTGTGATTACCATTTAGATATTTAAAATAAACCTCATCTTTTAGAACAGTTTCAGATTTACAGAAAAATTAAGAAGACAGTTTGAAGAATTACTATAATTTCCCATTAGTAACATCTTAACATTAGTACAGTGTGTTTATGAAAATTAATGAACCAATGTTGATACAATATTATTAATTAAAGTTGATAGCTTGTTCTCATTTCCTTAGTTCTTACCCAAGATCATTCTTATGTTCCAGGATTTCATCCAGCATATATCACATGACAATTAGTCACCAGGTGTCCTGAGGTTACACTTGGCTGTGACCTTTTCCTAGCTTTTGCTGACCTTGAAAGTTTTTTAAAGTACTGGTCAGTAGATTGTAGGATGCCCCTCTGCTGGGATTTGTCTGATGTGTTTCTCCTGATTATACTGGGTTTGGAGGAAGATCACAGAGGTAAGGCACCACTCCACTCCTGTCAATCATATCAAGGTACGCAGTATCAAAAAGGTAAATCACTTTAGATATTGACCTTGATTACCTGGCTGAATGAATGATTGTGACATTTCTCCAAGAAAAGTTACCTTTTTTTTTTCGCCCTTTAAGGAAGCCACTGTGTACAGCCCCCATTTAAGGAGTGAGGCTTTATGTTTTGCCTAATCAATGGTGCACTCTCTTCATAAATTATTTGGAATTTTTCTGCTTGGCAGAGTTCTCTCTTCTCTATTTATTTACTTGTTTATTCAGTCATTTATTTATATAAATATAGATGCATTAATATTTATTTTATATTTTTGGTCATAATCCAGCACTACTTTCTTTATTATGTTGCTCAAATTGTTCCAGTTGGCTCCCGTGTCTCTTTAACACACCCTCGTCACTTCGAGGTTATTGTATTGTGTCACTTCTTTACTTTCTGGCACTAAAAGGTATTCTTGTCTTATCTTATGGATGTGAGGTGTCCCCAAAAATCTCCTGCATTAGTGCAAGAACGTTTAGAGATGAAATGATTGGATTATGAGAGCTATAATGTAATCAGTTCTTTCAAACTAGAATGGACTGGGTAGTACTGTAGGCAGGTGGGGTGTGACTGGAGGAGGTAGGTCACTGGGGGTGCACCCTGGAAGGGTGCATCTTCCCTGTACCCCCAGCCCACCACTACCCCTGCTTCCTGGTCACCACAAGCTGAGCAGCTTTCCTCCACCACACCTTTCCTCCTTGATGTTCAGCCTCACCATGGGCCCAGATCAATGGACTCAGCCAACCATGGACTAAACCTCTGAAACCAAGAGCCAAAATAAACTTTCTTCCTCTAAGTTGTTCTTGTCAGGTCATAGCAACAAGAATCAGCTAACACATTATCCAAATCAGCGTAGTGTGGGCAAATCAGTTATTTCTCCAAGGAATCTGGGTTCCTTTTATTAGCGAATGGCATTAGAAACCAAAATCTGGGTGTTAGATATGTTCAGTACTGCAGGGGTTCTTTACTTCTAGGTTCTCTCAGCTGGTAAAACAAGAAAATATATGTGTTTAATAACACACACACCCCACCTATATTTCTATCTGTAACCATCTGTGTCTATGGGGCTAAATGTGAGTTCATACTGACATTGCCAATGCTAATCCTTTACCATATAGTTCATTCTCTCCTCTTCCCCTTGTTTCTACTCCATTAGTGAGAAACTGGCTCTCACCATCTGTTACCATTTACTGAACTGTTCAATTCCAAGACATATATGAAGTAACATCAGTTGTTAACCAGTACTTCCAGGTGGCACGCAACTTTTTTTTTTTGTAGTTGTAGATGGACCTTTATTTTATTTGTTCATTTCTATGTGGTGCTAAGGATCAAACCCAATGCCTCACATGTGCTAGGCAAGTGCTGTGTCACTGAGCTACAGCCCCACCTCAGCACACAACTTTTTCAACTGAATCTAGCTCATGTACAGCTTCTTTCACCTTTAGTTTTACAGACCCTACTCATTTTTACAGTTGCTTAGGTTGATATGCCCCCTGCACTGCCCCTTTTAGTGAGGTTGTTGGTATTTGTAATACAATTTAATTGTTCTGTCACATCCTTTACTCTATCCTGGGATGCTCTGCCCTCCTAAATATTTTTGAAAAATTGCAAACATTCACGTTTGCTCTTTGTGCTGTACAGGTCAATGGCTTTGACAAATGCATAGTGTCATGTATTCACAAATACAGCATCATAAGAATACTTTTACTGCCCTACAAAATCCTTTGCACTGAACTTATTCAACCCCTCCCCTTTGCTCCTGGAAACCACTAATCTTTTCTTTATTGCTATAGATTTTCCTTTTTCAGAACATGGTATCATTGGAATTGTACAATATGTTACTCCTTCAGACTGGCTTCTTTCACCTAACAATATGAATGTAAAATGCATCCATATCATTGTGTTGCTTGATTGTTCATTTCTCTTATTGCATATAACATTCCATTGTGTAGATATATCTCCCCTTTTATGATATCAATTATAAATATTTTACATATCATTTTAGTGGTGGCCCTAGTTTCAATATTAGATATAAAATTGAAATAACAATATATTGGACAAAATGTACTTCAAATAACACTATACCACATCACATCCAATATGGGTACCTTATAACAGAGCATTCTCCATCTCTGCTTTTCATTCCTTATGACATTGTTCTTATTCATTATATATATTTATCCTTATCCTATAATCACCCTGTATATTGTTGTTATTATTATTACTTCAATATGAAAATTATCTGTTAGAAAAACTAGGAATAAAAAAATAATTTGTTCCACCCTACTTATCACTTCTTCATGACTCTTCCTTTCTTTATATAGACCTGAGTTTCTGTCCCATTTCATTTTCCTTTTCCCTGTAGAACTTTTAACAGTTTTGTAGGGATAGCTCTGTAGCTGCTAAATTCCATTCTTGTTTATCAAAGACTTCTTCACTTTTTTCCCTGGGTTCTGGGGTTTGAATCTTGTGCATGTTAGGTAAGCACAATGTCACGGAATGTATCCCCATCCCCTCTCCTTCACTTTTGAACTAAAATTTTGCTGGACATTTAATTCTGGGTTATTGGGTGTTTTATCCCCCTTTAAATATTCACTCTACTCTCCTTATACTTGCTTTTATTAATTTGTTTAGGTTGTTTTTTGTTGTGGGTGGTTTTTGTTTGGGTCCTTTGAGTCAGAGTCTTGCCATGTTGTCCAGGCTGGCCTTGAACTCTGGGCCCAATCCTCTGGTCTCACCTTCCTGAGTAGCTGGGACTACAGGAGCACACTCCTGTACCCAGCTACCACATCTACTTCAAGCCTTCTTCTTCTAAATTTTCTTTTTAATTTTTAAACATTTTTTACCACCACTCTTAGATATTCTTTTTTTCCCTTAGTTTCTTTTGCACTTTAGATTGGGACATTTCTCCTGACCTATCTTCTCTCACTCACTACCTCTTTCCTTGACTGTGTCCAGTCCACCAATGAGCCCTTCAAAGGCATTTCCTTGATTCCTTCTCAGACCTTCCAACTCTCTGCTTCCATCTCCCATATGTTCTTATATATTGTCCACTTTTTCCATGACAGCTCTTAGTGTGTTCAAGGTACCTGTTTTAAATACTGCAGCACATCATTCTGACATCTCTGTTGTGTCTGAGTCTCGTTCTATTGCTTGCTTTGTCTCTTCAGATTGATTTTCTTGCCTTTTAGTTTGCCTTGTAATTTTTCTGCTGAAAGCCAAATATACATTGGATAATACGAATTGAGGTTCATAGGCCTTAAGTGTGACACTTCATTTTTCATGGCTGGGGTTTGGGTTCAATTTAATGTTTGTTTTACCTGTAGGTGCCAGAGGCTTCAAATTTACCTATTTTCCTTGTTTTTGTCCTATACGTTGTCTTTGGACTTCCCTAAGAATTCATCCTGTGTCTTGCAGCAATTCCAACTGTAATTTTTATGATTATATTAGAGACCTGTGGGTGTGTGGGAAAGTGACTTATTCTCTTGATCAAATTTGAGTCTTTTGTTATACCTGTGTCCCTGGGCCATGATCTTTACAAATGTTTCTTAGAGGTACTCAAAAATCTTTACACCAAGAACACTAATAACCCAATCAATAAATGGGCCAAGGAAATGAACAGACACTTTACAGAGGAAGATCTACAAGCAATCAACAGATTTATGAAAAAAAGTTCAACATCACTCGTTATAAGAGAAATGCAAATCAAAACCACCTTAAGATTTCATCTCACCCCAATTAGAATGTTTCTTATTAAGAATACAGGCAACAACAGGTGTTGGCGAGGATGTGGGGAAAAGGATACACTCATACATTGCTGGTGGGAGTGCAAGTTGGTGCAGCCACTCTGGAAAGCAGTGTGGAGATTCCTTAGGAAACTTGGAATGGATCCACCATTTGACCCAGCTATCCCACTCCTTGGCCTATACCCAAAGGACTTAAAATCAGATTGCTACAGTGATGCAGCCACATCAATGTTCATAGCTGCCCAATTCACAATAGCTAGATTGCGGAACCAACCTAGATGCCCTTTAATAGATGAATGGCTAAAGAAACTGTGGTATATATACACGATGGAATATTACTCAGCCATAAAGAAGAATAAAATTATGGCATTTGTAGGTAAATGGATGATATTGGAGACTGTTATGCTAAGTGAGATTAGCCAATCCCAAAAATCCAAAGGCCAAGTGGTCTCTCTGATAAGTGAATGATGATGAATTATGCGGGGGGGGGGAAGGGTGGCAAGAATGGAGGAAGGATAGATAGCATAGAGGGAAGGGAGGGGTGGTGTCGGGGTGGGGGGTAAGAATAATAACAGAATGTGTGACAGACATCATTGCCCTGTGTACATGTATGAATGCACAGATGGTGTGACTCTACTTTGTGTACAACCAGAGAAACAATAGCTGTACTCCATTTGTGTTCAATGAATCAATAAGAAAATAAAAAAAACACAAATGTTTCTTAGATTTTTTGTTTGCCTTAGGTAAGTCAGGATAGCTCGGGGAGCACAGAGTCAGGAAAATATCCTTCCCCTAAGTGGGAGAATGTTCTGGAAAAGTCTTTTTATCTCAGAGAGGAGACCTGTGTTTTGCAGAAAATTTTGTTCATATTTCACTAAAATTAGTCTTTCTCTCCTATGCCACAGCCATCAGGTGATCTTCCTGGGCTCTTAACCATGAGAAGTTGGTAGCGTTTTTAGACCTAAAATGCTCTGAAGTTTGGGGGTCACCCTAAGTCTGTGGCCCTCAGCAATCTCTTTCAGGCTAATCCATACTAAGTCTCCAACAATTTGTCACAATTAACATTAAGGACTTCTACTAGTTAATGGCTCCAGCCACTTCTCCAGATCTTGGCTGGGACTCAAGATTCACATGTCTTCAGATTTTGGGGGTGGCAGTTTGTCCTGCAACCTTAGTTTTCTGATGAGTCCAAGGAAAATCATTAATCTTCAATTTGTTCAACTGTTCTCTTGTAAGGATGGGAGTGACAACGTCCAAGCTCTTTACATGTTGGAGCTGAAACTGGATGCCACTGTTTGTATTTGTAAATATAAATTTGTTACTCTGGATAAATCTCTTACAAGTGGCTTGTGTGTCAGAAATCTGGGCATCTCTACTTCTCTAATCCAGGGTAGCAATATGCTCTATTGAATGGACAGCAAGATGTGGGGCTATCCTGAGCTTCTTGTTCAAATGGACTGGTTAGTTCTTCAGAGGGGGGGGTCCGACTTGGATTTTTTTTCTCTCTCCACTGGTCTCTAAATGAAAACTCAAGAACTTGGAAGATGTTTTATTTGCATTCATCTGAAATGAAGCAACTTCTTATTAACTATTTTCTCTTGCCTTCAACAGTTCCTATGGCCACGGGGAGGTATTCTCTGTTACCTTGGGACCCCACTTCAATTAGAATGTGCAGTACGGATGTCAAAATGAGACAGTCTTGCTTTTCATAGCTCTGTTTTGGATAGAGTAGGTATTTAGATGGCATACAGTTATAAAGTAGGTTTGTTTGAATTTAATCCATCTCTAAGCAAATTGGTTTCTTTTTGGTCTCACTTTCATAAAGGAAAGGGATAAACAATGGTTGATGTCCTTGGAGAAAGAGGATATTCATTTTGCAGAAATTGGTTACCATTCAATTATTGCCATTTTGCTCCCATCTGTTGCACTAAGCCAACCAAGAGAAAAAATGTAATTATTCCTTCACTTGTGCTGCTGAGAACCTGCCATCAGCATATACCTAGCTCTCTGGAAACAAGGAAAAATTGCACCTCAAATCAGGGAATCTCTATTGAACTACAAGTTAGTTCACTGTGAGAGCCCAGTCTGGGTGGACATTCAGGAAATGTAGCTTCCATGTTCCAGAGAGGTTGAGGTCATGCAGTTCCAAAATTACCTGCAATGGCCCAATGCAAAAGCCACAGTGTTGGAACTCACCCTGAGTGGCACCAGTCTATTCTGACCACAGCCTTGTCCCTCTTTGTGTGGCTTAGTGGTGAAAACCCTTCATCCCACCCAGGTCACAGGCATGACTTCTCTGGCCCTTGGTGCTGTGACACCTTCTGCCTCTTTGAGATGGGGTGGTCTCTGAATCAGTAAGATAAATGTTACCTAAGTCTGTGGCATGGTCATCCCCCATGTTTTCCGGATTAATACATAAACATTATTGGAATGATATGAAAGTGAATTTTTCCATGGCATGTGTAATGCACTTGAGCATTTTAACAAGCCAGCAGTTATGATAATTTTAATGGGAGATTCCTATTCCATTTTGCATAAGTGATGAATTTAAATTTGATTGAGTCTTTGAATACAAATCCCAAGAGTATAAAGATTGAGTTCTTTAATGCTTTTGAGGTCTGTCGCTGACTATTTTGATTCAAATATTTCTTCATTTTACATTATTCTATTTTCCAGGGTATTTTAAAAGGAGCAATGTTTTGCCTGTGGTTTTATAATTAACCTGATCTAATTGTTATGTTTTTTAATGAAACAATAGGAAGAATTTGTCAACAAAGTCTTAGGTACAGCAGACTTAGCATCTGTGGTCCTACGGATTTATTATTAGTTATAGAAGTAGCTGTGTGTAGTTTTATGACTGTTACTCAAAATAACTCCAGTGTACCTGATATTTGAATTTGGCGATACAAGGAATATTTGAGGGCATAAACTTAGCTCTGTTCTGGCATTGCTATTTTGTGTAATTATCACACCTCCAAAGTTTACTTCCTTAATCTCTCTTTAAAACTTCCTTTGAAATCTTACTTTGATTTTATGTACAACAAAAATTTTTAGTAATTTTCAGAATTGTTTTTGTACCAGAATAAAAAAAAACCCTGCTCTTTATTTCGTTCCACATATGACTTGCCTTTGTAATATTATTAATTTGCCTTATAACTTAGAGGTCTACTATGAATACACTCTTAACAATGAAGAAACTGAGGTTCCCAAAACCTAGGAAATTTTTACAAATTGGTGCTGTGACTCGGTAGCAGAGCTAGGGTCTTAACCTAATTTGTTTTTCTCCTCCTCCTCCTTCTCTTCCTCCTCCATCTTCTTTTGCCTTTTAATTGTATCATCTCCAACATATGCCAAAGTCGAGAGAATGGAACCATCACTCAGCCACAACTCTCAGCCACTCCTGGCCATCTGAGGCATCAGTACCCACCCCTGCCACTTCTCCCTGGATGAGTCCAGCAAGCCTGGGCATCACGTCATTTTGTTTTGAGAACTGGAGTATCTGGTAGTGTTGTGAGTGTATGTCGCTCAGTGGTAGAGCATCTCTAAAAGAAAAGGATTTCTTTTTTGAAATGACATATAGTTACCTTGCCATGATTCCACCTAATAAATACAATAGTTTCTTTCATTATCAAATAAATCTCATGTTCAGACTCTATGTCGGGTTTTCTTTTCTGCATTTGGTTGTTATGTCTCTTACGTCATTCTCTTTTTTTTTGTTTTTCCTTGCTGGACCTGAGAAGGGGGCTGGTAGAGCGCATGTGTCCCTTGATGACCCTTAGGAAATACAACACCAGAGGTAACTACAGTAAAGCGCTGATTAATAATGGGGACGCATTCCAAGAAATGTGTTGTCAGTTCATCCTTGGGTGGACATTATAGTGTACTTGCACAAAACTAGATGCTGTAGGTCAGCCATTCCACATGGCCTCCTGACAAACAAGAGCCTCAATAAATAAGAGGTGTGTGAGGCCGAGGCCAGCATGACACAACTCACTGTAAAACAGTCAAAAAGTTTTGGAAGTAGAACCGTATGCCCTAAAACAATGAGAGAAAATGCAGCATAGTAAACACACAAGCTAGGAACAGTCTTTCCTTATCATTCCTGATGTTTATCCCATACACAATTGCACATGCCATGCTTTTGTACAACTGGCAATGCAGTAGGATTGTTTCCACCAGGATCCCCACAAACACGTGGGCAATGCATTATGCTACAGATTACATCAGTGGCAGCGTGCTAAGTGACAGGAATTTTTGAGCTCCGTTAAAACCTCATGGACCTCCATCATATATGTGCCTGCCATTGATTCAAACATCATTACATGGCCCGTGACCATAGTTAAATGGTTATATTTTAAAACCACTTTCTGTGGTTAACCCATGGACTGACTGACTTGTTTTACTTTGCTGTATTTACTTATTTATTTTTTTATTTTTCCAGGCTGCATTTTGATTCATTGTACACAAATGGGGTACAACTTTTCATTTCTGTGGTTGTGCATGATGTAGATTCATACCATTCATGTAATCATACATGTACATAGGGTGATGATGTCTGTCTCGTTCCACCATTTTTTGTACCCAAACCCCTCCCCCTCTCATTTCCCTCTATATAATCTAAAGTTCCTCATTCTTCTCTCACCCCCACTCCCCCAACCCAATTATATATCATCATCCACTTATCAGGGAAAGCATTAGGCCTTTGGTTTTTTGGGATTGACTTATTTCACTTAGCATGATATTCTCCAATTCCATCCATTTATCTGCAAATCTCATAATATTATTCTTTTTTATTGCTGAATAATATTTCATTGTGTATATATACCACAGTTTCTTTATTCACTTTGCTTTTGATTTTAAGGATTTCCATTTTTTAAAATTTTGTTTCATAGCTGTATCAGACATTTATCATCACTAAGTCAAATCTCTATGATAAAGTATTTGCAGGGAACTCTAGCTGTCTTCACTGTACTCGCGGTTCTGTTTATATTCCTTTCCTCTACATCCACCTCCACCCCACAGTTACCCCTCTGTTAGGATTTTGTTTCTTTTCTTTGGTGCTGAGGTTTGGGCCCAAGGCCTTGCACATGCTATTCTTTTGTTTCTAAATTACAAGTAAAGCCTCTACTGTGCACATCTACATGTGTGCATGCATTCTGTACACATTGTTCCACCCTAGTTTTTTAATGTAATGATATATCCTGGGGACCAGTCTGTTGCACCATATAGAGACATTCCTCATTCTTTTCACAGCTGCATAGTACTCCCTATGTATGAGGATGTTAGCTCTTTGTCTATTATATGTAAACTCCTCACCCCTGTTTATCATTTGTCTGTTTAATTTTCTTCTGGTAGTTTTTTAATATTTTAAAAAAATTTCATTTTGTGTGGTTAAATTTATTGGTCTTCTCCCTTGCCACTTCAGAATTTAATTTAAAAAATATATTTCTCAATATATAGGTTATAGAGGAATTTTATATTTTCATCTATTACTTAAAATGGGCTCTTTTTTCCACTTCCATTTTCGTTCTATTTTGAGTTAATCTTGATGTAATTGGTGAGAAACCTATGTGTATTTTTCCTTTTCCATGCAATATCTGGTAGTGTTGGGGTGTATGTAACTCAGTGGTAGAGCATGTGCCTAGAATGAGAGAGGCCCTGGGTTCAGTCCCCAGTGAAACAAAACAAAATAGAACAAATCAAACAGACAAAAACTAAGGTATCCAGTTATATCAATACCAATTGTTAAAAGTTCATTTTCCCCTCAATGATTTTAAATGACCCTTTCATCACATATTAATTTCTAAGGTCAAATGCATCTGCTTCTGAATCTTTCAGCACTGTTCTGTTGGTCTGTAAGTTCTGCAGTAATACTCTCCTGTTTTGCTAGTGGAGGCTTTAAAAGATGTTTGACTATTTTGTAGGGCAGACTTCCACATTATTTTTTTAGAGGAGTTTATCAGTTCTTGCTTGACTATTCTTCCAAATGAGCTGTAGAATCAATTTGCCTGGATTCTAGGGAACACTGATGGTATTTCTTTAATCAGTATGGTATTAAATGTATAGATTAACTCTAGGAGGACTGGCATCTCTTCGATGTTGGAGCTTCTTATCCAAGAATGTGATGTATCTTACCACTGGAGCCAGACTCCCCTTTTCTTTCATGAGCATGTCACCCTTTTCT
>JAJEJO010000161.1:894536-989549 GCA_020662805.1 Glaucomys volans
TGAACCCAGGGACACTCTACCACTGAGCCATATCCCCAGCCCTATTTTGTATTTTGTTTAGAGACAGGGTCTCACTGAGTTGCTTACGGTCTCGCTAAGTTGCTGAGACTGGCTTTGAACTCGTGATCCTCCTGCCTCAGCCTCCCAAGTGCTGGGATTACAGGCATACGCCACCATGCCCAGCTCCCTTTTCTTTATATGGGTTGGAGACATTTCTTGTCAAGTTCATGCCTGGTTAAATGTGAATTTTGCTATGGTATAGGTGATCTTTCCTTCTGTTATATTTTCTAACAGGATGGCTTTGGTCTGAATAAACATTCTTGATTTTTGTAGATTTATTTCACAACCTGTTTAAAAGTGTCTTGCTTGCCCCCCCCCCATATTTGTTTTGCATGGATTTTCCCCCACATATATGATTATGTGTTCTACAAATAAAGATAATTTAACTTCTTTCTCAAATTTTATGCTTCTAGCCAACTTCTCTTGACTAACTACGGGTGCTAATATCCAAAAACTCAAGGTCGAACAATAGTGGACATGATGGATGCCCTAGTCTTATTCCAGACAACTTTAGCAGGAAAAGTCTAGCTTTTTTCATTAATGAAGATGTTAACTTTCGAGATAAGATGTATGTTGTGTTTGAATATGTTTTCTACCATGTTGGGGTATGAGTGTTATATCCCTCAGCTCCTGTTTTATCAATTTTTACATGAATGAATGCTGAATTTTTCACATACTTCTGCTGTATCTCTAGAAAGAATCCACATGATTTTTCTCCCTAACTCTGTTAACATGATACTCTTTCCTAGTTTTGAATCACTTGCATTTCTGGAATGGACTTGCTTGGATTAACCCTTGTCTTCCCAAATCTGTATCCTGCCATGATTTTATCTGCAGCAGGGTAAGGTCTTAGTCTGTCTTTGATCTCCAGTGCCTACAATGCTGTCTAATATGTATTATTTGCAAAAAGGTTTAACATATGGTCTTCCCTTTATGCTAAAGATTACATTTTTAAATATTTGTTAGTGCATTATAGTTGTGCATAATAATGGGGTTCATTATGACATGTTCATAAATACATATAACATAGTTTGCTCCATATACTTCTTTTTTTAATGCTTTGTTTTAGTTGTAGGTGGACACAATAACTTTATTTTATTTTTATGTGTTGCTGAGGATCGAACCCAGGGCTTCACACATGCTAGGCAAGCGTTCTACCATTGAGCCACAACCTGAGCCCTCCATATACTTTTGGAAAATAAAAAGTGATCTGTGTTTCCAATAACCTACTTCAGCAATGCAGAAAAGCATAGCAGCAGAAGAAGTAAATCGCCTGGAATTGAACCATCCAGTAATAATCTGTTTAAAATTACATGACCATAAATTAAAAAAAATCTCTTATCGTATAATGAATGATAAAAGGCATAAACTATGAAGGAATATGCGTTGGATATTTTTTTAAATTTTTTAAAGAAATTAGCATTAATGTGATAGTATTGTGGGGCCTTTTGTTGTTGTTTTTGTATTTGGAGTTGGGGACTGAATTCAGACCTCTGTGTACACTAAGCACATGCTTTACACTAAGCCAAATCCCCAGCCCCTGAGTATATTTATTTGGGTTTATTTGCAATCAACAAAAAAAAAAAAAAAAAAAGGAAGTGAAATTTAAGTGAATACCAAACTTCCAATGAGAGGTCTTTCATCATAAAGACATTCATTTCTAGGGTTCATAAAAATTTTCTTACTTCCATGCAAATCCTCTTCCTGGTAATTTATCACAGATCTCTTCCTTCTTCCACAAAATTACTGTGGCAATCTCACACTTCCTCCCATGCCATTATTTCGATTTTCACTCATGTCTGCTCTATTCCCAGCTGTTTCTAAATTATTTATGAGCTTTGCAATGGTGGGATTTTAATTCTCACCTTGTAATTGGTTTCCTTAGTTCTGTCTCTAGTCTCCTTCTCATCCAAGGCTCATCTTTTATCACTTCGAATCCTTCTTTTGCTGAATTCTTATTCTCATTAGCTTCTTGAGCTCCACAAAATCCTTGTGGGGAGCGTCTGTCTCTTAGTTGATGATGTTTTCTTTCCCATTTTCAAGCTCTGTTCTCACACTCCTGGTTCCATTTGTTTGCTTGCCTGATGTAGCTGTTTGTAGCTGTTTGCATATGCACCCTGCCAACACTTTGTCCTGCTCTTGACTCTGATGTCTGTGAATTCTCCCTGACAGCTTTTGCACCCTGCTGGGGACCAGTTTGTCTTCCCCTGTCAGAGGCTTGGTTTCAGACATGAATGCTGCCTTCCTAGATTGTCTTACCCATGGGGGTGGGAAAAATCCCACAGAGGTACGGTGCTCCTTGCTGGGGCCCTGGATTCTTGATTTTCCTTTTGAAACCCTGTGAAATGTCCCTTGGGCTGAGCCAGGAGTAGGCCCCAACCCTGTGGTCATGGTCCACCCCTCAATCTGGACCCTTTCATCCTTTGTTGAGCTCCTGAGTTTCTGTGTATGAGCTCTGATGCCAAAGAAATTTAGTTTTTTTTTCCTTGGGCTACCTGTGCCTACCTTAGTTCCCATCACTCCAGACTTGAAAGTGCTGGTGAGAATTCTTCAGATGCGTCTACACGCCTATGATCATAGATGAGAGGGTGGGGAAGACTCTAGTGCCTTCGGAATCTTCTCTTCACTAGTTTCTGTCCCTGACTCCCCTTTCTAGCTCATACTATAACATTATGCCTCTTCCTTCCTGTCTTTGATTGCTGCTCCTGAAGCTCTTGAGATGTTTTCCTGTTCACTTGGAGAATCAGGGAAGGGATAGTAGAGCCTGTGCTGTGGTTTTGATGAATGTCCCCCAAAGGCCCCTGTGTTGAGGCTTGTTCCCTAGCCTTGGCATTATTGGGGAGCAGTGGAACCTTTAGGAAGAAGTTAGGTCTTTGGGGCATGCCCTTGAAAGGAACACTGGGACCCTGTCCATTCCTTCTCTTTTGTTTCCTGGCCACCACGAGATGAGCAGCTTCCTTCACAATGTACTACGCTGTCACAGGTCCAAAAGCAACAGGGCCAAGGGACCATGGACTGAAACCATGAGCCCAAAATAAACCTTTCTTCTTCTTAAATTAATTGCCTGAAGTATTTTGTTCCAGTGATGGAAAGCGGACTAACTGTCTGTGTCACATGGAAGCAAACCTCAGGAAGCATTTAGAGCTAGCTCCCAGGCCCTGTCTTGCCTTTGTCACTCTTGACCACAAGCTCAAGCCAGCCTGGGTTCCTGAGGATCTCTGTGTGCCAGGTATCATGCAGTGAGTGCAACGTGTTATTTTTTTTTCTTAATCTCATAATCATCCTATGCAATAGGCATTACTCTTAAACACCTTCTATAGATGAGGAAACTGAGGCACAGCATTCACTCAACTTGAAGCCGGACAGCCTCAATCTAGATCCCTGCTTTTCCCCTGCTTCTGCCTCTGTGAGAGAAAGGGATGTAATTCCATGGCAGGAGACCTAATTCCTGTGACTGGTAGTACGATAGATGAGGGGGGCTTGGTATTAAAATCATTAAAACTATTTTAAAAGGAATTATCCTGATAGCTGTCATTATTACTACAAACTCAAATTCATGATTTCTCTCTGATTTTATTTCGTTCTGTTATAATATATTGAATTGCGGGAGAGACCAGAACTTTCCCCTGCTCTTAGTGTTTGCAGCTGGGTCTGAGAATTAAATTGGCATAAGACAGATTAACAGGAGAAAAGCATACAGATGTGTATGGTTTTAAGTGACACAGGAGTCCTCATGGAGAAATGAAAATTCAGAGAAGTGGCAAAAGCCAATTGCTTTTAATACTAAGATGAATAAAGAGAGGCAACTGTAGAAAAATATATGGGGAAGCTAAAGGAAGATAATTATTTTAACAAGGCTGTTTGTTCTGAATCTTCTCAGCTATGACTGTGGAATTAATGTTCCTTTCCCCCTGGTACAGGCAGGGCATCTTTCACAAGAGTTTTTATCTCCTATTTTCAGGAAAAGAGATTAAGTAAGCCCTGTTTATAAAAACAGAAGAAACTTTAAGTTAAAATGGTCAATATGCTGGAGCAGCATATTTTGGGATGGCGTGTTCTTCCGGTCATTCTAGAAAGATCTCCTCTATGTGCCAGTTACCGCCCAAGGGACCTGCAGCAGAGAGAGCTCACGTCCCTTCTGAGGCTGAAACAGGAAAGGGACAGAGGAAATGAGTTGATTCCACAGCATCACCCAGCCAGTGAGGGGAGGCAGCTGAGTCCAGGGCAGGTCCTCTGGGCTCCTGAGGGGTGCTGATTCTGATGACAACTAAGTGTTTTGCTTTGCTTGATCCTGTGACCAGTTGTTTCCAGGAGGGAGGTTAGTGGAAATGTCAGAGCAAGTCACTGCACTTGCAGGGAGAATGTCTGAATTCCTGTCAGGGTAACTGTTGAGGTTGGAGTGGGTGGAAGAAGTAACCTGTTGACAGGCACCTTAGAGGAAGAAATTTACTTAATTTGTAATTGTTCATCTCCCAGAAAAATCATTGATGTATACCAAACCTTTTTAGTTACTAGTTGACATTCTTACCCAACATATTGTCTCTCTTCTACAATGAAATAATAAGAAAAGGAACTCCTAATTAGGTGTCTTAGCTCAGGCCACCATAAAAAAAAAAAGTATAGACTGGGTGTCTTAAGAAAAAGATAATTATTTTCTTGAAGTTCTGGAGCTGAACTCTTTTCCTGTGTGTGTTCACGTGAGTTCTTCTAGGTTCATGTGTGTGTAGACAGAGACAGAAGACAGACAGGCATCTCTCTCTCATCCTCTCCTTATAGGACAATGGTTTTATCAAGTAGGAACTCACCCTTATAAACCCTAGTTTTTATCCCTCCTAAAGACTCTATCTCCAAATGCATTCACACTGAGTTTCACTCTCTTCAGCATATGAATTTAGGGGGTCACAACCTTTCCATAGCAATAGAGAAGTTGTTTTTTCTCTTAATCTAATTTCTTCCATTTATGTTTTCCTCTGTGTTTATATAGCAAATATTCAAAGTTCATTGCAGTTCAATTGTAAACACTAGTGGGAAGATTCTGTATTTAAATGTCTGACCTATGAAGCATCCAGCATTTTCTTTTTCATTTTGCAATATCAAATGATGAAGATGATTGAAAGCAAGTGATCAGTATGTTCAGTTGATTTAAACAGCCATGACTTTGGGTATTTTAAATGTTAACTTAACAATAACATATGATGAGCTTTTAAAAATGTGGGTGTTAAAATTTTCATTCTATCGAATCAAGTAATCATCAATTGTTTTTTGCACAAAAGAAAGGATAGGGTGCCCTATATGGATTTAGTAGAGAGATACATCTGAAAATAATGTTTTAATTTAATTACTGAAACCTAGGCAGAAATACTGCTTTTCACAGTTGGATTCTTAGCAAATGAACTTAAAAATAAAAAAGATATTTGCTGATTTTTTTCTATAGGTCTTAGGTACCTTAATATAAAAATATTATTTTGGGAAAAAAATAAGATAAGTATAAAAAATCTGGCACTGTGTAATTGGAAAGAGAAATTTATCTTCTTAGAAATGAGTTCTAAAAGTTAATTAAAACCAAGACATTCTCATGTGATATCCTGAACTTGTTATATAGAGTATTCCTGTAAGGAAAGTCTGCCTTTTTCTTCTCTGTGACTGTGTCTATCTTGGGGCCCTCAAGCCTTCCAGCTACAGGGTCGCTATTTCCTTTTACATTCCCATGCACTGCCTACTACCCCAAAACTCTGTATTTGGGAAAGCCAGAATGCTGGATCCCTCTCCTCCACCTTGAAGGATCCCTGTCCGTGGTCCTGGAGATTTCTCTGGTGCCTCTGATGAATGTTCAGGCTTCACTGAGCACTGGGCAGCAGGCTACTTGCCCATAGGGGACCCAAAACGTTGTCTGGCAGTCCGCGATCTCTGGATCCCTGTGACCTTTACATTGCCAAATCCAACTGTGAATTCTTAGGTTCCTTTTGCAACACCTTGCTGCAGCATCTGAAATGTCTGCTCCATGTGACTTCCAGCAGAGCCTCACTGTTCCCCACCCCCGTCTCACTGGCTGCCCCTTCTCAGCCTGTCCTATTGGCTTTCCCTCTTGAAGAAGAGATGCTTCAGAGCCAAGTCCTGAGTCTTCCTCCCTAGCCACATTTTCTCTAGTGTGATTTCACCCATACCTATGGCTTTAAATAATATTTCCGTGTAGTCTGGCTTCTTTTTCAGGCTCCTGACTCATGTACCCAACTGCCCAGGTAACATCTCCATATGGATGTCTGGTAGTCATCTCAAATTTAACACATCCAAAACAGAAGAAAATTTTTAATTAAAAAATTTAAATTGACATAATATTTATAATTATTTGTGGGGTACTATAAATTTGATACATGCATGCAAGTATAATGATAAAATCAGAATAATTATCATTTTCCATTTCAATATCAATATCATATCAAATATGATCATTTCTCTGTGTTGGGAATCTTCAAGATCTCCTCTAGTTATTTTGAAAGGTATAATGAATTTCTGTAGACTATCATTACCCTACTGTGCTATAGAACATTACAACAAAATCCCCCTATCTAAAAATATTTCATACCCATTCTCCAGCTTCTCTCCTTTCCCTCCCATGCCCTCAGGTAATTGCTATTCTAATCTCGGCTTCCACGTGAGCAAGCTTTGTAGATTCCACATAGGAGACAGACTGTGCAGTGTTTGTCTTTCTGGGTCTGATTTATTTCATTTAACATAATGTCCTCCAGGTCCACCCATGATGTTGAAAATGACAGGATTTCATCCTATTATGGCTGAATAAAATTTCATTTTTATTTTATCCATTTATCTGTCAACAGACATCTAGGTCGATACCATATCTTGTCTACTTTGAACAGTGCTATGGGAAACATGGGGTGCAGCTACAAAACCACAGGACTCTTGGTTTTACTTCCAAGTATACTTCTCTCCACTATTTCATCTCAGTAACTGATACTGCTATTTGCTCAGTTGTCCAGGTCAAACTTTTAACAGTTATTCTTGACTCTCCACCCGCTTCTCTCAGCAAGGTCCTCCAGAAAGACCTGTTAGCTCTACCTTTATGATATATCCAGAATCCATGTGCTTCTCTCTCATCTCCTCCACCATATCTTCCCTGTTCTAGACCCCCATAACCTCTCAATGCAGCTGAAATGCTTTCCCTGATTCCACTCCTACCTCTGAAGTCTGAGTGCCACCCAGGAACCACATGAACTTTGGCAAGCCTAGGTCACATCATGACACTCCCCAGTCCAAAGTCCTCATAGCTTCTAATCTCACTCTGAATATCAATCTGAGTCTTATATGATTTGTTCCTTGACCAACTGCTGGAGCCAGAAACCCTTGTAGATAATCTTAATAAAAAATATGTCTTTACAGTTTATAAATGATTTATTCATTCATTCAAGCAAGATTTATTGACTACTTCCTAACTAATAGCACTGTTCTGAGCATTTGAGATACATCAGTGAACAAATCAGTGAAGATCTCTGCCCTCATGGAGCTGATATCCATGAACTATGAAGATAAATAGTTATGAAATGAAAAAGGTAATATTATGTTAGGATGTTGTCTTAGTCCATTTTTTGTTGCTATAACAAAATACCTGAGACTGAATAATTTAAAAATAATAAAGGTTTATTTACCTCACTAGTGTCTAGTGTCTGCTCAGTATCTGGTGAGATCCATCTTGCTACATCATCACTTGACACAGGGTGTCACATGCAAGATGGAACAAGCTTGCCAGCTCTTATAAGTTTACTAATGCTATCATGAGGGTTCCATCCTCATGACCTTAACAAATCGTAATTACCACCCCTAATTACCACTGCATATGAATTTGGAGACTCATTTGTTCATTGAATGAACTTTTGGGGGACATATTCAAACCATGGCAAGAGTTATGGAGGTGAAGGAAAAGGAAATGGTAGAACATGGTAGAAATGGTTGAGAGAGTGATACAGGGAAAGGTTCCATTTTGGTTTTATTTAATTTTATTTTTCTCTTTTTTGAGGTTCTGGGGATTAAACCTGGGGCCTTGTGCAAGTGTTCTGTCACTGGGACACACCCCCAGGCCTGGTTGCCATTTTAAATTGGGTGGCAACAGCAGAACTTATGGAGCAAGTGGCACTTGAGCCAAGCAAGCAAGTGAGGAGGTGAGGGAGTCAGCTATGTGGGTACCCAAGTTGAGGGAATAGCCAATGCAAAGGTCCTGAAATATCCAGGAATCCTTTGAGACTGGAAATGAGTATGGGGAACATGGAGGAAAGGACCAGGAGAGAACCACAGGGCATTCCTAGTCCCTTTAATAACTTTGCCTTTTATTCTGTGTGAAATTGGGATCCATTAGAAGGTGACAAGTAGAGTGTCACTATCTGAATTAACTTTTTAAAGCACTACTCTGTATACTCAGTTTATAGTAGGCTGTAGATGAGTCCAGGAAGGAGGGAACTTGATAAAAAGGCTGTAACTGTGAAAGTTACTGTCACGTATCTACATGACAGGGCCATGGGATATCTGTTTAAAGTCAACATTGGTCTTAGTTGGTTTATGAGTCCTTTTCCATTGTTATTTCAAAAAACTCTTTTTTAGCTCACTTTGGAGGCTGAAAGTCCAAGGTCCGGAAGTTCCATTTATTTGGCCTTATGGGGGCTTCACGGCAGATGGCATCACAATGAAATAACCATATGCAGGAGAGATCACATGGCAAGACAGGAAGCCAGAAAGCAACAAGGGACCAGTATTGCTCTTTTACAGCAATCTTTTCTCGAGAACTTACCAGGGCCCCAGAAGAACTACACTGATTCCTTCAAAGGACAGCACCTCCAGGGACCAATCACTTCCCAACAGGCCCCACCACTGAAAGGTTCCACCACTTCCCACCACCACCACACTGCTAGGGATTGAACTTCCAGCACAGAAAACCTTGGTAGGTACACTCAAACCACAGCAGTTGGGATCATCCCATCAAAATGTTTTTGTACAGGTGATTATAACAGTCAAGAAAACAAATGATAACCTGTTCAGAACACATAATTCAAATGTAAAAAAATCAAACTAACTGTATACAATATGAACTAAATGGGCACAGTAATATCATTAATAGTGGACTCTTTGTAGTCCTTTCACAGCTACCCTTCGGGCTAGGTAGCAAACAGCAGGTACCAAGGACTCCATATTCTGTCAGGTAAGACTCTGTGAAGGAAGACTGTGGTTCTCCAGGTATCTCAGAAATCTAGAATGGAGTAGATGCAAGATGGCTCTAAGGAGAAATAAGTTTCTCTATGTGCTTAGACTGATAAACCTGTGTATTAGTCAGCTTTTTGTTACAGTGACAAAATACCTGAGATAATCAACTTAAAGGAAAGAAAGATTTATTTTGGCTCACCAGATTCATCAGTCTTTGGGGAACATTCCAGATCCAAAATATAATGACTTTTGCTCAGGGTAACCTGAAGTCAGGCCAGATCTGTGGTCACTTGGATTGGCCTCAGCTCATGGACCAGATCAGTATCCTCCACTGACAACTGTGCACTATTATAAACAATACCTAATGTGATGCCAGTCTTTCATTATTGTGACACTTGGAAATACATGCATATAATTAAATGATATCTAAACAAATAAACATTAAAACAAGGAACTTTCCAAGGCAGAATGCTCCAAAATCAATGAGCCATGCAAATTGCTTGAGGGTTCCAAAACTATATTTCCTTCTTGTGGGAAGAATCCTATTTGCACCAACTCCATTTTTCTGTTTTCTGTGAAACAAGTTTAAATGGTTGGCAGAAAAAAATGGGATGTAATTATTTTTGGCAAGCAGGACAGGGTTATAAATAAGCCCATTTTGAAGCTACTGTGAGAGCTCCTGTCTCATTCATTTGGAAATCTAATATAAAGTAGTCTAGCTTTTAATGGACTTAAACTTTATCAAAAGTTCCAGTGGAATTAATTTTCCTTTGCTTCCAGACAACAGAGGATATTACTTTAAGTATAAGAGAGCTGTATATATCTTTAAAACATGGGAATCTATACCTCCCTGACTCACCAGCATCACTACTTACAAAAAGGCAGTGAATGGAGACTTCATATCTCACTTCCTAAGATGAAAAGATGGATGATGAACAGCTTGGATTCGTGATAAATGTAATTTTTTTTCTCTTGGCCTTCGTAATCAAATGTATTTCTTAAAATGGATTTTGTCAAAATTGTTTTTCCATTTTCTCACGTTATCTTCTTGGAAAATAAGCCTCCACCAAACTCTCTCATCTGAAACACTTGCAATGTGAGGGTCAAGAGTGAATATGTGCCACAAACGAAGCCAGCATCAAAACATGCCAAAGCATGTGGAACGCGGGCATAGGTGTATAACTTAAAGATGCAAAGTTAAAGATCCTGGTGTCTTGCTCCATTTGGGCTGCTACAACAAAATACCTTAGCCTCAGTAATTTGTAAACAGTAGAAATGTATTGTTTACAATTCGGAAGGCTGAGAAACCCAAGATCAAAGCCCCAGCAAATTCAGCGTCTGGTGAGAGCTCTGTGTTTCATGCATGCCATCTTCCTGTGTCCTCATATAGTGGAAAGGGCCAGGGTGCTCCCTCAGGATTGAACCCAGGGCCTTGACGGGGGAAGTGTTCTACCATTAAGCTACACCCCACCTCTTTGAGCCTCTTTTTTTAAGGGCACTGATCCTATTCATGACAGTGGAGCCCCAGTGACTTACTAACTTCCCAAAGACCCAACCTCTCATACTGCCAGCACATTGAGTATGAGGTTCCAACATACCCATCTAGAGGTGAGGCACAAACCTTCAAACCGTACCACAGGGTTCCCAATAGATGCTTTTATCAGGCCATATTGAATTGACAATCACACCTCTACTGAGTCAAAAGCAGTTCATGGAGACATAGAATCAAACATAAAACTCAGTGTAATTTTTTTTTTTTACTTTACCCATCTGCTAAGAGTTTTTCTGTCAACTCTGTTCTACTGTAAATTGCAATAAAATTATAGGAAAGCAGACGGTATAGGGAGCAGAGTGCTCTGATTATCTGAAATTCTTGTTGCTGAAAACCTTAAGGACATAAAGTGAAAGTGCTTCTGTCTTAGCAGATAAAAAATACTGAATATTTTCTAATCTTTGTTTGATAAGTGAAGACTTCTCAGTGCTTCAAGGAAGTTTCTAAAAGCTAACAATTTTTTTTAAATTCTGTTAAATAAAAATGTCTTTTTTTCTAGTTTTATAAAAATTGTTTGCTATTTGAGTGGTAAGAACTGCAAAGAAAAACTCCTTTAAATAACTCATAATCTTACCATTGAAAAATCTCTCTTGATACCTTAAAACAAAATATGGGCATAGTTAGAAAATTCAAACTGTGCAGGAAAATGCCAAATGGAAGCGTAAGGGCTCTTTCCTACCTGTAGTCCAAACACCCTTCCTAAGTCTTCTTTTATGAGCAGTATCTCTGGCTCCTTCCAGAAAACACTGCTGATGGTGTTCCACATATAGTTATTCAGAAAGTATTTTTAAAATGAAAATAAAAGGGGCTTGCTAAAGATGTTCTGTACCTTCCTTCTTTCTTACAACAAATTTGGTAATTGTTCATAGCAGCCCAAGGAGATTTTTTTTTTTAGTTAAAATTTTTATTGGTGCATTATAATTATATATAACACCGGGATTTATTGTGTATGGTCTTGGTACTGAAAAACACCTTAGTTGAATCTAAAAATACTTGATTTACATTTTTTTCCCTTTGAGTTCCTGCAAATACTGCTTGTTTCTGGTCTTGATTTGTAAGTGGTCCTGTAGAAGTCTGGTGCAAACTGAATTCTCTTGCCATTGCAAGATTTTTGGTCTTTTTGTCTTCCTGAAGACCTGAGGTATTCTTTGTCTTTAAAGTCTAATACTTTTGCTAGAATATATCTCACCTTGGACCATTCTGGGTGAATTTTCCCAAGTATTTGGTAGGACAATTAGTATTTGGAAGTAAATTTTCTATAGTTTCCTGAACATTTTTTTGGACCGTATTGTAAAACATTAATTCTATTACATTGTTTAGTTTTTTCTTTCTGAAGCCTAAATATGTGCAAGTGAATCTTCTTTGCTTATCTTTCCTATATTCTTTCTTTTTACCCTTTTTAAGTTTTCATTTTATTTTTATTGGTTGTTTTTCTGCATTTCTTCATTTCCTCTTATTAAATGGCTATTTGAATATAATCTCATCAGGGAAACACATCATTTAAACTTCCATTTCTGTGATGGTTTCCTTTTTTCATTTTTTAAAATTGTTCTAAATAGTTATACATGACAGTAGAATGCATTTTGTCATATCATACATAAATGGAGTATAACTTCTCATTCTTCTGGTTGTACATGATATAGAGTTACATAGGTCATGTAATCATACATATATATAGGGTAACAATGTGATCTCATTCCACCATCCTTCCCTCCACCACTCCCCTCCCTTCACTTCTCTCTGAATAATCCAAAGTTCCTCCATTCTTCTCTACCTTGCCCCCATTATGGATCAGCATCCCCTTAACAGAGAAAACATTTGGCCTTTGGGTTTTGGAGTTTGGCTTATTTTGCTTAGCATGATATTCTCCAGCTCCATCCATTTACATGCAAATGCCTTAATTTCATTCTTCTTTAAGGCCTGTAATATTCCATTATGTATATATACCACATTTTCTTTATCCATTCATCTGTTGAAGGACACCTAGGTTGGTTCCACAGTTTAGCTATTGTGAATTGAGCTGCTATAAATATTGATGTGGCTGCATCGCTGCAGTATGCTGATTTTAATTCCTTTGGGTATAAATCAAGGAGTTGGATAGCTCAGTCAAATGATGGTTCCATTCCAAGTTTTCTGAGGAATCTCCATACTGCTTTCCAAAATGGTTGCACCATTTGCATTCCCACCCGAAATGTATGAGTGTACCTTTTCCCCCACATCATCACAAATACTTATTATTGCTTGTATTCTTAATAATTGCCATTCTGAATGGAGTGAGATGAAATCTTAGTTTTGATTTGCATTTCTCTAGTTGCTAGAGATGTTTACCACTTTTTCATTTATTTGTTGATCAATTGTATTTCTTCTTCTGTGACGTGTCTGTTTAGTTCCTTAGCCCATTTATTGATTGGGTTATGTGTGTTTTTTGAGTACTTTATATATCCTGGAGATTAATGTTCTATCCCAAGTGCATGTGGAAAAGATTTTCTCCCATTCTGTAGGCTCTCTCTTCATGTTGTTTCCTTTGTGAGAAGAAGCTTTTTAATTTGATTCCATCACATTTCTTGATTCTTGATTTTACTTCTTGCACTTTAGGATTCTTGTTAATGAAGTAAAGATTTGGGCCTACTTTTACTTCTTTTAGGTGAAGGGCCTCTGTTCTAGTGCCTAAGGCTTTGATCCACTTTGAGCTGATTTTTGTGCAGGGTGAGAGATAGGGGTTTGTGGGGGTCTCTCAGCCACATCATGTGTGGATGAGAAAAGGGTTAACTGCCAGAGGATGGTGTTGGCTGTAAATCAATTGATTACCCATAAACTTATCTAATCAACGAACACACAAGAGCCAATACTCCTTTCGAATGAGAGGGGCCTGACGGATCTGGTCATACCAGCTCTGTCCTTTAACCAAAGTCGGAGTAGCCCAACTTTCTTTTCTTAATAGACACACAGGTAAAGGGGCCTGAAATGGGAGGAGCTTCTTCTGTGATGAACAGGATGGGGTGGAGTTTGGGGAGCCATTTTATCAGGGAAACTAGACAGGGACCCACTCCCACCCAGCGCCACATATTTCTGTGGCTGCTAGTTCCTGGAAGCCAGGCCTCTGTGTCCTATGGCTCAACCTAGTCTGATTCTGCTAGATAAGGATGGCTTCCCATATGGGTTTAATTTCATTTTGCTACATATGAATTTCCAGTTTCCCCAGCACCATTTGTTGAAGAGGTTATCTTTTCTCTAATGAATGTTTTTGACACCTTTGTCTAGTATGAGCTAAATGCATTTATGTGGGTTTGTCTCTGTGTCTTCTATTCTGTACCGTTGGTCTGTGTGTCTGTTTTGGTACCAATATCATGCCCCTTTTGTTACCATGGCTCTGTAGTATAGTTTAAGGTCTGGTATTGTGATGCCTCCTGCTTCACTTTCCTTGCTAAGGATTGCTTTGGCTCTTCTGGGTCTCTTAGTTTCTAAATGAATTTCATGACTGCTTTTTCTATTTCTATGAAGAATGTCATTGGGATTTTAATGGGAATTGTATTAAATCTGCATAATGCTTTTGGTAGTTTGCCATTTTGACAATATTAATTCTGTCCATCCAAGAGCATGGGAGATCTTTCCATCTTCCACGGTCTTCTTCAATTACTTTCTTTAGTGTTCTGTAGTTTTCACTGTAGAGGTCTTTCACCTCTTTGGTCAGACTAATTCCCAAATATTTTATTTTTTTGAGGCTCTTGTGAATGGGGCAGTTTTCCTAATTTCTCTTTCATTGGATTCATCACTGATGTGTAGGAATGCATTTGAATTATGTGTGTTAATTTTATATCCTGCTACCTTGCTTAATTCATTTATTAGTTCTAGAAGCTTTCTGGTGGAATTTTTTGGATCTTCTAAATATAGACTCATGTCATTAGCAAATAGTGATAGTTTGAGTTCTTCTTTTCCTATCTGAAACCCTTTAATTTATTTCTTTTGTCTAATTGCTCTGGCTAGAGTTTCAAGGACTATGTTGAAAAGAAGTGGTGAAAGAGAGCATCCCTGTCTTGTTCCAAGTTTTAGAGGAAATGCTGTCAATTTTTCTCCATTTAGAATGATGTCGACCTTGGGTTTTGCAGTTTACAATGTTGAGGTATGTTCCTACCATGCGTAGTTTTTCTAGTGTTTTGAACCTGAAGGGGTGCTGTATTTTGTCAGATGCTTTTTCTTCATCTATTGAGATGATCATATGATTCTTGTCTTTGGGTCTACTGAAATGATGAATAATGTTTATTGATTTTCTATATATTGAGCCAACCTTGCATCCCTGGGATGAACCCCACTTGATCATGGTCCACTATATTTTTAATATATTTTTGTATGCAATTTGTAAGAATTTTTGAAGGAATTTTTGCATCTATGTTCATCAGGGATATTGGTCTGAAGTTTTCTTTCCTTGATGTGTCTTTGTTTGGTTTTTGTGTCAGGGTGATACTAACCTCATAGAATGCATTTGGAAGGTTTTCTTTTTTTTCAATTTCATGGAATAATTTGAGAAGTATTGGTATTAATCCTCCTTTGAAAGTCCATCTTGTCCTAGACTTTTCTTAGTTGGTAGCCTTTAGATGGAATCTTCTATTTCATTGCTCGAAATTGATCTATTTAAATTGTATGTCCTCCTGATTCAGTTTGGATAGATCATATGTCTCTAGAAATTGTCAATATATTAAAGATTTTCTATCTTATTGGAGTACAAATTTTCAAAATAGTTTCTGACTATCTTCTGTATTTCAGTAATCTCTAACATGATATTTGCTTTTTCATCATGAATCTTAGTAATTTGAGTTTTCTCTCTCTCTTCATTAGCATTGCTAAGGGTTTATCAATTTTATTTATTCTTTCAAGAATCAACTTTTTGTTTTGACAACTTTTTGAATTTTTTTTGTTTGAATTTCATTGATTTCAGTTCTGATTTTAATGATTTCCTGTCTTCTACTAGTTTGGTGTTGATTTGTTCTTTTTCTAGGGCTTTGGGATGTTATCTTAGGTCATTTGTTCATTGGCTTACTATTCTTTTAATAAATGAGCTCAATGCAATGAACTTTCCTCTTGGCACTGCCTTCAGAGTGTCCCAAAGATTTTGATATATTGTATCACTATTCTCATTTATGTCTGAGTATTTTTTTATTTCATCCCTGATTTCTTCTGCTATATATTCATCATTTAAAAGTATATTATTTAGTCTCCAGGTGTTAGAGTAGCTTCTACTTTTTATTCTATTGTTGATTTCTGATGTCATTCTATTATGATCTGATAGGATGCAGGGTATTATCCCTATTTTTTATTTCCTAAGAATTGCTTTATCTATTTTAAAGAAGGATCTATGTACTGCTGAGAAGAAAGTATTTGCTCGTTAATGGATGAAATATTCTATATATGTCTATTAAGTCTAAATCATTGATTGTATTATTTAGTTCTATAGTTTCTTTGTTTAGTTTTTGTTTTAAGGATCTATCCAGTGGTGAGAGAGGTATGTAAAGTCGCCCAGTATTATTGTGTTGTGGTCTATTTGATTCTTGAAGTTGAGAAGGGTTTGATGTATGTAGATGCTTCATTTTCGGGGGTATAAATATTTATGATTGTTATGCCTTGTTGAAGTGTAATTGCCTTAAGCAGTATGAAATGTCCTTCTTTGTCCCTTGTGGTTAACTTTTGCTTGAAGTCAACTTTATGTGATATTAGGATAGAAACTCCTGCTCATTTGCACAATTCACTTGAGTGATATGTTTCTTCCCATCCTTTCACCCTCAGTCTATGGATGTCTTTGCCTATGAGGTGAGTCTCTTGGATATAGCATTTTGTTGGGTCTTGTTTTTTAATCCAATCTACCCATCTATGTCTTTCAATTGGTGAGTCTAGGCCTTTAATGTTCAAGGTTATTATTTAGATATGATTTGTATTCCCAGTCTCTTTGCTTTATTTTTATTTTTTAATTTGAATTAGTTTCTCCTTTGATTGACTATTCCTTTAGTGTAGTTCCTCCCTTCACTGGTTTTCACTTTTTTTTTTCTACAATTCACCTTCATGGAATATTTTGTTGAGAATATTCTGTAGTGTAGGCTTTCTAGTTGTAAATTCTTGTAAGTTTTATCATGGAAGGTTCTCATTTCATCTTCAAATCTGAAGCTTAATTTTGCTGGATTTAGGATTCTTGGTTGGCATCCATTTTCTTTCAGAGGTTGGTATGTGTTATTCTAGGACCTCCTAGCTTTGAAGGTTTGGGTTGAGAAATCAGCTGAGGTCCAAATTGGTTTCCCCCATATGTAATGTGGTATTTTTCTCTCACAGCCTTTAAAATTCTATCCTTTTTTGGTATGCTAGGCATTCTCATTATAATGTGCCTTGATGTGGGTCTGTTGTAATTTTGTATATTTGGGGTATTGTAAGTCTCTTGCATGTGATTTTCCCCACTTTAGTCTTTAGATTTGGGAAATTTTCTGATAATATTTCATTGAAAAGATCGTGCATTCCTTTGGTTTGTACCTCTGCACCATCTTCTATCCTGGTAAATCTTAAATTTGGTCCTTTCATGTTATCCCATATTTTTTGGAAGTTGCGTTCATGGTCTCTTAACATCTTTTCTCCATGTTCAACTTTGTTTTCAAGATTATATATTTTGTCTTCATTGCCTGTCTTCCAAGTGGGCTAGTCTATTGTTGATGATTTCCACTAAACTTTTAATTTTGGTTTATTGATTCCTTCATTTCCAGGATTTTTGCTTGATTTTTTTTTCAGATTCCTTCTTTACTCAAGTGATCTTTCACTTCTTGTATTTTCTCTCTGATTTCATGCCTTACATTGTCCTTTACCTGACAGATTAATTTAACTATATACATTCTAAACTCTTTCTCTGACATTTGTTCCACTGTGGCGGTGATGGATTCTGATACTGGAATATCTTGGTTTGCTTGGGGTGATTTGTTCCCTTGCTTTTTCATGTTTTGTTTGTGTGTGTGTCTACCCATCTAACAGTATAGATCTGAAGTAATAGAGTTTCTACCCTGTGGACTTATACTGTCCCTGAAGGTTTCCAGTACCTCTCTGTTTAGGGGGAGACAAATAATAGCAACAACCAATGCAAGCAATATACAGCATTAAACCAAATAGTCCCTACTATGATATCTACAGTGTTAATTATCACAATAAACAGAAATTATATGATCAGTTATTGCATATAATAAAAACAGCAAGTTTGCAAAAGGGTTTACAATTTCAAATGGTGAACAGGAAAACAACAGAAGTGATACAGGATGTGATGAATATGAGGGAGGAGGAGAGAAGGAAGAAGTAAAAGATTAAAGGAAGAGTGAAAGAGATAGCAATAGGGATTGGCTGTTAGTGGAAGAAAAGAAAGAATCAAGGGAAACAGGAGAAAAAAGTGTATGTATATATATGTATATATGTGTTAAAATTTATATATATAATACATATTATATATGTAATTTATATATATTTAACATTATATATGTTATATTTATATATATAAAGTTAAAAATTTTTAAAAATTAAAAAGAAAACAATACAAAACTAAACTAAAATATCCTAATCAAACATCCTAGTTCACAAAAAAATTACCCATGAAAAATAACTCATTTTAAGAATGCTAGAAATGAGAAAGAAAAGCATATATGAAAATGTATAAATGTCCATGTACCAATTAAACAGTGAAAAAGAATTTGAAAAAAAGAAAAGAAAAAATCTTGATGTAAAATTCCATGGAGTTCAAAATATTCTCAGCTTCTCTTCTCAGCAGTTTTAGATGGGGTCTTCTGGAGTGTGATGCTCTGGAGGATGCAACCCTCTGGATTGCTGGATTGAGAGAGGTGATCCCATAGGCAGAATTCCTAGAGGAAGTGTTGTGGGTTCCTTTAATTCCCTTATCCCTCTACTATGCTCACAGAGGGACTGTTCTGGCTGATGCTTCTGTCTGAGCTGTGACAGTGGCTCTGCCCCGGGGGATTTTTTTTTCCTATTTTATTATATCCAACCTCCACTTTCCCTGGTTTGCTTTGAATGTCCAGTTTTAAGTTCCAGTAAAGTCCCTTCCCCTTTAAGTTCCAGTAAAGTCCCTTCCCCTTGTTCACCCACCCTGCAGAGAAGCTGCCTGTCTGCTTTCTTGTTTTCGTGCCAAGGAACAGCCAGGAACGTGATCTCCTCTATTCCACCATCTTGGATGTCCTCCCATGGACTTTCAACACATTATTCCTAACAGCACATAGGCAGTCATTCCTCATTGTCCTTGGAGGACTGGTTCCAGGATTCCCCATGGATACTAAAATCTTTGCATGCTCAAGTCCCTTTCATAAAATGACCATGGTGTTTGCTCTTGCATATACTATGTCATCCCTAGATAACTTATAATATCTGATAAAATAGAAATGTTATATAAATAGCATAATATATATGTAAAGTTGTGGAGATACAGCAGTGTATAAATCAGACAAAACATAACTGCCCTCATGAAGCATGCATTCTGGTAAGGGAAGACACAGAGCAAAAGTTGTTAAATAATTGAAGAATAGTGTACATTAGAAGGTAATAAGTGAGACTGGAAAGGGGAATACAGATGACAGATGGCACATGGTGGGGATTCTGCCTCTTAGGGAGGCCAAGGAAATTGGCCTCCCTAAGAAGTAAATTGAGGAAGGTGAGTGTTCAAGCCAGATGGATGCTGCATTAAAAGGGTTTCAGGAATATTATTCAGCCATAAAGAAGAATAATATGGCATTAGCAGATAAATGGATGTAACTGGAGAATATCATGCTAAGTGAAATAAGCCAATCCCAACAAATCAAAGGACAAATGTTTTCTCTGATAAGTGGATGATTCTATATAATCAGGTTTGGGGGGTGGGAGGTAAGAGAAGAATGGAGGAATTTTAGATTATGTAGATGGAAATGAGAGGGGGAGGGGCAGGGGTATGAAAAATGGTGGAAGATAGACATCATTACTCAATGTACATATGTGATTACAAGAATGGTATGAATCTACATCATGCACAGCAATAGAAATGAAAAGTTGTATCCCATTTGTGTATAATGAATCAAAATGCAGTCTGAAAAAAATAAAAAAATAAAAACAAGCAAACAAAAAAAAGAGCTGCAGGGAAGAAGGAAGAGCAAATGTACAGGTAGGACACTGCCTAGTGAGTTGAAGGATTAATCAAGAAACCAATGTGGGTCCAACCCAGAGAGCTGGGGGATGAGTGGTAAGAGGTGACACTGAAGAGGTAGCAGGTCATCTCAGCCACTGGGCAGAAGCCCCAGATATCACAAAGCAGATAAAAGCTGCTCCCACTGTGACCTGAGAATTCTTGACCCACAGAACTCATGAGCATGGGAAGATGGTTTTCAGCTGCCAATGTATCATGTGGCAGTGAATACAGCTTGACTTTCCTTATCCAGACATGTTTCAGATTTCAAACTTTACTGGATTTTTGTAATACTGTCATATACATAAAGAAATATCTTAGAGATAAGACCCAAGACTAAATACAGAATTCATTGATGTTTTGTGCACATATCCTAAAGATATTCGTAGACAACATTTTTAATGCACCTATGTATTGATTTGAGACCTGCCACACAGCATCTCACCATAAAAAATCAGGTGTGGAATTTTCCATTGGTGACATCATGTGGGTGATCAAAAATTTCCAGATTTTGGAGCATTTTAGATTTCAGATTTTCTGAGTAGGAATGGTCAGCCTGTAGTAGTCAAAACACCTGCACCAGGTGTGCTAAGAGTTTTTCTTATCATGAACATGCCACTGAACACCCTTCTATCATTTTCTTCATCTGTGGTGATCATAAAATATTCCCCAATATGTCACAGGTAAACAAAGCTTCCTGACTCCAACCTTATCGTAATCTTGATATCCTTTTTATATATTTCTAATTTACTTCTGTGAATATTACTTTTCTTTTTTAAGGTTGTATTTGTCAAGTTTAGTTTAGGATTTTTTGTGTTTATGTTTCTCCTGTATTTTCCTTTATCATAAGGTCCTTGTTGCAATTTATGCTGTCTTTATAAAACACAATGAGGAGTAATCCTTTTTCTAGTCTGGAAGAGTTCATGTAAAGCCGGTAATATTTCTTCCTTAAATGTTCAATAGAATGTAGTGTTGAAGTCATCAGGATCTGGAATTTTCTTTCAGGGAAGGTTTTAATTATGGATTCAATTTCTTTAATAATTGAAATTTGTTGAAATCTGGCATTTTTCTTGTGTTAGTTTTGGTGGGTTGTAATTTTCTAAGCACTTTAAGTTTTATCTAAATTTATTTCTGTTTCATCTAAATATTCAAGTATATCCTTAGAAACTTGTTGATACTCCTTTCTCTTATCTTTCTAGCATCTATGGTATCTTAAGTGATATCCCCTTTCCATTTCTAATGTGAATTTTCTGTGTCTTTGATTTTCTTCCATTTTCTTACTCTGGACTTACCAACTTTATTAATTAGCAATGAATTTTCTTTTGCCTTAATTCAGCATTTTTTAATTGTATATAGAGATTTTATTCTATTCCTTTTGTTCTTCTCTATTATTCTTTTCTTTTTTTTTCTGGAGAAGTCATTTGAAGTTCTTTTTCTAAACTTTTCAGATGAATACTGAACTTATTAATTTATAGCTTTACCTTTCTAATAAAATTCTCAAGGCTATAAATTCCTTCTAACACAGCTTTACATGTATCCCATTAGTTTTGTTATGATCTTTTCATTCTAATTATTTTCTAATATTATTATTTCTTTATTGTGATTTTAGCTTAATTTTATTATTGTCAGAATACCCTTTGACATTGTTGAATCTTGCTTTTATGACCCCAAGTATGGTCAATATTTACAAATGCTACATATGTTTAAAACCCATGTGAATTCTGCTGCTGAAATTTTTCATTGTTTCATTATTATGTGTGCATTTTCAGATGCTATAGTTGTCTTGTTAACAGTCTGCATGTTTTTTTATGTTCCTATTGCAAATGTTTATTTTTTTATTTATTTTGATTCATTGTACACAAATGGGGTATAGTTGTTGTTTCTCTGGTTATACACAAGTAGAGTCACACCATTTGTGTAATCACACACGTACATAGGGTAACAATGTTTGTCTCATTCTGTTATTATTCTTACCCCCCTCCCTGATCCCACCCCCATTTTTTTTCCCTATGCAATACATCCTTCCTCCATTCTTGCCTCCCTCCCACCCCACATTATGTATCATCATCCACTTATCAGAGAAATCATTCGGCCTTTGGTTTTTTGGGATTGGCTAATCTCACCCAGCATGACCATCTCCAACTCCATCCATTTACATGCAAATGCCATAATTTTATTTTCCTTTATGGCTGAGTAATATTATATATATCACAGTTTCTTTATCCATTCATCTATGAAAGGCATCTAGCTATTGTGAATTGAGCAGCTATGAACACTGATGTGGCTGCGTCACTGTAGTATGCTGATTTTAAGTCCTCTGGGTATAGGCCAAGGAGTGGGATAGCTGGGTCAAATGGTGAATCCATTCCAAATTTTCTAAGGATTCTCCACACCGCTTTCCAGAGTGACTGCACTAATTTGCAATCCCACCAGCAATGTTTGAGTGTACCTTTATCCCCACATCCTCGCCAACACCTATTGTTGCTTATATTCTTGATGATAGACATTCTAATTGGGGTGAGATGGAATCTCAAGGTGATTTTGATTTGCATTTCTCTTATTACTAGGAATGTTGAACATTTTTTCATATGTCTGTTGATTGCTTGTAGGTCTTCTTCTGTAAAGTGCCCATTTCCTCAGCCCATTTATTGATTGGGTTATTTGTTTTCTTGGGGTAAAGTTTTTTGAGTTCTTTATAGATTCTGGAAATGAGTGCTCTATCTGAAGTGTTAAACCAGAGACCCTGCACCTAATAGAAGAAAAAGTAGGTCCAAATTTTCATCATGTGGGTTTAGGACCAGATTTCCTAAACATGACTCCTAAACTACAAGAAATAAAAGCAGGAATCAATAGTTGGGATAGATTCACACTAAAAAGCTTTTTCTCAGCAAAGGAAACAATCATCAATGTAAAGAGAGAGCCTACAGAGTGGGAAAAAATCTTTACCACACACACTTCAGATAGAGCATTCATTTCCAAACAGTCTGCATGTTGAGGAACCCAGGTATTGACCTTTAGTCCCTGTGTGTGCTTTCTGACTGCCTACTTGGTGCAGTTCAGAATGTTCCTATTTCTATGTCTTGTATGTTTCCTTTATTGAGCAACAAGATTTAGGAACCCTGATCACACCCTAGTTCTTCTACTTTGATAAGATGATAGGTACGATTTTGTCCATTCAAAAGGAGGCACCTCTACTCTGATCATTTATTTTTTCTTTTTTTTTTTTTTTTTTGGTACTGGGGATTGAACCCAGGGGTACTCCACCACTGAGCCACATTCCCAGCCCTATTTTGTATTTTATTTAGAGACAGGGTCTCACTGAGTTGCTTAGGGCCTTGCTAAGTTGATGAGTCTGGCTTTGAACTCGTGATCCTCCTGCCTCAGCCTCCCAAGTGCTGGGATTACAGGCGGGGGCCACCGCGCCTGGCTCTGATCATTTCTTTTGATATGCAGTGGCTAGATTCATTAATGCACTGGAGATTACAGAATCTTGATACAGTTCTTCAATTTCTTCATCTTTATTTTTAATCTTTCATATAGAAATAGCACTGCTTATCTTCTATGCTTGATTATTTTCTTTTATTTACTAATCTTCAAGAGAATAAATTAGTTCTCTAACATATTCTGGAGGTGGCCAGTTAGTTTTTCAATTATAAGAAAAGTCATTTTCTTATAATTGAAGTATATTTAGTAGTTTTGACTACCCTGCAGTTGTTGTTTTCTTCAATCTGCACATTGTCCTCATTTTGGCCAGTGAAATCTCATCTTTTGACTTCTGTTAATGTCTGTTTGGTCATTTTGGTTGTCTGACATTTGTTCTTTAGTGAATTCAACAGTTAAATTTTGGTTGTATACTTGATGTGCATGTTAAATTAATAACTTTGCATTATTTTGCCAAATTTACAGCTAAGAAATTCAAAAGCAACATAGTTCTACTGGGTCTTAAAATTAAAAAGTAAAAGAATGTATTCCATATCCTATTATTTTTCCTACATTTTTGTTTTTGTTGTTTTATGACTATTAAAAGTCAGTTATAATATTAGCAGGAATCAGGGAATTTTTATTTAAAAAAGCCAGTTTTTAAAAAAGAAAGATGAATATGACAAAATATTTGCTTATTTTCTTACACTTTTCTGAATGATACATTTTCAGTCTCTGTTAATCTCAATTACAACCATCTATTTAGGTCATGTGTGTCTGTGAGATACACACACACACACACACACACACACATATACTTTTTAACTAATGCATAAAAATTGTACATATTTAAGGGATACAGAGTAATATTTTAATACAGGCATACAATTTGTAATAATCAAATCAGGGTATTTGGCATACTATCACCTTAAACATTTTTCATTTCTTTGTGCTAGCAATATACAAATTCCTCTCTGCTCCCTTTTTGAAAGATGTAATTGTTGCCAACCACAGTTGCCCTATGTGATACAGTACATTAGAAGTCATTCCTTGTATCCAATTTCACCCTTCAGTCCATTAACTCTCTCTCCATTCTCCTTCTACCCCACCCTTTTTAGTCTCTGGTAATCAGAAGTGTACTTTCTACTTCTATTTAAGCTTCTACATATAAGTGAGAACATGCAGCCTTTGTCTTTCTGTGCATGATTTATTTCACTTAACGTAATGTCCTCCACTTCCATCCCTATTGCTACAAATGAAAGGGAATAATCTTTTCCAATGGCTGAACAGCATTCCATTGTGGTATGTATGTGTGTCCTTATGTGTACATATATATAGTGTATGTATATGTGAGTGTTATATATACACACACATACTTGCATATACATATGTATATCATCTTTTCTTGATCTGTTGATGGACACCGAGGTTGATTCCATGCATTGTCCTTTGTGAATAATGCTGTAGTAAGCATGAAAGTGCAGGTACCTCTTTGACATGCTGATTTGTTTCTATGGATATGTGCTTCGTAATGGAATTGACAGAGCAGTTCCATTTCTAGTTTGCTGAGGAGCATCTGCCCTGTTTTCCATTAAGGTTATACTAATTTACATTCCTACCCATAGCATATGAGATTTTCCCTTTCTCTGTATCCTTTTCAGCACTTATTTTTTGTCTTTTTGATAAGAGCATTTAAGCTGGGGTTAGACAATATTTCATAGTGGTTTTGATTTGCATTTCCCTTATGATTATTATTGTTGAACATGTTTTCACATACTTGTTGACCATTTGTAGGTCTTCTTTTGAAAAATGTCTATTTAGATCATTTATTATTATTATGATGATGATGATGATGATGCTACAGAGTTATTTGAGTTCCCCATATATTTTGGATGTTGATCCCTTTTCAGATGAATAATTTGCAAATATTTTCTCCCATTCTGAAGGTGGTCTTTTACTCTGTGAATGATTTTTCTTTTGCTCTGCAGAAGCTTTTTGGTTTAATGTCATCCTACATGTCAAGTTTTGCTCTTGTTATCTGTGTCTTTGGGGTCTGTTCTTGTCTGGATGTGGCTTGTTTTACAAATGTTCCTATTCATAAACATCTTTGCTGGGTTTTCTGGCTGTAGCATCTGATATGTCAATGATTCCCAGCATTGAGCTTCAAGATTCACTGTGATAGATTCAGAGCAGGAGTTGGCATGCTTTCTGTAAAGAATGATGTTTTGTGGGTCACTTGTGCTTTCTGTTGTGTATCTTTCTTCATGGAAGTATAAATACCATCCTTAGCTCACAGGCTGTATAACAACAAACCAAAAGGCCAAATTTGACCCATCTTCTGTAGTTTGCTAACGTGTGGTTCAGAGTATCGCTTTCCTGAGATTCAGTTAGACCTGCTCTTACGACATGGTCTTTCTGTGGTGCTGTTGGTGCTGTGCCGTGATGCTTCTCCTTGATTGAAACTCCTGATTCATTGTGCAGAGTCTGGAATCTGTTCAGCCCACAGCCCTTCAGCAGCTATTTTCTGTGAAGCCTTTCAGAGTCTCCCCCCTGCACATATTAGTATTTGGCCAAATAATTAGGGACCCCATGAAGATTCCTGGAGCTTCTCTGAGCAGCTCCCTATCTCTAATCCATTTCCCTGAAAACTCCTTTCATATTAGCAGTTTTGCACATGGTCTCCACTACCCACCCTTGGTGAGATGACTGTGCCCTATTTGGTCACCATCTCTGTGCAGTACAGTCTGGAATGTGCCCCTGGCAGAAAACTAAGGTGAATGTGGAATTCATTTATAAACTTCCCACTCTTGGGGTTTGCATTCTAGGTTACCTGTTGTCTAGTATTTGAGAAGAGGTGCCTCAGTTATTTTGTCCAGTGTTTGTAGTGAAAGGGCTCATTCATTACCAGTTACTCCATTATGACAGAAACAGAAGTCTCTAAGAAGACTTTTAAAATGTGATTTATTTACATTTTTGGTAGTCATTATTAGTGAGAAATATACAAGTAGATGATAAAAAGTTTAAAACCAATGTTTTCAAACACAACTTCATAGCTAAAATTATACCTAAAGAATTGAATGCTTTTTTTGCTTTCCTTAATATATGTAATGTTGAAATGTCTTTTTAAAATTTTGTTCTAATTAGTTATACGTGACAGTAGAATGCATTTTGACATATCATACCTAAATGGAGTATAACTTCTTATTCTTCTGGTTGTACAGGATGTAGAATCACACCGGTCGTGTAGTCATACATGCACATAAGGTAATGATGTCTTATTCACCCGCATACCCCCACCCCTCCCTTCACTCCACTCTGAGTAACCCAAAATAACTCTATTTTCCCTAACACACACTCCCTCCACTTACTGTGAATTAGCATCCACATATCAGAACAAACATTTGGTCTTTGGATTTTTTGGGGAGATTGGCTTATTTTACCTACATAATATTCTCCAGTTCTATCCATTTACCAGAAAATGCCATAATTTCATTCTTCTTATGGCTGAGTAATATTCCATGTGTATATGTACCACGTTTTCTTTATCCACTCATCTGTGGAAGGGTATCTAAGTTGATTCCATAGTTCGGCTATTGTGAATTAGGCTGCTCTAAGTATTGATGTGGCAGGATCACTGTAGTGTGCTGATTTTAAGTCCTTTGGGTATAAACCAAGGAGTGGGATAGCTGGGTCAGAAGGTGTTTCTATTCCAAGTTTTCTGAGGAATCTCCATTCTGCTTTCCAGAATGATCGCACCAATTTGCATTCCCACCAGAAATGTATGAGTGTACCTTTTCCCCCACATCCTTGCCAGCATTTATCATTGCTTGTATTCTTAATAATTGCCATTCTTAATGGAGTGAGATAGATTCTCAGTGTAGTTTTGATTTACATTTCTCTAATTGCTAGAGTTGTTGAACACTTTTTCATATATTTGTTGACCAATTGTATTTCTTCTTTTGTGAGGCATCTGTTCAGTTCCTTAGCCCATTTGTTGATTGGGTTATGTGGTTTTTTTGGTGGTGTTTTTTGAGTTCTTTATGTATCCTGGAGATTAATGTTCTATTTCAGATGCATGTGGTAAAGATTTTCTCACATTCTGTAGGCTCTCTCTTCATGTTATTGTTTCCTTTGCTGAGAAGAGGCTTTTTAGTTTGATTCCATCCCATTTATGGATTCTTGATTTTACTTCTTGCACTTTAGGAGTCTTCTTAAGGAAGTCAGTTCCTAAACTGACTTGGAGAAGATTTGGGCCTCCTTTTACTTCTATTAGGTGAAGGGTCTCTGTTCTAGTGCCTAAGGCTTTGATCCACTTTGAGTTGATTTTTGTGCAGGGTGAGAGATAGGGGTTTAATTTCATTTTGCTACATATGGATTCCCAGTTTTACCAGGACCATTTGTTGAAGAAACTCTTTTCTCCAGTGAATGTTTTTGGCACCTTTGTCTAGTATGAGATAACTCTGTTTCTGTGGGTTTGTCTCTGTGTCTTCTATTCTGTACCATTGGTCTATGTGTCTGTTTTGGTGCCAATACCATGCCCTTTTGTTACTGGTATTGTTATGCTTCCTGCTTCATTTTCCTTGCTATGGATTGCTTTGATTCTTCTGGGTCTCTTATTTTTCTAAATGAATTTCATGACTGCTTTTTCTAGTTCTATAAAGAATGTCATTGGGATTTTAATGGGAATTGCATTGAATCTGCATAATGCTTTTGGTAGTCTGGCCATTTTGACAATATTAATTCTGCCCATCCAAGAGCATGGGAGATCTTTCCATCTTCTACGGTCTTCTTCAATTACTTTCTTTAGTGTTCTGTAGTTTTCATTGTAGAGGTCTTTCACCTCTTTGGTCAGACTAATTCCCAAATATTTTATTTTTTTGAGGCTCTTGTGAATGGGGCAGTTTTCCTAATTTCTCTTTCATTGGATTCATCACTGATGTGTAGGAATGCATTTGAATTATGCGTGTTAATTTTATATCTTGCTACCTTGCTTAATTCGTTTATTAGTTCTATAAGTTTTCTGATGGAATCTTTTGGATCTTCTATATATAGACTCATGTCATCAACAAATAGTGATAGTTTGAGTTCTTCTTTTCCTATCTGAAACCCTTTAATTTATTTCTTCTAATTGCTCTGGCTAGAGTTTCAAGGACTATGTTGAATATAAGTGGTGAAAGAGAGCATCCCTGTCTTGTTCCAAATTTTAAAGGAAATGCTGTCAATTTTTCTCCATTTAGAATGATGTTGACCTTGGGTTTTGCAGTTTACAATGTTGAGGTATGTTCCTACCATGCGTAGTTTTTCTAGTGTTTTGAACCTGAAGGGGTGCTGTATTTTGTCAGATGCTTTTTCTTCATCTATTGAGATGATCATATGATTCTTGTCTTTGGGTCTAATGAAAAGATGAATAATGTTTATTGATTTCCATATATTGAGCCAACCTTGCATCCCTGGGATGAACCCCACTTGATCATGGTCCACTATATTTTTAATATGTTTTTGTATGCAATTTGCAAGAATTTTTGAAGGAATTTTTGCATCTGTGTTCCTCAGGAGTATTGGTCTGAAGTTTTCTTTCCTTGATGTGTCTTTGTTTGTTTTTTTGTGTCAGGGTGATACTAACCTCATAGAATGAGTTTGGAAGGGTTGCCTCCTTTTCAATTTCATGGAGTAATTTGAGAAGTATTAATTCTTCTTTGAAGGTCTTGCAGAACTTGTGTGAGAATCCATCTTTTAATAAGGCATTTGAGTTTTTAATCCATTCAGAATTATCCAGATTTCTGTACAATCATGACATGCTGATTTGCAGAATGTGCTTGCCCTGGAGTTATTTAACCTCAGGCTGGGATGGACATCACTGAAAGGACACATTCACTCGAATGACCAGAAATATCCAATACAGATGAAGACAGAGTTTTGATGCCACCACCTGAAGCTGCACCCTCTAGGGTCCTGACCTTCTTGCAGCTTTATACAACTAAAACCTTAGGGCATCTGGAGCATCGTCTTTCGTCATTCCCATGGACCTGCAATGAGTGGCATCATTTTGAAACACCATGGTGGCATCAAGAGAGCTAAATTCTGCTCATTGTGTCTCCTCCCTGCAGGACCATGGCACACAGCAGTAGAACCTGTTTCTTTGGGGCCTCCCTAAGGATCCTTGTATTTGAGAATCCACTGAGCCATCCTGAAGATAGCTGTAACCCATTTGTGAGATGTTACTCTTTCCCAGAACACCATCTGGAAAGCTCTGATTTTTACCGCTTCTCTGTAACTGGACAGATTGTTGTTTTAAGCCAACCAGTTTGTACTACTTTGTTATAGCAGTCCTGGGAAATGAGTACATATCCCAACCCAGTTGTTATTTTCAGTGGGATGGCTGAATTTATATATTATTTAGTGAGAACTGACATCTTTATAATCTTAAATATTTATATCTGTTTTGTTTTTTAAAAAACATGTTTTGTGATGTTCTATAGAATTTTAGAGTTTTTATTTTCTTACAGGTTCATAGTATTTCTTGTTCATTTTAGGAGTAGGTATATTACAGGTTTTTTTTTTTAAAGGATCTCTTTTTCAGTGCAAACTCATGATATCCATTAGCGGTTTGTTCCAAGCCCCCCTGTGCATACTAAAATCCTTGGATAACCAAGTTCTTCATATGAAATAGTGTAGTATTTGCACATAATCTACACAATCCCCCATACACTTTAAAACATTTCTAGATGACTTCTAATACCTAATATAATGCAAACATGTTGTAAATAGTTGTCCTGTTGTTTTCTGGAAAATGGCAAAAAAATGTACATATTCAGTATAGATGGGGTATTTTAAAAAATATATTTCTAATCTTGCGTTGGTTGAATCTATGGAGGCACCATCTGATGATAATGGAGGACTGACTGTGCTTTGCTCAGGGGTTTATTTGCTTTTTCAAATAGACATCATCCTGCTTTCTTTAGCATTCTCACATTTGCCATTCTGTAGAAATTGCACATAACCTTGGTGTCATCCTTAACTTTTCTCTGTTTCTCTCAGCCTCAAATCTTAAGTTTCAGGAAATCCTGCAAATCATCCTCTGTCCAACCACTTTTCATTCCCTCTTTTCTGACCTCTGGTCCAAGCCACCATAGTCTCTTATAAGATTACTGTTTGTATTCGTTAGGGTTCTCCCTAATGAACAATCAACAGGAGGTGTGTATTTACATAGATGAAAGCAGTTGTTTTAAGGAATTGGCTTGAGGAATTGTGGAGCTCAGCACACCCAAACTCTGCAGGGTTGACTAGCAGGCTGGAGACCCAAGGAAGAGTTGCAGTTCAAGTCCAAAAGCAGCCTTCTGGTGAAAGTCTTCCTTGCTCTGGAAACATCAGTCTTCATTCTATTAGGGTGTTTGACTGATTGAATAAAACCCATCCTCTTCTGGAAAATGTTGAAAAATATTTGACACTAAGCTTTATGTCTGATCCTATTCTTCCAGATATTGCCTTTGACTCAGTAGAGGGATGACTGTTGAGTCATCAATGACCAGGAATGACCCTGTGGATAATGCCAGGGGGGAGAGGCATGCAGGGCACTGTCACTGTAGCACCCCACCTCCCCTCCCCTTCCCAGTCTGGGGGAATCCAGATGTTTATAGTCTGCCACTTCCCGGCATCACCCCATTCCCCTCATCCTCAGAGCTAACTCTGCTTCATGCTTTTATCCATTTCACATTTTGGATGAGGCAAAGGTAGGATCTTCAGCAGCCATTTCCCTGATGATTCTCCATAGAAGCCAGAAGCATTCATGGAGTCCTGTCAGGATTTATGTGTTTCTTTGATTGTTTAATTGTTCTTGGAATGAAATCCAGTCTGAGGGCCTTCATGAACTGGTCCCTGTCATCAGGTCCCTCTCTCCTCCCTCCTGGTGGTCTGGCTCCAGTGACCTTCTCTCAGTACCAGGTGGGGGTTATGTGCCCCCCTCCAACCTGCAGACACCACACAGCCCTCCACCTCCGGCAGGAGAGTAGCAACCAGGAGCCTGCAAAGGAGAAGCCTCCCCACAGGTTCCCAGACTATGGATTCCTCTTCCTAAGATGAGAAGTCACCCCTCACAGGGCTCCGCCTTGTGCCTTGAGAATGGGAAGTCTCTGCCCTTTCACCTTGTTTTCAGGGTAACTATGAACAAAGCACATTCAGTCTCCTTGTGAAGAAAAAGCATCATGTTTTCCTTCAATCTGTTGGTTAGAACCCTTTTCAGAAAGTGACAGCATTTTAATATAATTACCTACTTATGGATGGATCTCTTAAAGATTTGGCTCTTACTGTTTATATGTGTTTGTTTGGTTTTCCCAGTAACAAATAGCAACAGGTGAATCTGTGTGTAGGAAACAGTTTGGGAAAAGGTCCTTAGTTGTTCCCCTAACCTTTAAGGAAAGTGGACTTGGTTCCCACAGCAGCAAGGACGCGTCTCTGTCTCATTTCCCCATGGTGAGGGCCTGGGCTGGTTCCTTCCCCTCCCATCCACCACTGATCTGCATCCTCACTAGAACAAGTATGATTCTGTGCTTGGGCCTCCCTCCACCCCCCAGCTCACCCCACTCACTCCCCATAATAGGGAGTGGGCTGTGGTTGAAGGTCAGGTTGGTTTCTCCTACTAAGCCCTGGCCATTAAATGGACTCTGTGCCCACTTATCACATGCTTCTTTGCATTTCTGGAACCCTGGCAGTGACCCTTCTTCCAGCATTGGCCAGCACAGCTTTTCCTCCTGCTGTTTCTACATTCGCAGTCCCTAATCCCTGCTCTCTGGGCTCTGGACTCTGGCTGCCTGTGGCTGGTCTATTGTGTGCTGGAGTTGACTCTTTTAGCTCTGGGGACCCAACCTACTTGTCAGAAGTGCCTGCTGTCTGCCCTGTTTGTAAGATTCCCTGGCGATCCTACTGGGAGTAAGCACAGGCTACAGGGAACATTGGGATTGTTGACCAGGCACCTCTTCCTTAGAAACCTCCCCCCACACTCAATGTCCCCATGGTTACTGCAGGAGCCCTCAGTGAGGGACAGCATGAATGCACTGATTTGGGTATGGCAATTAAGCCCATGTGAACAAAAGAATGCTGTTCCTCAGACTGTCTCTCTCCATTGACAGAGTTTGAAATGTCAAGCTCAGCATGGCCAGCTATGTGCTTCCCCATGAGTGATGGAAGCCCATGCTGCAGGGAGACACGGGGGATGTCTGCTCACAGCAGCTGAGGCCTGCTTTTAGGGCTTGGCTGTGTCACCCAGTTCTGCCTGGGACTTTGGATTTTGAGAATCAATAAATTCCCTTGTGTGCTTAAGGTAATGTGGGATGGATTTCTATCACTTACATCCCAAAGACCTGCCTACCTAGTGTTTCTTCACCTTGGTTTTCTGTCCTCCTCGATAGTTTTTGTCCCCCTTGAGGATCTTAATCAGGAAAATGCATCAGGGTGAGCAGTGGCTATTGGTCTATGACTCCTAGATCCTGCTTTTTTGTGACATCTTTGACACAGGGAATCAGATTCTATGTGACTGTGCTACTGTGAGAGAGGAAGTGTCATTTGTTTTAATACTAAGTTGGAGTGAGAAATGCTAATTTAGTGTTTGTCTGGTTGTTTTTTGGTTTTGAGTTTTTTGTGGTTTTGTTTTTGTTGTTTTGGTTCCAGGGGTTAAACCAAGGGGTGCTTAACCATTGAGCCAATCCTCTCCAGCCCTTTTATTTTTTATTTTGAGATAGGGCCTCACTAAGTTGCTGAGGCTGGCTTTGAACTTATGATCCTCCTACCTCAGCCTCCCAAGCCAATGGAGTACAGGTGTGCACCAGTACACCAAGCTAAGTTTTACTTTCTGTCTTATTTCTTGTGGCAAATCTGGTGCATCTGGTGTTCTTTATGATTATGTATGCAAGACTACACAAGAGTAAAAATAGAGTGACAAATGGAAGTCTTGATTGATTGAATTTAATCCTTCCCTGGCCCCTCTCCTTTCTCAATCAGAGATATCCAGCTACAAAATAGTCAACCTCTGCATTTTCCAAGCCCCAAATCTCTCTGTCCAGGAATTGATTATACATTTTATGTTTTGTGATGTATTAAAATGCATGTACGAAAGGATGAACTGTGCTGTTAATCAAACTGGTAAAATGATTGTGGAGTTCCTGAGAGTACTGCCAATATTACACCAGGATCTTAAAATTACTCCTTATATTACACTGAGATCTCAACTAGGTATTCTCTTGATTATGCAGGTAAAATTTTTATTTAGGGTGGAAAAATGGGATTTAATTATAGAGCTGAAGGTGGTTCTACAGGAAAATCAGAAGATCATGAAACGGGAGCCTTAGATTGTGTTCCAGTGTTTACTCAGTTGAAATAGTGGGCAGTTTCCCAAACCTCACAGTGCTTTATCTAATTTTAAAATGGTAATAATGACATTTCCCTTTTGTTCTTTGAGCTGACATTTTCAATGTACTTTGAACTTCTTGGAAGAAAAAAAAAGAACTCTGTGTAAACCTAAATGTTTTAATGTTAATGTAACAATGGTTACAATAAATATCCAAAGTAAATATACACTCAACAAATATTTATTGCTTATCACCATTTCCCCTGAAACTCCAATAAAAGTAAATGATGTGAATTGACAATAAAGGAATAACAGGCATTAAAAAGACATTAAAGAAACAAAAGAAAAAAGATTCCATAAAGAAGAAATGGACAGATGGGACATGACAGCAGCATTCTGGAAGAATGAAGAGTATGTTGTTGTGTGGTTGACTGGCTTAGGTTTTTTTCTGCTTTCTTCACTCACCAGGGAGCTGGGGGTGCAGGTTGGAACCAGGAAGAAACAGGCTGATGTCTATTTCAGGTTCCTGAGAAGGGTCAGGAATTAGAGTTACCAGATGTCTCTCAAGGAAGTGATGTGGATGGGGCAAAAACTAGAGGACCAATTAACAGTCTGGGACAGGCAGGTAAACTCCCTTGAGCCCTACGTAGGGACCATGCAGTTATGAAATTTTTCCACTATTAAACAGAGGCTGAACCAAAGAGACATTAGAGTGGAAAGGTGCCAGGTACAGCCAAAGTAGAAGTGAGATAGGAGAAGAAGGTAGTTAGCATGAGATAGCCCATGCTGCAGTAACAACCATAAAGCCCTTAAAATTTCAGTGGCTTAGCATAGCAAAGATTTGTTTCTTGCTCACAAAATGCCTAGTATGGACTGAATTCTTCAAGGCAGCTTTCCTCTGTGTAATAAGGAAGGTAATGAGACTCCTTCCATTTTATAGCTCCATCATCTTATCCCTTGTCCTCAAAGTCACTGTGTATAGAGTAGAAAAGAATGGGAGAGACAACTGGAAGGTAAGTGCCTCAGAGCAGAGGTGACACAGCCCTTCTACTCACATGTGCATTTATCAGACTTGGCACTTGGCCTATCCTGGCTGTTAGGGAGGCTGGAAATGTAGGGACATGTGATGTTCTGTGAACACTAATTGTCCCTGTAACTTGGGATGAAGTGAGTCTTTGGAGAGAAGAGTAAGGCCTCAATTCATCTACCTTTTCAGACTAGCTTCTCTTGGCTTCCACAAAGCTGGTTGCTTGTCTCAACTAGGCTGAGGCAGGGCTGAAGGAGTCTTTTCTGTGGAAATTCACTGTTCAAGAAAAAGCAATCAGATTTAGGGAAAGAGAGGAACCTCTCTGTGAGGCCCTCTGATAGGCAAGTTCCACCTATGTGCAGAGTATGTCAGTCAACATTTTAGGGTTTCTTATGTAGTCACTTTTTTTTTTTTTTTTTTTATAGTGCTGGAGATTGAACCCAGGACCTTGTGCTTGCAAGGCAAGCACTTTACCAACTGAGCTATATCCCCAGCCCTGTAGTCACTCTTAATACAATTATTTTTTGTACTGGAGATTGAACCCAGGGGCTCTTAACCTTTGAGCCACATCCATAGACCAGCCCCTTTTTAATTTTGAGACAGGGTCTTGCTGAGCTGCTTAGGGCCTCACTAAGCTACTGAGGCTGGCCTCAAATTTGCAACCCTCCTGCCTCAGCCTCCTGAGTTGCAGGGATTACAGGCATGCATCACCCCACCCAACTTTTAATAGAACTTTGTTGAGTGTCTTCTGTATGCTAGAAAGTGCTCTTGATGTTGGGCATATAACAGTGAACTAAAGAGACAAATTCTCATTCTTCTGAAGTTTTATTCTAGTGCAGGATGATTCTAGTTTGGGATGATAGGTGATAAAAAATGTTTAGATGAATTATAGATCATATGCAGGGAACTATTATGGTCAATAAATGAACTAGAAGGAACATGGGGGAATGGGGCATGATGTGATATTTAATACAGAGTGATTAGGGAAGGTCTCATCCTGCTGGAAACCTGAAGGACGTTTTTGGTTACTTGGGGGACAAATTTCCAGGAAGAGTTCCTGAGGTGGATGCATACTCGGCACACTTGAGAAATAAATGGCAAGGTTGTGGTTTACTGAGAGTACAAGGAGAAAGCAGGAATAGAAGTTAGGGCTGAGCAGGGCTGCCTCATGGAGAGCCTGCTGGATGATTGTGATGATGTTACCTTTTAGGAGGACCACTTTGATGGTGACCAGAGGAGGGACTTTTAGGAGAGTCCATCTGGAACCTTTCCCTGGGGGGTCAGGGCAGCTCAAAAGCAGTGAAGAAAGCATGAGATTCATTTGTATCATTGCATTTAGTTGTGGTTCCTTCATGCTCATTGCTATATGGGATTCCATTTTGCATGAGGTATATATGTCCTCTTTATGAATTTTATCATTGATGAACCTTTCAGTTATTTTTAATTTGGGGATTATTAAAAATAATGCTGCTTACATTGAATATCTGCTTACATATCTTTTTTGCGTACAACTAGCAGTGAAATTCTGGCTGCATGGTTTCATCTTCAGTAGCTCATACCAAAGCACTTTCCAGCATAGTGGCTCCAGTTGACATTATCCTAGCAGAGTGTGTGTGTGTGGCTATATTTTCCAGTGCCACCGGTATTGTCAGTCACTTTCATTTTAACCAAAGGGTAAGTGAGTCATGAATGTCTCATGGTTATATGAGATTGATCTTCCTGGTTACATCATCGTGGTTACAGAACTATTTTGTATATCCTGGACAGTAAATGAGGTTGAGCGAATGTATTCTTATATGTTTATTAGACATTTGAATACTGTCTTTTGTGAAGCATGTCCCCATTTTCCATTGTGGTGTTTGTATTTTTCTTACTTACTTTATATGTTCTGAAAATGAGTCCTTTGCCTATAATCTGTGGTTTGTTAGATGGATGCACACACAAAGATATGCATGCACACATACACATGAATGCACATATATATACTCAATCACATTTGGGGGCTTTCCTTTTCATCACAAAATGGTCTTTTGTGTGTCCCAATTTAAAAAAAAGTTTTTCCTACCTCTGACCACCAGAATTTTCTCCTATATTATCTTCAAATAGTGTTATTATTTTCCCTTTCCCATTTAGCACCATATTTATTGAAGGTTAATTTTTGTACTTAAAAATGTAGTTATATTTTTCTGTATATCACATATATCCAGTTGATTCTGGATTATTTATTGAAAAGCTAGTCCTTTTCTCACAGTTGTGCAATGTTGTCATTGTGACAGATGAAGTGTTCTTATGTCCATGGTTTGCTTCTGAATATTCTGTTGGATTTTATTGGTCTTTTTGTCCGTACAAGCATCAAGATCAAATTGTCCTAATAAGTGTAGATTTATAAGTAAGTCTTGGTATCTGGAAGGTAAGCCCTTTTTCTTCTCTGAGATTCTTTGGCTGCTGGCGGCTTTGCATTCTTATGTTGGTTTTACATTCAGCTTGTCAAGTTCTGCAAAAAAAAACCTCTGGAATTTTTGATGGAATTACAAAGAATCTGTAAATGATTATGGGGACAATTGATATCTTGACCAAAGCATATATTCTAGCCTATGAACATTTATATAGGTCTCTTTACTTTCTCTCAATAATCTTGTATTATTTTCTGAGTAGAAGCATATAAATAAATGTGTATGTTGGTGTTTTGCATGGTGTTTCAGTTATCTATTACTACCACCAGCCACCTCTGGAGTTAATTTCTTGAAACCACAACAACTTATTATTCCCTAGGATTCTGTGGGTATTTCTTCTGCTGGTCTTGCCTGGAATCACTCCTTGGATTGCAGGCAGATTGTGGCTGGAACAGCTGAACAATTCACATTGCCCCCCTCATTATTTGGAACTTGAATATTGGGTGGTGGTTGGGTCCCCCATTGTCATTCATCCATAGTCTAGGCTGGGCTTCTGCCCATGGCAGGGAGAACCTACACAAGGAAGGGTTCCAGAAGACACAGGCCAGGATGTTATCCTCTTAAGGCCTAGGCTGTAGAACTCACACAATGGAACTGCTGCTTCATTCTTTTGCTCAAAGCAAGTCATATTAGAGTGGGCAAAGAAATAGCTTTTCTTGGTGGAAGTAGACACCCATGTAAGGGCACATAAGATAAGAGCTATTGTGTGTCTGTCTTTGGGAAAATGTGCCACATATGGAGTATGTTTTAATTCCATTTTTTTGTTTGTTCTTGGAAAATAGAAAAAAAATGGTTTATATATATTAACCATATATCCAGCTACTGTGATACACACACACACACACACACACACACACACACACATTCTTTTACTTTAGCTGTGCATTTTCCTGAATTTTCTCGATGTAGTATCAAGTCATTTAAAATTAAGAAAATTTTTTCTTTTTATTCAGCCTTCCCAACTTTGTTTCTTCTGATTGCACTGGCCAGATTTCTAGTAAAATGATGAACACAAGGGGTGAGAGTGGATTTCTTTGTCTCATTCATCATCTTAGAGAAAATATTTTCAATGTTTCACAGTAGATCCCATCACACCTCACATCACCGCAATGAGCACCAACCTTCTGACAGATGAATCTTGGAGGGCAAACTCACATCATATGCAGATCACAGCACTATCTAAAAAAGAAAAACATAGTTGACAGATATCCAATTGCACTTTCCATATCTCAAACTTTATTGTGTGATGTTTTATGCAGGTTTTTTCTAGTCATTAAGTTCTCTTTTATTTTGAGCTTGCTAAGTTTTTTGTTAGGCTGTTTTGATATGATGAGTAGATTCTGGATTTTATCATATTACTTTTATTTCTTTTGAGAAGGTCATAGGAGAGAAATCCTTTATTCTGTTAACATGGTGAACCATCTTCACTAATGTTTTGAATGCTAACTCAACTTGTTCATTCTGACTCTTGATTTTGTTTGTTGATGTTTTGTTAAGTATTTTTGTTTATATATTCAGGATGTAGATTGGCCTTTAATCTTCATTTTTTAAAGTGTTCTTGTCAGATTTTCATATTAAGGTTATGCTTTATTCCTAAGACACACTGGGGAATAGCCTCTATTTTTCTTTTTTGGAAGAATTTATTTAAGCTAGTGTTATTTCTTCTCTAAATGCTCAGTTGAATTCACTCATGGAGTCATCTGGTCTGGAACTTTCCTTGAAGGAACATTTTCAATGACAGATTCAGAAACTCCCAGGTCTATTCAAATTTTGCATTTCTTCTTATATCAGTTTTGGTTTTGTTGTGTTCTTCTAGAAATTCCCATTTCATCTGTTTTTTACTGTACTGGCAAATGTTCCATCTGACATTCTCTTGTTATCTTTTTAATATCTGCAAAGGTCCTGCTCATGACCTGTGTGGGGAAGGAGTAGGTAACCATCAGAGGTGTGGGCCGGCTGGAAATAAAGGCTAGGAAAGTAATATTAAGAAATAAACACAAAAGATGAGAGTTTTACATATATATGTATATATATATATTATACACACACACACACACACACACACACACACACACACAAAGCAGGGGCATTGACAAGTGGAAGAGACCTGATGGATCTGATTCTAAGAAGGAGAAAAGTCGTGAACACATTGCTTACAAAGAAACACACCAAAAGGATTCAGTAAAGAGCTTCTTCAGGAAAACAGGGTAAGAGTGGGGAAAACAGGTTGTTCAGGGCTTTGGTAGGTTACGCCCACCTCCCATCTGCTGCATTTGAACCTAGGGCTGTGAGCTAAGGCAGGGTGCCAGCAGGATCGAGTCTTTCTCAAACTGGGGAATTTTACCAGAAGTTCCCAGAAAAGCAGCCTCCCTGCCTTATGATGGCTGAAACAAATCCATAGATCATACACAGCTTCCAACACAGAGGAGTTTGTTACTATTAGGTTGTACCTTTGAGAAAGCACAAAGGTGGTTCTGCACTGAGAGAGCCTGACATCCAGAGCAGGGGCACTGCTGGGGCAATTCTGACAGGGATAGTAAGTAAACAGGAGGAAGCAAGTCCTCTTCTCACTCTTCAGCTTACCTCCATTGGTCTTTATTGGAAGAGTCAAATAGGAAATCATCAACATCTGTCTGTTTTCTGTTACTATAATGAAAGACAAGAGTATGGATATTTTATAAGGAAGAGAGGTTATTTAACTCATAGTTCTGGACATTCAAGTGTATGGCACCTGCTGCAGCCTGGCTCTGCTGAGGAGCTCATGGCAGATAGCATCACAATGGTAGAAGTGGGTATAAGAAGAAATAGTCACATGGCAAGACAAAAAACCAGAAGTGGGGAGGGGCACATCTTGTTCTTTTTATGACAGTTCTCTCATGAGGTCTAATCAGGGTCCCATGAGAATGCCCTAATCCCTTTGGAGGAGAGTGCCCCTGAGTACCTAAACACCTCCCACCCACCAAGTCCCACTTCTTGCAGGTCCCACCACACTTCACTTCCAACACATGAACTCTTGGAAGACAAACTCAAACCATATGCAGACCATACCACCATGTAAAAAAGAACAACAGTTTACAGATATCCAATACCAGTATCAGAGCTATGGATATGGAGTGGAACAATCATAATTTACTAACCCCACATTGCCCCACTTAAATATGTCCAGTACCCTCTTCACCTTGCCCTGCATGGGGGAGAGGCTTGTAGTCGTTCTTTCCATTCCATCTCCCCTGCCCCACTTGCTTCTTCTTATTCTTAGGATATGTCAGGATTATTGGAACCCAGATCTTACTAAGAATTTCCTTCTTTCATTTCAAGAATCCTTATGGACAATTGTATCACAATTTACATTTGCACTATCATTATCCATTACGATTTTAAAAATAAGTCCAGTCATGCAATACATTTTGATCAATAACAGGTTCACATATGCAACAGTGGTCCCATAGAATCATAAGGGGGCTAAAAAATTCCAGACATGGTATTTTTACTGTATCTTTTCTATGATAAGTATGATTAGACAGACAAATCCCATTGTGTGATAATCACCTGCAAGATTCAGTACAGTAACATGCTGTACGTGTAGCCCAGGAGCAATGGGCTGTACCGTACAGACTAGGTGTGTAGGAGGCTATAACATCTAGATTTGTATAAAGTTCACGTACGAGGACAGAAGCTTGTTCACTGGAGGACAGAATCACCTCACAACACATTTCTTAAAGTGTAAGCACATTGGTAAGTGACACATTACTGCATTACATTACACTCTTGTTATTGATTACTATACTCTGTCTCCACCTCCCTTGGGTCCCTATTTTGATTTGGTTCCTGGGCGAGAATAGGCACTAGTATTTTCAGAGAGCATACACATAGAAAGTTTGTGCTTTCTCACTCTGCATGTCCAATAATCTATTTTTCTATACTGACATAATAATAGCCATCCTGGATAAAGAATTCTTGATCAGTTCTTCTTCCTAATCAATAAATGTTATTCCCTAGCCTATTCCTTTCCATGATTGCAGGTGAGAAATGTGATGTTAAAATGATTATTCCAGAAATGACTTGTTCTTTCTGCCTGGAAGTTTATGTGATTTTTCTATTTTTGAAATTATGAAATTTTGCTAGGATGTGTTTAATTTCTGCCTTTTCAGAACTCTATCTTAAGGTTCCACTTGGTTTTTCCTTTGACATTATTCCCTTGTTTATTCTCTGTCATAGTTTTTTGTTCTCCTCGGCTTCTATTATTTACATGTTACACCTTTAGCTTCTACCTCCCTGTCTTCATTTTTCATTTGTATTTTTAGTTCATTAACTTTTTGTCTTGTATTGTGCGACTCATCTTTTATTTGATCTCCCTGAAAGAATAATTTGTTTTTCAGTGGGGATCATTCTCTTTTACTGCACCTCTGCTAAAATTCGAAATTAAAAAATCAAGCATTATTCTGTCCTAGAAACATTTTATCATGCTCTAATAATATCTCCTTATGTGTTCTCATTATGTTTTTATTATATAGTCTATTTCCGTTTCTGCCATTAGTTCTGCTCCACAGTACCCATCTGTTCTAGAATTTGGCTGACGCCTTCCTTCAAATTCCTGTACTTCTTAGATAGCATGTGTCTTTGCTTTGCCCAGTCATTTTCTTGGGTGTAGAGTTTCTCCAGTGCTAGTTTGGGACCAGCAGGGGAATTGATAGCTATAATCCCTCTCAGGGCATGGTGGATTGAGAGGAAGAGATGGGGAAGATAGGTGGGATTGTTTTGCCTCTGTTGGACTGGGGCAGTTGGGCCACAAACAACATTGTCTAGGTTTAGATATGGGGGAAGGGTGGGATAGTTTCTATTTTCAGAATCAAATAGAGCTGAATTGTCTTCAGTCTCACCTTGCAGTTTCTTTTTCAAGGAGGACAACTCTGCCCTCCCAGAACTGACACTTCAGTTGGGCCAGACAGTGCCCTCTCTGCTGCGGGAGTGCTACCCATGTCAGTGGGCAAACCCCACTGTGGCCTGGAGTAGCTATTCCTTACTTTGGGCTCTACCACAGAAACAGTCTCTCTCCAGACAGCCTAACCTTTAGTCCACAGATTCTTTCTGGACTCTGTTCCCTGATTTCAGCTCCCTGTGCAGACTAGGCCCCTCTACCATGGGCCATGGGCGTCAATGGTGGGCCACCCTTTGGACACACCCACACCCAGCCAGCATCAATGAACAAGGAGGCCAAAGAATGTGTGGTTGGTTGTTTTGGGGCTTTCCAAGTACAGCTGTGTCCTGGCCATCATCGTACTGGACCAGGAAGGCCTGATTTGGGGTGCTACATGAATCCAGGCAGCAAGGACAGATGTATTACTGAAAGCTTCCAGAGCCTCAGGTTTTAACTTCCTGTCATCTCCTCCCAAACACAGGGGACCAAGGTTGTAGCATAGAGTGAGGTCTTAGAAGACAAGGATCAACTACAGGCACTTTGCCAAGACAAGGGAGGACCTCAATACCAACCCATCTGGTGGGTGCAGAAGCAATGACTTGCTGGACTGAAGGAACCAGTTGAAGAGCAGTTGGGAGCTTGGGATGACCCCTGAGGTTCATTCACCATGCAGTGGGAAAAGAACTCTTTGGTGGGCAAACCATGGCTGAGGACAGGCATCACACAGGCTAGGATGACATCCATGAAATATAAGGGCACATCTTCGTGACTTCCAAACAAATCCTGTCTTTCTTACCTACTGACTTGAGCTATCTTGGCAAACCTTAGACCTTCCCCCTTTCCTAGGACCCAGTACATCTAGATGTACTTTTGTCATAGAGTTGGAAACCAACTACTGACCTGTAGCCTTGCACCACTTCCTGAACAGCAGCATTTCACACTCACATTCAAATGTTTATGGAGCCAAGACAGATGCAGCCAGTTGGCTTCACCAGGTGAGGTGTGTGAACAGCCAAGTGATAGGTCCCTCACATTGGGACTACCCAGTCTACAGGTGTCAGTTGGGAAGATTTGGGGTTTCTCCTAGCTGCAAATGAAATAAAATCCATCTGACAAAAGCTTAAAGAACAGAGGAGGTTATTATGTCAAATGGCAAGTGCAGAGGGGGCTGCTATAGAGTGCTGCTTCAGCAGTCCTGCGAAGTCAGAGACCTAGCTTCTTTCTAGCTTTCCACTCTGCCAGCCTCATTGTGTTCATGTGTTGGCTTAGCTCTTTGCAGTCATGGGATGATTGACACTGCTTGAGGCAATATGTGCAGGTGCAAAATGTTTAGTAGAAGAGGAAAGCTTTCCTTCTTTCTTTTTTTCAAACAAACCTCAATTTTAAGAGCAAGTAAACATTTTTCAGAAGTCATCAAATATATCCCTCAAAACTCATTGACCAAAATGGGATCACATGTTCACTCCTAAACCAGTTGCTCTGTTATTTAACTTCCATTTAATGGGATGTATAATTTATTTATAAACTTAGAAAATATTCTTAAGACTTGCCAAGGAAAAATATGTATGGATATTAGTATTAAATGGCAATGAGTTGGGCTGAATTTCTGCAAAGTTACATCTGATAATCACACTAGGCACAAAGGATTAAATGTAACAGATGTATCCACATTAATTAATCACTATGTGCAATTTCCCAATACATAGCTTTTAAAGGTCCAGAATAAGAACCCTTTTGAATTAGGTAATTTGCTTAAAGGTAAATGTGAAAGAAAGGAAAAAATATGCACTAACAGTATGAACCACTTGGATAATTATAAACAACTGAGTTGCTTAAGAAAATTCCATTGGCACATATTTAATGATTGGTTGGATCCAAGGAAGCAGTTAATTAGTTAATATTTGCTTTTCCTGCATCTCTCTCTCAAGCTTGTAGGATTAATACAATCTTTAAAAAAAAAAAAAAATCCTGCTTCTTTAAAATAGATACCATGTTGTATCCAGCCAGATTAAGGAATGGTGTTACCAGCTCCAAGGGAGAGGAAACCTCCAGAAAAGCAAGCTCCCTCCCTTTGCATGCATATAGGGTTGCCCTTCCCACACTGGCTGCTGAAGCAAAGCTGCAACCAAGCCAGCAGAGAGACAGCCAGGCAGCAGCAGGTTCCTTCTGATTTCTTCCTTCCCAGACGAATGTGACTCACCTGTGCAGGGCTTTTTCTGTCTTAGCCAAGGTGCTGATACTGTTTGTCAGGTACCATATTTGTATCTAAATGGTTGCTATTTTTTCCTGATAGCACAGGGTTCGTTCTGTCTTACCTATTTTCTGCCTCTTCCTTCCCTAATCCTTTGTACCTCCTTTTGTCCAATTGAAATTAAACTTGTTTACTCCCTGAAATGCCATTCTTTCTTACTTTCTCTTTTCAAGGCTTTTGACAGCTCCACACAGCAGTCAGAATATCTCACACAACTACAGGAAAGGAGTTAAAGAGAAAACTAAAGTTTCCATTCATATTGGAATTCTGGGGATTTGTTACAAAGTAGCAGGTACTAGGACTTTCTAAACAAGAGGTTGGTCAATTTCTCTATTTAGGAGGTCATTCATAATTTATACATTTTTAGGATCTTTTAATCCTTTAATAGAAATAAAGATGACAGATTTAATATTTTCTTTAAAACAGGGGTATTTTAAGGTCACATAAACACGTCCCAGGATTTTCACTGTGAGCTGCAGATTTATCAAAATGAAAATGTGAGCATTATGGTTCTGTGCAAGCTTTACTCATTTAAACAGTTTTTATACCAAGAAAAGCAATGATCATGTTGCTGCAAGATATTTACTTTTTGTCCAGGGGAACAAGAGATAGTCCAGGCAGAGATACAGGACAGAACACCTGATTTTCTTGCCCCTTCCAGGCGAAAAGATATTTACATTAATTCTTATGTTCTTGTAAAGTTTGCAAAAATAGCTTTCGGGGGGCAGTATTAAATTGGTCCACTTTATTTTAAAAATTATTATTGTTGTTAAATGAGCAACTTCAGAAGGTACATTTGAAAATCTGTTCAGTCAGCTGAGTAGACTGAACCCTGTGATCAGTGGAGTGACATATCTCTCCTTAATCATTCTGAGCTTTTATTAAGTTTCATCATCATTATGTATTTCTTATAAAATCTCATTGTTCTCAGTTGTCATATTTAGCAAACTGTGGGAGTTCAATTTAATTAGAGGAAAACGTAAAGAGATGGTGTGTTGTCAACTTTCCATCACTGTGACAAAATACTTGAGGTAACAACTTATAAGTAGGAAGGATTTACTTTGGCTCACAGTTTGAAAGGTTTCAGTCCATAGTTTCTTGGCCACATTCCCTTTGGGCCTCTGGCAAGTCAGCGCATCATGGTGGGTGCTTGCTAGAGGAAACTGCTCACATCATAGTGGCCATGAAGCCAAGAGACAGTGTAGGGTTCCTATTGTCCCTTTCAAGGGCACACTCCCAGGGACCTAACTTCCCTCCCACTAGGTGCTACCTCTAAAGGTTTCTAACACCTCCAAATAGTACCACAGACTGGGATAAAGCCTTCGACACATGGGCCTTAGGGGACATTCAAGATCTAAACTACAGTCAATGTTGTTAAGTGAGACCATGTGAAGGTTTGGACCCAAAGAGCAGCAGGTGTGAACATAATATTGCATTTGACATCTTTTTTTCTTGGTTCTTTTTAATTATACATGACAGTAGAATCTATTTTGATATAAATATACAAGCATGGAATATATCTTATTCTAGTTAGGACCCCATTCTTATGGGTGCACATGGTGGGATTCACTGTGATGTTTTCATATATATACATAGGAAAATTATGTCAGATTCATTCCACTGTCTTTCCTTATCCTATGTCTCCTCTCTTCCCTCCATTCCTCACTGTCTAATCTACTGAACTTCTATCATCTCCCTCCTCCTTATTGTGGATTAGCTTCCACGTATCAGAGAAAACATTCGACCTTTGGCTTATGGGGACTGGTTTATTTCACTTAGCATGACAGTCTCTAGATCCATCCATTTACCTGCAAATGTCATGAATTCATTCTTTTTGGCTGAGTAATGCTCCATTGTGTATATATACCATACTTTCTTTATCCTTTCATCTGTTGAAGGGCACCTAAGTTGGTTCCATAGCTTAGCTATTGTGAATTGAGCTGCTATAAGCTTTGATGTGGTTGCATCACTGTAGTATGCTGATTTAAAATCCTTTGGATATATACCGAGGAATGGGATAACTGGATCAAATGGTGGTTCCATTCCCAGTTTTTTGAGGAATGTCCATATAACTTTCCAGAGTGGTTGCACCAATTTGCAGTCCCACCAGCAATGTATGTGTGTAGTTTTCTCTCTACATCCTTGCCAAAATTTGTTGTTACTTGCATTCTTGATAATTGTCATTCTGACTGGGTGTTTGACATCTTAATCCACTGTGTTTTTTAATAGCTGTTTTGTTTCATTTGTTTTTGTTTGTAACTACAAAAGATCTTGCCCTCAGTGCCTGTGTGTGGAATCTGAAAACTTGCCCCCAAACAAGGGTGAAGAATTGAGTTTTAAACCACAGATTATAAATGTATCTATGTAGATACATTTACATATAATGATATATTTCACAGATATTCATTTATTTTGGAACTTTTGGGATTATCTTGAATTGGGTTAGGGCTGAGGTTGTTTGTACAGCCCCTTAAGCCTCCCTTTGTGCATGACTCTCACAGGAAACCAGGGGGCATCAGGAACAACCAGAGCCCCATTTCCTCCATGTTATTTCACCATCACTATTGAAGTTTGATGACCCCAATGTAGTCTTGAATGGAGGCCCTGTTTGTTATAGAGGTCACAGAGTTATACAGAGTTATGTAACCAAGTTAGGAAATTCATCCTTTTACCACCAGATGTTCTGAGAAACTCAGAATGCTTCAGCTTACTGACATCTAGGAAATAACGGACCAGGCATTTCTTAAAGAAATGTTAACTGTGAGGATGGACTTTCTTCCAACATGTGTGCATGATCTTTTATTTTGAATTCTTTCATAGAATAATTGTATTTTACAATTTAAAGAGGTTGCCTCCCCTAACCCTGCCTTTCTGCAGAACATGGGGCTGAAGACCAGGCCAGTTGGAGGCTTTCTTCCAGGACCCAGAGGAAGCTGGTGGCAGAGTAGGGATGGAACTGCTCTCCTTTAACTGCTGCAGGTTCAAAGGTGCCCTTAACAGCCTTAAGTGCAGACAAGCCTGCTTCCTGATGCTGACTGAAATCATTATTTTCACAGAGGACTTGACTCTGTTGCAGTTTGGTTTAACTTTACAACAAAAAAAATCTCTTTCTGTGGTTGTTGATTCAGAAAGTCTGGCACCTGAACTGCATCCATTTGGTGGTTCTCACTGCTGGTTTATGAGTCTTTTTTTTTTCTGTTTCATCTAATTGTACTTATTAGAGATTTTCAGCTTGACCTTCTGCAAGTTTTTAAAAATAGTTTTATTTAACTATTTAGTATACCATAAATTACACCTGTTTAAAGTACACAAATCAATGTTCTTTTAGCATATTTACTGTTATGGAACCATCATCATCTAATTTTACAATATTTACATCACCCCCAAAAGAAATCTCCTACCTGTTAGTTGACTCCCCATTTCTCACCTCCCTACCAGCCCTGCACCATTAATCTTTCTGCCTTTATGTATTTGCCTCTTCTGGACATTTCATTTAAGAAGTATTATATAATACATTGTCTTTTGTTAAGTAGCTTCTTTCACTTAGCACAATATTTTTAAGGTCCATCCGACTGTAGCATGTATCAGTACTTCAGTACTTAATTTTCTTTTTTCTTTTTTGGTACGAGGGATTGAACTCAGGGACACCCTACCACTGAGCCACATCCCCAGTCCTTTTATTTTTTATTTAGAAATGGGGTCCTTGCTAAGTTGCACAGGCAGGACTCCAACTTGATATTCTCCTACCTCAGCAACCAAGTTGCTATAATTACAGGCCTGCACCACCCTGTCTCACAGTACTTCATTTGTGATAGCTAGAAAATTCTTATATCTTTGGAGACATAGCTCTTTAAATTATTTGCCCACTTTTAAAATTTGAGATTTGTTCTTGTTCACTTATAAGAGTCATTTTTGTGTTCTGTGCAAATCCCTTATCACATAGATACATGACTTGAAATTTTCTCCCAGAATGTGTAGAATTATCCTTTCACTTTGCTGAGAGGGTTTTCTAACACACACAAGTTTTCAATTTTAATGAAGTCCAACTTACAGGTCTTCTCATTTTCACTTATGCTTTGGTTTTGAATCTGAGAAACCTTTGCTCAACCCAAGGTCATAAGAATGTACTCCTGTATTTTGTTCTAAGAGTTATAGTGTCAGCTCTCACATTTAGGCCTAAGGGTCACATTGCATAGATTTTGTGTATAGTGTGAATTTGAGGTCCAAATTCATTTTTGACCCCAGGATCAGGCTATCCAGTAATCCCAATACCATTTGTTGTTATCCGGTTGAGTTGTCATAACATAACCTCTCTTCTGAAAATTGGTTGGTTGTAGATGTAGAAAATTGGTTGTAGTTATTTCTAGACTATCTGTTCTATTGCATGTCTCTATTAGTTTGCTACGGCTACCATTGGAGAATACCACAGACTGTGTGGCTTACAACAACAGAAATCTTTCTCATGGTTCTGGAGGCCACAAATCCAAGATCGGGGTTTGGTCTCTACTGAGGCTTCTCTCCTTAGTTTTCAACATAGACAGCGTCTCACTGTGTCCTCATGTGACTTTTTCTCTGTGCAAGCACATAACTGATGCCTCTTCCTCTTCCTCCCAAAGGCCTCATTTTAACCCAATGTATTAAATGTTATCTCCAAATACAGTTACAACCTGAGGTACTAGGAATTGTGACTTAAACACGTGCCCTTTGGAGAAGACATAGTTCATGTCGTAATAATATGTGCCAGTGTTGCACTGCCTTGATTACATTAGTGTTATAGTAAGTTTTGGAATCAGAAACATGAATCTCCAAATTTTGTTCTCTCTCAGGATTATTTTGGTTATTCTGAATCCTTGCATTTCCATAGGAATCTTAGAATTAGCTTGTCAATTTCCCAAAAAGATCAACTCTTTGTTGATAAAGTTTTAATAGGGATCGTTGAATCTATGGGTTAATTTGGGTAGTATTGTTATCTTAACAATATGAAGTCTTCTGAAGACAGGATGTTTTCCATTTATTTAGATCTTCTTTAATTTCTTTCATTGTTTTGCACTTTTCATAGTGTAAGTCTTTCACTTATTTTGAAAGCTTTAATTCTAAGTGTTTTATCATTTTAATGCTATTGTGTGTAGAGCTATTTTCTTAATCTCATTTTCAGATTCTTCATTGCAAGTGCATAGAAAAATAATTTTTGTAAATGTATCTTGTATCCTGCAACCTTATTAAACTTATTATTCTAATATTGTTTAGGGAATTCCTTGGGTTTTCCATATGCAAAATCATGTCATCTATGAACAGACAGTTTTACTTCTTCCTTCCTAATTTGGCTGACTTTTATTCCATTGTCTAATTGCCTTGGCTGGAACCTCCAATACAATGTTGACTAAAAGGGGTAAGAGTGGGCATCCTTTTCTTGTTTCTTGTCTTAGCTTATGAATATTCAGGGTCACCCTGAAGTATGATGTTAGCTATAGATTTTTCATAGATGGCCTTTATCACATTGAGGAAGTTTCCATTCATTTTGCTGTGTTTTCAGCATGAAAGCCTGTTTGTATTTTGTCAAATGCTCTTATTGCATCCATTGAAACTATCATGGGGTTCTTCTCTTTTATTCCTCTTAATATAGCATGTTATATTATTTGGTATTTCTGATTCTAAACCAACCTTATATGTCAGGAGTAAATCACATGTGGTCAGGGTGTATAATATTTTACAAGAATTTGTTTTCTATTATTTTAATAGAGTTTTTTTTGCATCTATATTTTTGAGGGTCTGTGGTTTTATATGCTTGTGATATCTTGGACTTGGTATAGGATAATGCTGGACTCATAGAAGAAGTTAGGAATTGGTCCCTCCAATTTTTCTGGAAAACATGGGACAGGATTAAACTTAATTCTTTAAATGTTTGGTAGAATTCACTTTGAAGCCATCTGGACAAGTTCTTTGTGGGAAGTTGAGGAGTTACTAATTCAATCTGTTTTGAAGTTACTAGTTCAATCTGTTTCATTGTTGTAGATCTATTCACATTGTATTTTAAAATAAACTGCATTCATCTGTGTCTTTCTAGTAACTTTTCCATACTTCTAATTTATCTTTTGACATAATTGTTCACTGCTCATAACATTCCCTTATGTTTCTCTTACATTATGTAGTGATATCCCTTCTTTCTGGCTTTATTATTTGTGTGTTCTCCCTTGGTCAGCGGAACCAAAAGTTTGTCAGTGTCATTGCTTCTTCAAGTTCTTGGACCATCTTTTATGAGTTATAATTTTTCTTATTCACCTGTGCAAGGTTTTATACTCCTTCCTTTGCTCCATAGGGCATGTTGTTGAGAGTCACTGGAAAAATATTACATTGGCATGTGCTGAGAAGCCCAGCAGTTTCTGGCAAAGCAAATTTTGTTTTTATGGGTTATGGTGAATCAAAGGGCACTCTATTTACATGTCTGCAAATGTCTGAAAATGGTCTCTTGGAGCCCGGGACTCATAGAGGGAAAGCTGCTGCCTCTCCCAACCTGAAGGCCTAATAGTTTCAACTTGCTGGTGAAGCTGCTCCTCAGGGCAGTTGGTCTGGGGCTTAGAGGAACATCCTCAGGAAAGAGAGAACAGCCTCAGAAAATAGCCATAGGAGAGAAACATAGATTTCTACCAGCTCAGACCTCACAAGGTACCAGGAGATCCTGGCTCTTCCCAGGCCTTGGGACAGGGCTTGCTGCCTTCTCAAGCACCTGAGCTCTCACTTGTTGCACCTCAGGGGAAAGTCCTGTACTAGCCCTCCTCTGCAGATCTTGGAGAACCTATGATCTCTGATTATACTCCAGCCCTGAACGCATGCTTGCTCTGGTTGTTAGTCCAAAAGAGGGAGCCAGGAAGGGGACAGGATCCAAGACAGGAACATATGTAAATTCATTATATCCTATGATTCCTGAAATCACATATATTTCTCTGTTTATGACTACCGTACCCCTCAGGAGCACCAGCAATGAATACATTGGATCTTCTTGTCTGCCTTAACTATTTTTATTATTTTTCGATTGACACATTTATTCATATTTATAAGGTATACTGTAGTATTTTGATTCATGCCGTGAATGTTTGTTTCTTTTTCTCTAATTCTTTTCATTTACTTTTGCTTTCCATTTCAGTGTGCTCAGTTTTCTCTACCTATTTGCATTGTCCCCCTCTGGATATCAGCTTTGTCTACTCTCCAGCAGTGTCTTTGCCTCAAGGGTAGAGTTCTGCTTTAGGCTAAAGCATAGCCTAAAATAATGAGGTTTCTGTCATCTTGCATGACCAGTGGAAAATGCTTTGGATTGAATTTGGAGAACACAGATACCCTGGGATAGCAGATGCCTTAAAATACAGTCATATACTCTGTAACAATGTTTTATTCAATGATGGACTACATACATGACAGTGCTCCCCTAAGATTACATTGCCTAGTGACATCTGAGCCATCTTAATTTGTGCAAATACACTCTATGATGTTTGCTCATTGACGAAATTATCTAATAATGCATTTCTCGGAACATATCCCCATTATTAATCCATCTATGACTACGTATTCCAAGTGTCTGAAACTACTTTCCCCATAGGGAAATCACCTCCTTACCCCATATCTACATTCTATATTGAAAACCACAGGCTCTCATGGTTTACCTCTTCCTCTGTACTGCCTGCAGCTAAATTTATAAGCATATTCTTCAACTACAGAATACTGTGAAAAAAATAAAAACAGTATCAAATTTTATTCAATTCACCTTTTATGACATTCAAAAATCCTTTTTGGTGATATTAACCAAAAGTTCCATTCCTATGAAACAAAGTGTCATTTCCTGGTATTCCTTTCCCCGTGCATAGTGGGTTTGGCTACTAACTCAGCCAGAAATTGTTCAGTTCCAAATACCAGGAACCAAGTCAATGGAGATTACACAAAAGGAGATGCTCTAGTAACTCATTATCTCCAAGAGTCTAACCTTGAACTCGGGATCCAGAGAATCAGGTGGCAGCATTAGAACTAGTCTTCATCATCTTTTTTTGCTGCTATACCAAAAGACCTGGCAAGAAAAATTTTAGAGGAGGAAAAGTTTATTTAGGGACTCACAGTTTTAGCGTGCTCAGTCCAAAATGGCCAGCCTGATTGCCCTGTGCCCAAGATGTGACAGAACCTCATGGTGAAAGAGTGTGGTAGAGAGAGCAACTGGGGACATAGCACTAGGAAGCAGGGAAGAGAAAGCTCTGCTCAACAAGAACAAAATATAAACCCCAAAGGCATGTCCACAGTGACCCAACCTAGTCCAGTCACACCCTATGCACCCACAATTACCACCCGATTAATCCCTATTACTGTATTAATGGTTAAAGTGCTCATTACCTAGTCATTTTACCTCTAAACTTTCTTGCATTGTCTCACACATGAGGTCTTTGGAAACACATCATATCTAAATCAGAACAAACTATTTCTCCATCTATTAGAGCTCTTGTGAGCCAGCTTCACCACGAGCTGGATTATCCCCAAGCAATGGCACAAATGGCTAGGCTTTTGTTACCCTTCAGCTTCTGAGCTCAGGAGGGAGAGAACCTCTATGAGCACCCAGGAGGGACGCAGAGTGGCCTTCCCAGTCAGTTATCAAGGTGGAAAGAGACCAGTTCATAAAAGGAAGAGATACAGAAGAGGGAGAGGCAGGGACCAAGAAAACAAAAGGAATCTTATTGGCCACTACTGAGACCTTGTATAGACCTGAATGATTTTCATAAAGGCCCTGGGTAACTGGATGATTTGTATTTCTTAAAAAGAGTCTAAGAAAAAGGCTTGGGCCAAATGGCTGCAGTGCTTGGTAAGCACTATCTCATCAAGGCCTACCTCTCCCTCTTCTGTCAATCAAGGAAAGCTGTGCTGCTGTTTAATCAAAGTGTTTGCTTAGGAGGGACAAAATGTTATGATGTAGACTACCATGTGATGTAAGCGGAATATCTTTGTTAGGAATAGGTGGACCCTTTTGTTACAATGAATGATCAGAGTGAATGGACCCAAGGAATTTTATTTCAACCATTAAAAATATGGATTGCTTTCCCTGTCATCTACCCAAATGGTATTTGCTACTCAAGTCCTTTGCACACATGCTGTGCATTGTCCCGTTTTTGTTTACTGGAAAAGGTGGGGAAGCTGCTCACACATGCTGACTGCATGCTTTGGTTACTGCCTTTCTCCCCAAAAATATCCTTACCTGCTTTTAGCACTGTGTTTCTATCAGAAAATTTAAATTGTTGCTCTGGATCTACAAGAAATACCAATGAATGAAGAGGAGAATCTAGTAGATAATAAAGATGATTAGAGCTTCTATGGAAGCATTTGCTACCAAGGAGATGAAATAAAGCATTTAATTACTTAGAGACATTTAAACAGCAATTGGTCATAGGCATTTCCTTGCTCATTTATGAAATCTTAGCTAGCTTAGATTTTGCCTCCAAGAATTTCAATTTTTTTTTCTTTTGGGCCTGTCAATAAAAGCAAGGAGGTAATTAACATGAAGTAGTTGAAAATTTCTTGTCTTGAAAACCACTTGTCTTTGTTACTTCGCTCCTTGTACAGAGTCACAAATTCCATATTCCAAATCACATTGAATATATTGAAAATTTGAATTGCATAACTGCTATGGCATTATGTCACTACGAAGTTAAACTTCAGTGAGGATATAATTTTCTTTCCCAAGGAAAGAAACAAAATTGAATTTTAATTTTAAAAGTAAATGACTCTAATATAACCTGACATATAGCTCCAGAATTTTTCCTGATTTTTATATGTACATGTGTTTCACTGCAGTGAACATCTTTCTACTATGGGGTAGCAGAATATGCCTCCCAAAATATGCCACTTTGGCATAAAGAGTACTTTGAGCTAAAGACACTTGAAAAACAGCAGATGCAAGAAGGGCATTCTAGTCTCCTCTTTTCTTCCTGGGAACAGGAGATTAAAAACTACCATGTGTAAGATGCCTTTTCAGTACCAGGAGAAAAGAAACATTACTCCATGGGGAGTCTTAGCCAAGAGAATTCTGTACAAACAACCTTGTTAAAATAATTATCCTCCCTTAGATTCCCCTTTTCCACAATTACTTCTCTTTGTTCAAATATAAAAGCATTTAGGTTTTTCTACTTTTTATGTGATCATTTCCTTATGAGAGCTCCAATGACATGTAATACTTAAATATGTATGCTTTTCTCCTATTAATCTGTCTTGTATCAATTTAATTCTCAGGTCCAGTAGGCACTCTAAGAGTAAAGTTTTGCCTCCCCTACCCCACATACAACTTTGTGTAGCACTCATATATTTTCCTTAACATAAAGTCCCTAGAAAGAAAAAAAAAATGTTATCAACTATCTGCCAGGTGCTAGGTATTTGACAAAGCTATCTTACTTACCTTGAAGTCAGGATTAGTGGTCTCATTTTCTTGATTTGGAAACCAAAACTTGGGGTGTCAGTAGCTTTCCCAGTGTTGAACTGATCTCTAATCTAGAGCCATTTGATTCCAAAGCTTTACTTCTTTGAGAATACTGTCTATGTTATCTGTGCCTGTTCCTCCACTTGTGAGAAGAGAAATTTAATAAACACACATACCTTGTTGAGTTGTTTGGGGGATTAAATGAAGCAGTACCTGAAGACCGCTTGGAATAAGATCTAACCCATAGTTACCTTTGTAAAACCATTAGCCATTGTGATTTATACACATTAATATTAGTGTTATTACCACCCCAATTTCTACCTAAACATGCATGGCTTCCAGTGTTAATCTGAAGTGGAATGTGGGTTTGGGTGACCCCTGCAGTATCTAAACTTCATTCTAATGCTATTCACCTCTGTAAAATCACTAGTTGTTGTTATTTGTATTTATGTCATTAGTGTTAATATTGCCACAATTTCTACCCAAAACATACATTTCTCCCAGAGGGACATGTAATGTGGCTCTAGATACCTTCCCCATGCAGTAATAAACCTCATTTTATCATTTATGCCTGCATTTTCTTAACCTCACTCTTCTAGACAGTAGACAGGTGTTTTCAGACTTAAAATGTTATCTTTTCCCATCTGTCCTGAGTAAGGACAATCTGCTATCTGAGCTAGGGTGCCACTGAAAGGCACTTCTGATTTACACAGTCATAGGGTAGCCTAACTAATAGATCTACTTAATAGCTTAGGTGAATACCTTAACAAGAAACAGCATTGAAAGACCAGACTATTGACAACAGTTTTCTTCTTATTTTTAATTTCTCCCTTATCTCTTGGTTGCCAAAATTGTTTGACTCAAGGTACAACTAATCCTTCTGGAAGTAGCTTTTGCAGCATTAGATTGCAGGAGCCTTCTTTGAACTTAAGTACAAATTATAATTTCCAAGGACATTGAAGCAGATGAATTCTTACTGTAAAATAAAATGAATGCTATGAGGATATGTTTTTATTAGTAGGCCTCTAACTTAGTCTGTTTCATGTTGCTATAAGAGTGCCTGCTGCAGATTGAGAAATTTAGAAACAATGAAATCTTATTTGGCTCATGGTTCCAGAGGCTGGGAAGTTTAAAGTGGTAGGGCTGTATCTAGTGAGGGCGTCTTGCTGTGTCATAAGATGGTGAAAGGCATCACATGACTGAGAGAGTACACCTTCAAGATAGCTGTGTGTTTTAATAACAGACTCACTCTGGAGATAGCTAACCCATTCCAGAGATGACACTAATGCACTCATGAGGGTAGAGTCTTCATGATTTAATCACTTCTTATCAGGCCTGACTTCCCAACACTGTTACACTGGGGATTAAGTTTCCAACACTTGAACTTTGGGAGACATTCAAATGATAGCAGCCCCTGTCATTAAGATTGATGTTTGAGAATATATTGTTGTATCTTGTGAGAAAAAGAAAGTTATTACTCATAGCTTACTAGATTTTAGCATGTTTGCATCATAACATGGAACATTTACTATTGCAGTTCCAGTGCCATTATTAGACTGCATTTTGGTATTGAATTACAAAAATCTTATGCTACTTACATTTAATGAAATTTTAATAAGGTTGTGTTTTGATGTTATTATTCAAATAATGTGTTCTGAATTGCTTTTCTGTGAATATATTTGCATTAAAAAGGAAATCAATTTGATTTAGTTCTTTGAACAGTTTACCCATGTTCTAGGTAGCTTTAAAAAGACAAAGAGAGAAATTCAGTTTCTTCTTTGCAAGTCAGTAAATAGAGAAGCACATTTACTAAGATCAGAAGAAGTAATAGCCGCAGTTGCTGAGGGTTCTAGTTAATGAAATGACTCATTTTGGCTATTAGAATTGCACAATTTAAAATATACACACCTACTACTCACATCACGGATTATAAGGGATGATACATCTGTTGTTTTCTTTTCTTTTTGGGTCCTAAGGTTATTATATTAAGAATTAAGAAATTTAGGAACGCCACATTATTACAATTCTTGAACATCGATGCCCTAAATTAAATGGTAATCTCTTGAGAGAGAGCATTTCTCTGCTTGTAACATTCCTCTTGGCCATTTCCGCTAAAATTGCGGTGTGGGTCCAAGGCAGCTTCGTGAACATTTTTTTTTAAAGATATACTCATTTAACCAAGTTCGTTATTAGCATGTGGCTCCTCCTGCTTTGTGTGAATGCGCTTCTCCTGGCTGTCTAGCTAATGAAGTTGAACGAGGAAAATGTAAATACGGAAATAGGGGGAAGAAGTCTTGCTTTTGAAGAAAGTATGCCTTATAGACCACAAAGGAAGAGAAAGTATTTCTAATGGTCAGGAAGGTGTGAATTTGAGCGAGGAAAGGTAGAAAAACTACGAGTCCTTTGGGTCTTTTATGTGCGCATTTGGTGTAGGAATAAATACTTTTGCTTTAACCTTCCAGTCTTGCCTTCCTCTTCACCTTAATTTTCTCCAACATTTACCCTTTGAGTTCACTCCATTTACAAACATACCCGATTTTAAAACTTAATACGGCCTATAAAACATACCTAAGCATGTTGAGGCCTACAAGTTAGTCGCACACTTGCTTGGGAGTTTGGGTTCTTGCTTTCCATTTATATGATTTCAAAAATAACAGCACACAATTATCACCGAAGTCGCAGCTCAGACCTAGGGGACTGCAGACGCCTCCGTTCTCCGCATGCGCAGTGGCCGCGCAGACACCCTCTAAACCCCGTTCTAGCCCACACACCGCGCCCCCTCCGTGACGCAACGCGCAGGCTCCGGGACGCAACGCGCGCCTTCTGGGGCCCCGCCCAGGGCCGCGCAGGCGCGCCTCGTTCAGACCCCACAATTCCTGCCGCTTCCGCCGGTTACGGCGAGCGTTCCTCCGCCCGCTGGAGTCTGCGCTGGCGTTCGGCCCCCGTTGCCTGGTGACATGTTGCAAAAGCCGAGGAGTCGGGGTCGCTTTAGTTCCCAAGCGGAGAAAGACAGGGATTCGGGCCGCGGCGGAGACAGCCGGGCCCACAGGGGCGGCGTCTCCGAGGAGACCCCGAGCACGTCCCGCGGCCTGGCCGGCTCTCAGGAGCCCCAAGGCACTTCCTCGCAGGGCGCACGCCGGTCCCAGGCCGCCCCCTCTGTGGGGCCTCGGACCCAGAAGCAATTGGAGCTGAAGGTGGCGGAGCTGGTGCAGTTCTTGCTGATTAAGGACCAGAAGAAGATTCCGATCAAGCGGACCGACATACTGAAGCATGTCGTCGGAGACTACAAGGACATCTTCCCGGACCTCCTCAAACTGGCTGCCGAGCGCCTCCAGTACGTCTTCGGGTACAAGCTAGTGGAACTTGAACCCAAGAGTAACACCTACATCCTGATCAACACCCTGGAACCCGTGGAGGAGGATGCCGAGGTGAGAGGCGATCAGGGCACTCCCACCACAGGCCTACTGATGATTGTTTTAGGGCTCATCTTTATGAAGGGCAACACCATCAAGGAGACCGAAGTCTGGGACTTTCTGCGTCGGTTGGGGGTGTACCCCACCAAAAAGCACTTAATCTTTGGGGATCCAAAGAAACTCATTACCGAGGACTTTGTGCGACAGCGTTACCTGGAGTACCGACGGATACCCCACACGGATCCCGTAGACTACGAATTCCAGTGGGGCCCGCGAACCAACCTGGAAACCAGCAAGATGAAAGTTCTTAAGTTTGTGGCCAAAGTTCATAATCAAGACCCCAAGGACTGGCCAGCGCAGTACTGTGAGGCCTTGGCAGATGAGGAGAATAGGGCCAGACCTGAGCCTAGTGGTCCAACCCCATCCTCGTGAAATCAGGGATGGATTCAGAGGGACTCCTGGGACAAAGATTTGTTTGACTCAAAGGCACAATGCTGAAAGAATAAGGGAAAGGGGTTTGGAAGGAGGATGTTTCTGCAACGCTTGAATGTATGTAGCTTTAGGATGTGTTGCAAAGATTTGTTCTTTTAGTGTTGGCATGGTTCCCAATTATTTAAAACAGGAGCCTTTTTGTTTGTTTTAATGTCATTTTTTTGGTGTGAAAAGTTTGCTAACTTTTTATAAAACTATTGAGAAATTCTATGGTTTGAAACATATTTAAGAAGAAAGAGCACAAATAAATTGATCAGATGCAAAAAAAAAAAAAAAGTATTACCTGCTCTCTGAACTGTCCTAGTTTGTAAGGAAAAATAAAAATCTTTATAAAATTAAAAACAAACATGTAATTGCCTTTATCCTTATTTTAACACAAGTGTTTTTATATATTTCCTACATATATAAGCATTATGTATGGTTCCATGCAATGTACATAAAGTATTTTCTGTGAATAGCAATTTTTATATTCTTATTACTCAGCTCTATTGCTGACTGCTTGATTTCATTGTTTTCTTTTTTGCTGCCATCATTATTTAAATAAATACTGTGTTTTTGAGCAGTTGACCATTATGCATTTTTAAAATCCCATGTCTTAAGGAAATTACATGACTCGTAACCAGCATCTTAAAAAGTTTTTGCTATATATTGTTGAGGTAAATAGTATTCTGTAGAAGTTGCTTCTTGTGTGTATGATGGATTGTGATGAAAAATAGTTTCTCACTGGGTCTCCTGAGAGTTCATAAAACAGTGGCATAGTGATTAGCTGTGCCCACTGTGGGAATCAGACTGCATGGGAACACCACTGTGAACTTAGGTAGGTTCTTTAGTTTCTATACAGAAGTTTCTTATAAAGTGGGCTTCTGATTTGTATGTTCTGTATGCCAGTGTGATTAAGTAAGGAAGTTTACATAAAGTTTCAGGCAAAGTTTCTAGTGTGAAGGATTATAGTTGTTACTCCTTAATTTTTTTTAAAAATTTGATTTTTATTCTCCTAGGTCTGGAGCTGTTTACAACTGGCTTAAAAGTTATAGTTGTGTTCTTCTACTCTGATTCCATTGAATGGGTTTATGGGAAAAAAAACCACCCTGATATATAGTGAATTCAGCCCATATAGAACAGTAGGAGCAAGAAAGTTAGACCTAAGATCTCTGCTGAACTTTGAGAGAGCATTGCAGTCATAGTACAATTAAGTGATGGATCTTGAGGTCATCTTACAAACTGAATAAGAATGATGGCTCCTGCTAACTTGTTAGCATGGTGATTCCGGGGTAAGATTTAAGCTCTTAATCTGTAAAATTGGAAAAATAATTATACTGTAGTTATTATCAGTTAAATGAGCCAAAAGAAGAGTTAATAGTCTCTCATTTCTCCATAACAGCTAGTGAAATGCTGTTTATATACAAGATTCGACACATTTAGTGAGTGAAGAAGTATAATTGTTCTGAGGAAAGTTTTTGCAGATTAACCATTAAATGCTTTCACTCAGGAAAACAAACAAAAATAGGTGAACTTCATCCTTGCTGACAAATGTCATCTACAAGAATCTATGGTGGATATGAGGTAGGTTTGGAGGAATATGAGAGATTACTGGGTTTTATTTTATTGTGTAGAAATGGGATTTGCATTTATTTCATTCATAGGCTTCATTTGGTTCCTGAAGTAATTTCTTCCTGGTCTGCATTTTATTTCAGTGTGTAAATGACCTCCTGCCTAATGTTCTTTTTACCTCACTAACTCTGACTTTTCTTGGTGTACTCTAATACTCAAGTTTTTGTGTGGTGAAAAATATCATTACCCAGCACCCACTAGCAGTTTTATGTGATGCAATGAATGCTGGGTAATGATTATATCAATGTCCTCATAGAGATGTTAACTGTTTTACCCTCAAAATGTTATTTTGTTTCAGATTACAAAATACAAACATTAGAGACAAGATCAGGCACTTAAATCTTTCCCTTCTCATACTTTCTGCAGGTAATGAGTGGATATCTTGCCATTGTGTGGTTTTATAATTTTACTATATATGTAAAAAAATAGTTTTGTGGGCTTTTACAGTTTATATAAGAAACATCATAACCTTTCATAACTTGCTGTTTCCACTCACCATTATTTTTTATCAGTTTGGCCATGTAGCTACATGTTAACTAATTCATTTTAGCTGTTCTTTCATGGGGGAAAATAATAGTTTAGCCTTTCCCTAATGATTAGACTGTTAAGATTCTTTCCTGTTTTTTGCTATTTGCAGACATTTATAGTGCTTCCTTAGGCCAGAAACAAGTAAAGCAATCAAGGTGATTGCCAAACAAATTGCACTCCCACCAGCATTTCATGTAGTTTTCTTTTCTTTTGTTGCCAATCACCACCATCCTGAAACCCTTGTAATACTTGGCCTGTTCAGCTGTTCTGGTGGGTATGTAATGATACTTGATTGTGGCATTGATTTTAATCTCTTGCTTAATTAATCACATGTGAGGCATCTTTAGTTCTCATTCCCTTTTGACCATCAGGTTTCATTGTCTTTTCAGTATATTTCTATTTTAAATGATTTATTAGAGTTCCTTAAATGTTCTGCATATTAATTCATGTACCCATCTGCCTTTTTCCTTTTTTTTCCTTTGTCATACAGATGATTTTACTTCAGTTGTCACAATCATCAGTGTTTCAAGAGCAGTATTTTTAATACAGTGCTTTGAAAAATTCTCCCTAATCATAAAGATTTTTAAAAATACCTTTCTAATTCTAATAATTATAAAGATACTTTGCAGTATTTTTTTCTAAGTGTGAAAAGTTTTGATTTTCACATTGTGTTTTTAATCTGCTCTTATGTGAGGTATAGATGTAATATTTTTCCTATATGGATAAACTAGCACCAAGTTTTCAGCATTTGTCCTTTCCATATTGACTTAACATCTCAGTTATATAGCAATGCTCCATATAAAAATAAATTTCTGGCCATGGCTGAATAAGTTTATTATCTTATTTATACCTTGTTATTATAATTCTATAGTATTTTTAATGTAGGGTTAATTTCTTTTTTAATTTTCATGCTGATTTTTAAAAAATGTTTTTATGTTGTCTGAAACCACTATACATTCTCAAAGTGGTGACAGCAGACCTCACATATATTACTGATTTCTTGTTTATGATTTTAAAAGGAATAATTTTTAAAGCTTTGCCAATGTGATACTTACTATTAGCTTTTTTTCTCTAATTACCTTTAATTGGGTTACTTAATTTCCCTCCTATTTCTAGCTTAGAGATATCTAGAAAAATTATGAATGACTTAAAACTTGTCTTATGCTCATTATTCAGCTGCTAATATGATTTTTTATTTATTCCAGTAGATTGTCTTCTAATTTCTAACCATTTTTACATTCCTGTCACAGATACTTATTGTTGACAATGAATTCTTTTACTTCTTTTTTTGCTAAAAATTTATAGTTTTTGTATCTTGACATAAAGGGGATTTGACTGAAACATTTCTATATTTTCAATATTGGGTTTTGAGTTTATGCAGTTATTTAAAAATAATCTCAAACCTAGAGAAAAGTTGCACACACAAATTTGAGTTCATTTAATTATGTTTCTTTAGCCTCCTGTCTTCAAACAGTTCCTTAGTCTTTGCTTGACCTCCATAATCTTGGCAATTGAAGAGTAAGGTCCTGTTTTGTTGTTTTGTCAAAATCCCTCAGCTGGAGTTTGTCTGCTGTGTCTTTATGATCAAATTTGAATTCTATATCTTGGCAGGAATATCACAGAAGCAATGTTGTGTTTCCTTTTCTATTGGAAGACACAAAATTTCAAGTTGCCCTTGTTATTTTGTAACTGATGACTTTGGCTAAGGGAATTTTTCAGCCATGCTTCTCCACTGTGAAATTTTAATTTTCCCTTTTATAATAAAAAAGTAATCTCCATTGAGATACTCTGAAATTCTGTAAATATTGTACTCTTAATCAAAATTTTAATTTGTTTACCTATTTTGTCTATATGGACCCATATGTTATAATCTTTGGTTATCAGCTTATAGGTAGAGATGTATAAATATACATACTCAAATTGTCCCTGATTTGGCTAGGAAGAACTCCTTAAACTGACTTTTGTGTCTCAAACATGCCCCTTTAGTCTCTGAACACTTTCTTATATTGTGGCACAAAAAAAACATGCAACCTTATATTAAACATTCCCTGCCCCAGATTGGGAGTTATCCATTCATTTCTCCTAGGAATTCTATTCCTTTTGATGGAGAATAGAATTTAGAAACAAGGTTCCTAGGTTTGTTGATATCTATTGGAAGTATTTTTTCCAGCCTTATAGCTGACAGAGCAAAAGGAGATCCTTCCATCTATCATCTGTGAAAACAGAAAACTGTGATGTTACATCCAACACTACTGTGTTCATTCTAGTTCTCCCCCTTTCCGTGTTTGTTGACGTCATCTCCAAAAGTAAGAAACTCAGTTCCTATTGTCTTTACCTTATTTACCTGTTTGATCAAATCCCTATAGATAACTAATCTGCTATCCTAGCTGTCACATCCTCCCACATATGGATGTCCTCTACATCCCACTGGAACTGTGAAGTTCCCCAGAACTGCCTGTCTGTGCAGAACCCTCCTTACAATACTAGGATTCCAGTAGGAGTCTGGGGCCCTTGGACTCCTCTGGGACATGCATTTTCTCCACTTTTAATGACTATTGCACTGAATTGTCAGTAAATAGAAACATTGTAGTATCATAAATGCACTGGGAAACTCCTTTAGCGGTATTGTGTGAGAAAGCTACCCATGAAAGGCTGTGATCCTGGTGGTGTTTTCATATATAGATATTTAAGTACTGGTTAGGTATCAATATCTTCAACTTTTCTCTTTCAATTAGTTTTGGTCACTTGTATTTTCTAGAAAGTATTTCCATCTATTTTCTGATTTATTAGCCTTAAGTATTTCTTAGTATTTTCCTTTGATGTAGAAATAACTCTATTGTATATTTACTTATAAAGATTCTCAGTATTTTTTTGCTTTTTCAGAATTATTTTTGCCTTTTTTTTAATAGAGTCACTCTTGTCACAAGTTTTATTTATTTTATGAGTAATCAAGAAAACTTGCTTGGTATTGATCTGTATTGTTTTCCTTTTTGATGTGTTTTATATTTTCTTTTTACTTTTTTTCTGCTTATCAGAAAGAAAACTGGTTCTTTTTCTTATTTCTTTAAGAGAGATTTAGTCCATTGATTTTCAGTTTCTAATTCATTTAAGTCAATGTATTTCCCTCTATTTGCAATTTTACTCATATTACACAAGTTCCAACATGGAATTTTGTTATTATATTCAATTCTAAATATTTTCTGTTACCTGATTTGATTTATTTTGATCCATAATTGGACAGGTGATTTACATTTTTCAACTATTTGAATATTGAAGAACTCTTTTTTGTTTTTGATATTTGAGTTTTTAAAATTGCTTTGAGTGAATAAAATGGTCCAAATAAAATCAATTTTCAAAAAGATTTGACATCTTTAATAGTCAATTTTTTATATGTTCTAAGTGTTCTTTTCAAAAGTGGATATGTATTTTCAGTGTTTCCATTTTATGCCAGTACCTAAATCTTGTAAATTGTGTGGTTTAAATATTAGGTATTCTTTACATTTTTCCTGCCCAATAAATCAATGTTTGAAAACTGGTAAAAATCTGTCATGATTTTATAAAATCTTATGTTAGTTTTTCCTTTATATATTTTAGGCTTTATATTTAGCAAAAACACCCCAAAAACCAGATCTAACATTGTCAGATGTTCCTGGAGACTTGCTTCTTTTAGACTCTATTTTTACCTAGTACTGTTTTTTGTCTTAAATTAGTATATCAACATATCTTCTCCAGCTTCCTTCCTTCCTTTTTAAAAGATGTATCCTAATATGTCTTTCCAGCTCGTTTAAATTTTTAATCAGTAATACATTAGATTTTAATCAGTGATATATTATTGCAAGAGGGAAAATATTTCTAGCATCAACTCAACTTTGATTAGTAGAGTTGATTGGCATTTTGAAGGAAGAATCAGCAAGTAGGGAAGAGGGTGAGCAGGTGAAGGTGGACTGCACAGTAGTCAAGAAGTGAAGAATTAGGAAAAGCAGGGGCCTGGTGCACGTGAAACCCATGAGGGGTTGTTAACTGGTGCTTATGGAAGTTAGGTTGCTGCCTCCTAGAGAGGCTGGAAGACGGTGAATCTTCGGGTGTTGACTGGAACAAATTAAAGTCTTTGGCAGTCTTGAGTTTTCTCAGGATAGAACTTTAAGGGAGACTGGTGCCATCTTAGGGATGTGACCTTAATACTGTAGAAACATTTTTTATAGTCAACTGATTTTTTTAAAAAATAATTTTAGTTACATAGGACACCAGGGTCCACCCTGACATAATCACAAAAACAGAGAACACAATCCACTCCGATTCTAAGAATGATAAACTTCACATTGTGTACATTTTATCTCAGCTTTTAAAATTATAAAAATGGTAATTGTATGTATGTTTACCACAATTTTTAAAACTAAGTAAATATGAAAAAACATCCTATCGTCTCTTACCCCTTGGACTTCTTAGCAGTGTCTACTGTTCTCAGTGTAGGTTTGTTGTCTAGTGTTTTCAGCAAAATTTTTCTTTTTGCAGTGCTGGAGGTTGAACCCAGGTATTTGTGCATGCCAGGCAAGTGATCTGCCACTGAGCTGCATCCCTAGCAGCTCTTTTTGAGCTCCTTTCTGAAATTGAACAGGATGGTTTATTTACACATCATTATAATTACGTTGCAATGCTCTTGTAACTTAAAAATTAATTTTAACACTTTCTGTAATTTTCCCACAGTTATTAAAACCATCTCTGAAATAATTACTAATATCATGAAATTGAAATATTTCCTAAATGAACAAAGCACATTGTTTATTTTTCTGTCCTTTATGTACCTTTTTAGGTAAAATAAATTTTGTTAAATTTGGGGGAGATGTACTTATGAGAGAGAATGGTAATACTAATCTCATCCTATATTTAATACAGCTAAAACATTCCTTTTAGCCATTAACAGATAAATTAAGACCTTACTGTTTTCACACATTGCTAATGGAATGAAAAATGGTACCACTCCTGTGATGGGGAATTTGGTAGCATCTATCAAGACATGCATTTATTTTTCTGTCTAGCAAATCTGTTTCTAAGAATATGTCCTAAATCCAGCCTGGCAAATAAATAATAGTATGTATGAACAAGGCTATTTATTGCAAAATTCTATACATTGCAAATAGAAAAAGACTTAAGAGCCCAAATGTCTATCATTAAGGACCTCATTATATTAGACAGTGATAAAAAAGAAGGGACATCTCTCTATACTCCTTTGGAAGTATCTATAGTAATGATATATGCAAAATTGGTGGAAAAAATGTGTGTACTAGGCCATTTTTTGCTTCAATGAAAAACTGGGGATTGAACCTCAGGGACACTCAACCATTGAGCCACATCCCCAGCCCTATTTTGTATTTTATTTAGAGATAGGATCTCACTGAGTTGCTTAGCGCCTCACAGTTGCTGAGGCTGGCTTTGAACTCTTGATCCTCCTGCTTCAGCTTTCTGAACCACTGGGATTACAGGTGTGTGCCACCATGCCTGGCAGCACTGTTATTTTGAAGCTGTTGTTAGGTATTATGGAATTAAATGCAATACATAAATATGTTGAGAACAAAGCTTTTTGGCTTGGTTGAAAGGCATAAAATTGATGTAGTTAAAAACCCTGTAGGTTGGAATTTGAGTCAGAAACATCAGTATGAACTCATGTCTGATAACCGAAAAGACTGAAAACAATGACTGTGCCATTCAAATAGCACAAAAATCGTCATGATCTAAATGCCATTGTCATTGAAAGGATTCTTCACTTACTATAGAAATGGCTGATTGCATATGTAAGCAAGGAAATATGTAAGATGATCCTGGAGCCTCAAAGAGCCTGGAAGAAAGAAAGCTACCCTTATACTGGACTTGTGTTGAAAGGACCCATGTATCAACTTGAATGAACTCTCTGGCTCTTGATGCCGGTGATTGAAACAGTGCATTTCCATCTGTGGTTTATAATGACCAGAGATACAGATACCGAGCAAAACAATTTCTCATTAGTTAGCTTTGGACGATGATCGAAGCCAACTATTTTTTTTAAACATTTTTCCTTTTATTTATACAGCAAAATGTATCCATTTGGGGCAAACTTTCTTTTTTTTTAATTTTGGTTCATTGTACACAAATGGAGTACAACTATCGTTTTTCTGGTTGTACACAAAATAGAATCATACAAACATATGTTAAGTTTATATTTAATTCCTTATTTGACGAGGAAACCAATAAGACATTATAAGCCATTCAAATGAGAATTCAAAGCCAGGTGCAGTAGCACATGCCTGTAATCCCTGCAATTTGGGAGGTTGAAACTGGAGGATTGTAAGTTTGTGGCCACACTGGGCAGTTTGGTGAGACCCTGTCTCAAAATAAAAAAAAATCAAAATGGGTGGGGATGTATCTTAGGGGTAGAGTACCTCTGGATTCAGTTCTCAGTACTGAAAAAAAACAACAACAAAGAATTCAAACACTGTGTATATATAGGCAATCAAATGCAGAAATGTATAAATAAATTGGTCAATATCTATAGGGTGATAATCAGTTATGTTCCACCAGACATAATTATTTATTCATATTGTCAAAAATAGTTTGCACACCTACAAGTTTTCTACAACTTGCAGAATTTAAAAGTAGCATACAGAAAATAAGAGGCAAAAATATTTCAGAAGTATACACTAGATAGGATAGTTTTTTGTTTTTGTTGCCCATTTCAAAGTCTTTAACAAGTTTTTCTGACAGTTTCCTTCCTCTTAATCATATTATTCTTAAAAATTATTCTTGATCACAAAAAAGGTATTTTATTAGATATGGACTAATTATGTGCCTAAGTGAAACCAGAGTGTTAACCATATAGAACACCTAGAGTTTAGTCTGTAATTTGAGCATCATATCAACTAATTATTTCAAAATTTGGCAAATGAACCAAAAACTATATCTCCCGCTTCTCCTGTATGAACTCTGTACCTTAAGACAACAAAACTATTGATGAAGTAGTCTCTTGTCTATAAATGTATTCCCAGTAAGAAACAGAAAATGACAGTTAGACTAGCATTATTTTGGAAACCTTAACAAACCAATTTAAACATCTAATCTGTCTTCAGAAATGACTATTGGAGCATTTGCCTAGCATGCCCCAAAACCCTGGGTTTGATCCCTAGGAACCCCCTGCCGAAAAAGCTGCTAACATCACACAAAGACAATATCTGCCTTCTATTAGAATGAATCTGGTTAAACCTCTGGATTTAACTACCAAACCACCAAATTACAAGAAACACAGATGCTACCGAAACAGGAAGTGATAGAAGGCTACAATCGGAAAGTTTATGCTGCAGAAAATTCTACAGGACTAGTGGCCTAGTTTTTTTGATAACTTTCAAGGAAACAAAAACAATAAAGGGGAAAATTCAAAGATTAAAAGCTTTCTTGGTTTAAAATCAACATACAACAGTGACACAGCCACATCAATGTCTATAGCAACTCAACTCACAATAGCTAAACTATGAAAAGAACCTAGGTGTCCTTCAACAAATGAATGGATATAGAAAATGTGGTATATATATTCCATCATATATTTATCTCATATATTCCATCATATATATATGCATATATATATATTCCAACATATACATATATTTGATGGAATATTATTCACCTTTAAAGATAAGTGAAATTATGGCATTTGCTGGTAAATGGATGGAGTTGGAGAATATCATGCTAAGTAAAATAAGCCAAAGGCTGAGTGTTTTCTCTGATATGTGGATGCTAATTCACAATAACCGGTGTGTGGGGGCTGCTATGGAAGAATAGAGTTACTTTAGCTAGAGGGGAGTGAAGGGAGAAGAAAGACTATGGGGGAAGGAATGATAGTAGAGTGAAACAGACATCATTACTTATATGACTGCTTGACCAATGTGATCCTACAATATGTACAATCAGAAAAATAAGAAATTATACTCCACTTATGTATGATTTATCAAAATGCATAAATGCATTCTGTCATGTATAACTAATTTGAAAAATAAAATATTTTAAAAAGCTGTCTAAGATTCATAACAAATCATTGTACTCTATGGAAGTACACTATATCCTATATAAACTGATTTAAAATGAAAAATATGGGAACTACTGGGGAAATGCAAACTCTTTTGAGTATTTGATATTAATGAGTAAGTATTATGGACATTATAATAGTATTTTGGTTATATTTTCAAAAAGTATCTTATTAATTTAGAAGCATACATTGCCATTTATAAGGATGAAATTATATTTGCTGCAAAATATTCTGGAGGGGAGGGAAAAAGAAACATAACTGGCCGCGAGTGATGAATTTTTGAAGCTGGATGATGAGTTCCTAGAGCTTCATTATTCTGTTTTCTGGTTTTGTACATGTATGAAATTTTCCATAATAAAATGAAAAAAACTTATAGTTCTTCTAATAAATATACTTTTTCATGTGATTTTTCTTCAATAATTTATGATTTGTTACTATTGAGACTATAGATTGCAAAGAATTTTCAAGTCTAGCTTCTGAAATATTTTAGCATAATAGGTTTCAAATAAAAATGATGGCAGCTTGCTTTGGCTTTTCACAGATTTTACGTTTTCTGTTCAAGATAATGTGAATTTGAAATGTTGAGAAATAACAATTCTTTCCTTTAAAACACATAGTGTTACTCACATAATTATGTGATCAACCAAAAGCCTTCTTAATACCAAATCATTTTTCCTCTGAGTCTCTCCAAGTGAATAATCAATTTTTTGTTTGGTTTATTTCCAGATAACCTTTTTCATGCTGCTTTCTGCGGTGTGTGTAATGTTGAATTTGGCTGGTTCAATCCTTTCCTGTCAGAATGCTCAGCTAGTCAACTCCCTGGAAGGCTGCCAGTTGGTGAGTAATGAATGGAAACCTTTTCATAGGGGTCATAGCCTTCGATTTTTGATTTTGCATGAGAGCTATTTAAAAAATAATTTTCTTGTAATTTTGGGTTCTCATAAACTTTCAGTTCATTCATCAGTTTTCTATTTGTTTAAGGAATTTCAGTGAAGTTGATTCATTTCTATAAATTCCTCCAATTAAAACTTGTTCTACTTATAAATCAATTACTAATTGTTTTATTTTATTTTAATTTTAATTTTTTTGCAGTACTGGGGCTTCAACCCAGGCCTCACATATGCCAAGCAAGTACTGTACCATTGAACTACACCCCCAGCCCTTAGAGTATATTTTTAAGGACCTCAGTGTAGTACTATTTTACAATAAATGTCTCTAGTGACTAATGTATGTTAACATTGGTTGCATTAATTCTTATTTGCGTTGAATTTTTAAAAATAATTCTTGCAAGTAAATTTTAAGTGCTTGACAATGAGTGCATCAAAACAACATAGATCTCATTTTTTCAATTAAAAAGAGAATTTTCATTAAATCTAGAAAATTGTAGACAGTGTGTTATGTGCATTATGGAGGATCAACTGTTTGTTGGATAAAACTAGCCCTGTAAGTTTGAAGCACAGTTAGCACATTTGCCCTGGTTTGGTCCCCAGTACCCCCAAAACAAAATAAAACAAAACTACAATAACTTGGCTTATGATACTGCAATGTATTCATTTGGCTGGGACAGCAATTGAAGTGTGTATGGTGTGCTCAGGTATGGATCTTCTTGTACTCCTGGTGGGACTGGGTTCCTGGGTGTAGAAGCATTGGCAATTGTTCTTTATCTCGGAGACAACACCAGGCTCCCTTTCAGAGCCGTGTTGGTCTACAGCTGCACATGTACTTGCTCTGCCTATAGGCTGTAGTTCTGAGAAGTGCACCGTAAATTGACAGAAGTTTTTCTGCAGCAAGGCCATGCCTCCTTTTCCATTCTCAATGCTGAAGCACTTACTGAGTTACAAAAAGTAATTGTTGGACTTCATCATGTTATCTTCTAGGCCATGATGTGTACACCTGTGCGCTCTTCCAGGATCTTTTGGTTAAATGGTACTTGGAATCCTAAGTATTTATCTTCCTTAGAGCTTGATGGTGGGTGTCTCTCTGCCCTGGCTCAAACAGGCCAGTAATCTGAGAACTTCAGGCCAGTATTTTCACTTCCTTAGGGGCAATGCAGGCAGTAGAAGGAGTTCTGGATTTGGAGTTAACAATCCAGGATGGAAGCCATGGCTTCATGACCTACTATTATATAACTTCACATAAGCAGCTTTCTCTCTCAGCTTTCTTTTCTTGTCCTGTTACACGTTTACCTGCCTGAGTTCTTTATAGGCTATTAAATTTGATAAAACCTACAAAACATGATACATTAAAAGTATGCTTTTTCCTGTTAAAAAATTACATGAAATTAAATTAAATTGCATTGATTCTTTCATCCAATTTACTATGCCCTTACAGTCTTTTCTGTGCATAATGTGTAAATGTGTCCAAAAGTATGTATGTGTGTATGTATATGTAGTAAATATATATTTGACATACTTGAATGTGCTATTTTTTCTTGCCGCTTTTTGATTTTTGAAATTGATAATAAAAACTTGTTCTATGTTTTTAAATGTTTTCTAAAACTTCATTTGTAGTGGCTGCTCTGTATGTATGAATATAACATTACTTATTTAAAATATCTGCTCTTTTTCAATCATCTTCATATAAATTCTCTTTATGACTCCTAAAAGTACATCTGCCTGATCACAGCAAACCCAGATCTTTAGTGCATTTGTTGCATACTGACACACTGTCTTTTAGGAAAGCTTATCAGTTTATACTCCCAGTGTATGAGAATGCTCTTCTCCCTACACCCTTGGCAGCACTGAACATTGTCACTCATTTTAATCCATGTCAATTTGAAAGGTGTAAGATGATATCATTATTTTAATTTAGATTTATTTTAATATTATTAAGATTGAGCTTTTTATTCATTTATTATTACATATACATAAGTTTAGGGATGTTTATATGCATTTATGTAATATATATACATATCTATATATATTTGTGAACTATTTATATTTCATCTTCTTCTATGACTTGCCTGTATGTGGTCCTTATCCAGTTTTTAGCTTAAATATTTATCTTATTTATTTGTAAGAGTACTTTATCAAAGTTTTTAATCCCTTGGCTAATATTGGACAATAAATGTCCTAGATTGATGTTTGTATTTTAATTTTATTTCTTGACACAAAGAAATTTTTAATTTTACATTCAAACTTAGCAATGTTCCCCTTTGTGCTTTTACCTTGAAGTCAGGCTGAAGAAGACCTTTTCCTTCCCAATATCATGTTACCCTAGTCATCACTGGTTACTGTGTACTCTTATCACTGCTTATGGTATACTCTTATTTTTTATAGTAACTCTTCAGTATTCAGGAATATATCTGACAAATTTAACTTTTTTATCTTCACATGGTTAGGTAGTTTTCCTAAAATCATTTTTTGAGTGACCTAGTACATCCTTTGTGATATGAAATGCCACCTGAATCATGAAGGGTCCTATGCACCAAGCAACAATAACAGAACCAAAGTTCCTTTATAGGAGATGGTGGGGCCCATGAAATAACTGAGGTGTCTAGAGATTTATCTTAGAAACTGGTTAGTGCTAAGGAAGCTTTTGTTCATTCAGGGTTCTGACTCAGAGAGGGGGCTGCAGCAGGAACCCTGAAACCCACCAGGGTACAGCTCTGCAGAATAGACCAATTCCAATTATTCTTAACCTCTTCGTCCATTTGCTCTGGAGTCAGAGACCAGGGAGGATGCATTTGATGAGGTAGCAATCTTTTTTAATAACTGGTAGGGCCCACCATGCTTCCCCCACTATCCCAGATTTTAATCTACTTCCTAAAAATTTGTTTAGACATCAAAGTGAGCTTAGATTTTTTTCTTTAATAAAGACTCAGAAGGAGTGAATTTGAGATTTGAGTTGAAATCATATTATATTTATGCCTAACTTTGAAGGAAAATGAACATCTAAACAATATCATGTTTTCCCATATAAGAGCATAGCATATGCTTTGGTTTATCTAATTTTTTTAACTTCTTCACTCCAGTTTTTGTTTTTTGTTTTTTGTTTTTTTTTTGTAATATGTACTACATTTCCACATGGGTGTATAGTATTTGTATATTTTACCTTCTGTGTAATTTAAAATTAGCTAGTTTTCTCTGCATCAAAAGCAAATACAGGAAAAGTAAAATACTTTTTTAGAACAGTGCCCAGGATTGAATCCAGGGCCTTAATGCATGCTCTACACTGAGCTACTTTCCCAGCCCTAATTTTTATTATTTTTTTAAATTTTGAGACAGGGTCTCACCAAATTGTCCAGCTGACCTTGAACTTGTAATCCTTCTCTTTCAGTCTCCTGAACATCTGAGATTACAGGTGTGCATCATAGCACCTGACGGAAGTAAATCTTTTAGACATCTAGGACCTCTCTCTTCCAGAAGTAGACACTGCTAACTATTTTTAAAAAACTTTCCAATCATTGCCTATGCATATTTTTGTGTATGTATCATTTTACACACAAGGGGTGGGTCCATTCTGACAATCATTAGTCATGTTGCTTTTGTCAGTCAACCATGTAGCTTGGTGACATTTGCATATCAACTCTTGAAGATCTTCTTGGCTGTTAGAGAGCAGCAGAGAATTCCACTGGATGAATGCGTGATAATTTAGTTAATCACTCCTTAATGATGGGTAGGTTGGAGATATTTCTAGTCTTTTGCTGAAATGGACATGACTGAGAATATTACCCTTTGCATACATTCATTACTCAACCAATATGGAGTGGCACAGGCACTGCTGGGGAGCTAATGGGGAGTAATGAATGGCCCAGGTGCTGAGCATGTACTACTGAAGAAGACAGGAATGTGCAAACCAATTAAGAGAAGAAATTAGGAAGAGCGTCCTTGTAGTCAATGCATGAGCATCCACTTTAAATTTCTAAGGTTATTCCTAAATTGCCCTCCCCAAATGAGGCACCATCTTACACCTTTGCCAACAAAATGGAGCTGTGACTGATTACTCAGACCCATGCAAACTTTGGTATTATAAGAATTTTTTTGTCTTTGCCAATCTGACAAAAATTTAAGATTTTATTATATAATTTTCATTTCTTTAATGAAAAGTGAAGTTGGTCATTTTTATGTTACTTATATTTCATTACCCTGTTAATTGCCAGTGTGTGTATGTTTTCTGTTTTTCTTTTGGATTGATTTTTATAATTGATACATAAATGCACTTCCTATATTAAGAAAACTGGTCATTGCTTTATGTGTTGCAGATACATATTTTTCCACAGTTCTTTATTAGCATTTTGAGTTTTTTAATGGTTTTCTTTCTGTGAGGAAGTTTTTTATTCATTCCTAACATTTTGCACTTATGGTTTCTAGGTTATGTGGTTTTCCTAGAAAAGCCTTTCCCATTCTAAGCCTTTCCCATTATAATTTTCTCACTTTCTCCCCAGTATTTTAGGGTTGTGTTTCTTAAAAAACTTACAAATTTCATGGATCTGGGATTTATGTTGTTATAAATATCAGTACACGTTTCTATTGTTAAAAATATACAGGTAGACCTACATTTTTAAGTTTAGTACTATTTGAAATATTTTGTTGCTCTGGTGGGAACATTTTTTAAATTAGTATTTTATGTTGTAGGAGGATACTAGTGGTATATGAGACTATTTTTTTTATTACTTCCATATCATGGTACTTGGAGTTGAATGTGCAATTGAACCTTTGATCCCATAATTTGTCATAATAAATAATTAAAATATTATTTCCCGCCTTCCGGGGTCTGTATATCTTGTTTTGTTCTGTCTAGTGCCATTGACTAAATCTGTTAAAATAACATTAGATATTGGCACTTCATTATTCACTTTTTTTCCTGAGGTTCATGGGAACCTCTTAATGACCCCCTGCCAAGCATGATTTCTGTTAGTCTATCTAATCATGAGCTACATAGGACAGAGGACAGGAGACAGCAGGGGCAGCATCTCCACATCACTTGGAGCCCAGTGGCTGCATCTGCCCTGTTCCCACAGGGAGTGTTCACTGCTCTCACAGACAAGTCGCCCAGAAACCACAGCCTGTTTCCCACAGCTGTTTTCATGAAGCTTATTATCACAGAGGCCCAGGGTCTGTGTGGCAATGCACAGCCACAGTTCAGGTGCCCTCTGCACAATAAGCAAGGTGGACTGGGCGTTCCCTGGAGACCTCAGCTCTAGTGTCCAAGAAAAGGAGCAGTGATATGAGAAGACAGGACTTTCAGGTCACTTTTCCAGGGAAATATGCACAACCCAGGCCTGATGTTATCCTTTACTTTTTTTGAGGATTCATATGGGAAAAAGATTGACTGGTAATGGTATTTTGTTTTACCTTTCTTTTATTCCTGACTTTCTTAAGCTTGCTCTTGGTTTAATAAAAAGTATGCTGTCAGCTTCCGAGAGATGCCCTTTTTAATAGAAGGCATTTCCTTTCACCTGGCTTTCTAGAAGATTTTATTTTTTAATCAAGATGCCTGTAAATTTTATCCTCTTTCCAACATCTGTGAAATGATCATATGACTTTCCTCATTTGATTTATTAATGCAGTGATTTACATTAATAGATTTCCTAACACTGCATCACCTTTGTACTACAGAAATAGGCCCTTTTTGGTCCTGGTGCTTTTAAGGTACACATATTTATGCTGCATTCATTTTGCTAATATTTTATTTAAGAGTTTTGCCTCCAAATTCATAAGTGAGATTGACCTACAGTTTGCCTTTAGGCACTATCCTTGTCTAGTTTTCAAATCTGAATTATGCTTAGTTTTCAGAATTCCTATGCTCTGACACAATTTAAATAACCTAGAAATTATCCAGGGTTTTTTTTTTTATTTGGGAAAGTTGATTTGGCTGCTTCTAACATTTTTTTAATGATCATTATATTATCTGAAGTTTTTTATGTTCTAAAGTAATTTTTGCTAATAGGTGCATTTCAAACACTATTTCATCTAGGTTTTGTTAATTTTTTTCATAATGCTATAAAAAGGTTATAAAACATAAAGTCCTTTTATAATATTAAAACAAACCCTTTAGCAAATCTTTAGAGATAGAAAGTAGACTATTGATTGCCTAGAGCTTGGGAAAAAATGGGGAATTTGGAGGAAGGGTACAGGGTTTCTTCAATGGGTAATGAAGATGTCCTAACATTGATTGTGGTTGTATGAATGAGTACACTGAAAAACTGTGAACTATACTCTTTAAATCAGTGAATTGTACCTCAATAAAGCTATTATAATTTTTTAAACTTTTTCCTTAAATAATTATTTTTACATTAAAATTTTGTTTTTTCTTCATTGAGCTTAGTGTCTTTTCCTTAAGTTGTTTTTCCCCCAAGAAACAACCATTAGTTTTATTGAACAAGGTTTCATTGATTATGATTTTACCTTATTAATCCTTTCTATTTTATAAGGCATGCTTTTTTCATTTTTTACCTTTCTCATTTGAGTGACAGTAGCAATATTGTTTTTTATAGCTTGTAAATTTAACTTTTGTACTTTTCTCCTTATCCTAAGCATTGCTTAAAATAATGTTCTCAGCTTTTTAGATGGCTAGACATTTTGTTCCTTTGCTCTTCTTTTACTGTTAATTTCTGAGTTCGTCTCATGAGAATATGTGGCCTCTAATTTCTACTTTTTATAAAATTTTCTGTACCTTGTACATAAATAGTATTTGGGTGTGCTTTGCAGGCTTCTGTATAGAATGGAAACAAAATATATATTCTCCATTTGTTGGGTTCAGAATTCATTCACATAGTTGTGTGTCTGTCCGTGGAGAGAACTTAAGTGAGTTCAGTCAGGGGCTTCTCATTGATCTGGCCCCTCCTGCATCACCAGCCAAGCTAGGGTACTTAGGTTGCTCCCAAGTGCTGCCCCAGAGATGCTCTTCCTCCTGCCAGGTCCACAGTAGGTTCCTCAAATCCTCCAGATTCTAGATTTGGTGCTTTATCCATGACAGGACCTTCCCTCATCACTCATTCTTGAGAAGCTCCCCACCTGTGCCGTTTTCTCAATTTTCCACTTCATTTCTTCCATGTCATAGCCTTTCCCATGACTCCCTGTCTGCCAGAGCTGCACAGGAAGAAGGCCACAGCTGTGTGGTGACTTGTCATGTATCCAGGCCTGGGACCAGTGCTGGCAGGGAGTGCATCCCAACTGTTCCTCATAACCCCCTTAGGAAGTTAAAAAATCATTTTGGGATTTTAAATAAACATGCTGTTTTAGTTAAATTAATTATATGAAAATGCATTGACTTTTTTCAAATACCTTTAAAATGCTTCATTGTGTTCTGTTTAATTTGGGGCTTTGTGTACATCAAAATATGACAGCATCAAATTTGTTTAAATAAATCCTTATTTTTAATGACCTAATTCTTTCAATTCATTCTGCAGAAGTTTTAGATTTACTGTTGTACTTTTTTTACTGCCTTTAAATGAGAGTATAACAGAATGCTTTTCAAATGTAATTTGACATAATGTAGAGCATTATATATGTTGGTAAGTTTTCTGTCTTGAATGAAATTGAACTTGTTTCTCTTTCTTTTTAAAATATGAAATAAAATATAAATTGATTCTTTTAAGAAAACATGCAAGTAACATGTAAGTTCAAAAAGAACCGGAAGCCTCTGTCTATACCTCCCACTCTCTGTCACATGGGCAATTGCTTCATGACGTATGAAGATCTTTTTGTAGCATATGTATTTATGTACCTGTACGTATACATACCAAAGCATATCACATTATTTTTAAACACGTAAGTTTATACCATATACTTTTGTATGTGACATTTTTCTTTCTCAGTGGGCTGTTTTAGATATACCATGTTAAGTGTAAGTAGGGTATCTCTTGTTCTTTAAAATATAGCAGGGTATTCTTACCATAGTGCACTATATTTACCTGTGCTAAGTGTTAGGACATTTCCATTGAGTTTCTATCACAAACCTGGGCTCAGTGAACACACATTCTTGTCATTATTTCTGATAAATTTGAATTTATAGTCAGGCAATAATTGTTTTTAAATAATGAAAACAAAACTTCCATCACTGTAGTACAGACTGAACTGAAATATTTTTCCTACTTGGTATTGTCACCATAATTAGAAATCTAGGTGAAAATTTTCCAAAAGGCATATATTTGGCTCATTTTATTATATGTTCAGACATAGGCTTTTGAATATTTTTATACAAAAAGAAAACTTGCATGGTGATGATGATGGCGATGGTTGCTCACTATATTGAGCACCTGCTGTGTACAGGGCTGCTTTTAGCAGCTTACATAAGTTCATTTATTTACTCCTGGCACATCTGAATAGGAAACAGTTAACTATTTTATCCTCATTTTATAGATAGGGAAACTGAGACCTTTGATGTTAAGTAATTGTTCCAAAGTCATGCAGTTAGCAGATGCTGGCATAATCCACTCTTAACCACTAGCAAGTCATTGCACTTCTGTTTTATAGAGCATTTGAACTTTAGAATTATGGTAACAATTAAAAGAGGGGAGAGTGCTGGGGATATAGCTCAGTTGGTAGAGTGCCTGCCTCATAAGCACAAAGCCCTGGTTCAATCCCCAGCACTGCAAAAAAAAAAAAAAAAAAAAAAAAGGAGGAGAGAATGTGAGTCACTGGACCATGGAAGTAAAGAATATTTCTTGTTAATTTTTGGTCAAAATAAATATTTGGATACATGGGAGAAACTATATAGAAAAGAGTTGTAAGGAACCTCAGCCAAAACTTCAGTGTTGCAGCTTGCAGATTTGTAAGGAACATAGGCATTTCCTTTCCAGCCTCATCAAGCATGCAAGTGGGGAAAGGACTTTTCCCTATGAACAAATAATAATGAGTTATGTTGTGTTTACCTATTGCTACACCAGTGTTTTTCTGACCCTGTCTTCTTTTTAATCAGATTCATCACACTGCAAGGACAGTGTGGTCTCTCCTTGTTAGCAGTAAAGCCTGGGTGCCCTGATCTGCCAATGCCTATGATCTGCACACTAATTGGATGTCTCTAGTCCTGTGTAGGCTTTCTGGTATGTACCTGTATCTCCCAGAGCAAAAGAGGGGTGGTCCAGGGAGATATGACACGTGAGCAGACTTTGGAAGAAAAACAGCTTGCTGCCTTCTTTCTGTCTGTATTTCTGATCCATGAATTTGATCTCAGCTGCTCCCTGGTATGTGCCTCCCATGTGCAATGCATAATTTCTGCTAGGTGAAGTTCGAAATTCAGCCCCCTTCCTAAAAAAGTAATTAACAAAGGACTTTTCGTACAACCCCCAAGGAACCAGAGATAAAAGACAATCAAGTGTCTGGTGGCAAAGAAAGAAGTCAGAAAGTGCTTTGTTATTATAATTTCCACCTTAACCTTATTTCCAGGTTCACCCAAGATATGCAATTGGTTATGTTTTTGTGGGGAGACTGTTTTCTCCCTTGTTGTGGTATGAAATCTCTGGAAGCAGGAGTGTGCTAGAGTAGATTTATATTGGTTTGGAAGAGTGGCTCATTAAATGATCAAGTTTTGAAAAAAGAACTTTATTGAGATGTCACAAGTCACACAACTTGCCCATTTAATTCAGTATTTCTAGGATATTCACAGATGGTTGCAAACATCATCATAGTCAATTTCACCCTTTAAAGAAACCCTGTACCCCTTAACTATCACTCTCCTTCCCTCTTCGCAGTCCTAGGCAACAACTAATATGCTCTCTGTGTCTATAAATTTCCCTATTCTCAACATTCAGTGAATGGAGTCATATCATATGTGGTCTTTTATGACTGGCTTCTTTGTCTTAATGTTTTCAAGGTTCATGCACACTGTAGCATGTATCAGCACATTTTCATTTTTTTTTATGTCTGGATAATATTCCGTGGTATGGATAATACCCCATTTTGCTTATTCATTCATCCATTGATGGACATTAGGGTTGTTTCCACCTTTCAGCTATTATGAATACTGATGCTTTGATTTATGTGCTAGTTTTTGTATGGGCATGTGTTTTCATTTCTCTTTGGTACATTCCAAGAATTGATAAGTCACATGGTAACTCTACTTTAATTATCTGAGGAGCTGCCAGACTCTCTTCTTAAATGGCTGCATGATTTCAAATTTCCACCAGCAATGCACAAGGTTTCCGATTCCACATTTTCACCAACACTTATTGTTACTTTCAGTTTTGATCCTAGCCATGTTATTGAGGGTAAAGTGGGTTCTTGTGGTTTTTATGGGAATTCCCCTGATAACTAATGATCCCCAGCCTCTTTTCATGTCATATTTGTATACCTTCCTGGGAGGGATGTCTGTTAGGGCCTTTGTCTATTTTAAAATTGGGTTGACTTTTCATTATTGAGTTTTAAGAGTTCCTTCTATGTGCTTGAAACAAGCTCTTTATCAGATACATGATTTACAAATATTTTACTGTTCTGTAGGTTGTTTTTTCATTTTCTTGATGATCTTCTTTGAAACCAAAATATTCTAATTTTGATGAATTTCAATTCACATGTTTTTGTGCCTTCTGTTTTTAGTGTCACATCTAAATTGATAAATTTGATAATTTGATAAATTCAGTTTCATGAAGATTTACCTCTGTGTTTACTTCTAAGAATCTTTTAGCACTTACATTTAGGTCTTTGATCCATTTTGAGTAAAAATTTGCATGTGCTGTGTGGTAAAGGTCTAGCTTCATTCTGTTGCATATGTCTCTCCAATTTCTTTTCTTTTCTTTTTTTTTTTTAAAGCATATTAAGCAGGCTTTATTTAAAAGTAGTAATACAAACTTCTCCTGAGGTGGAGAAGGAGGGCCATGGCTGATGTTCTAGAATCCCCAAGAAGTGAGCGCACCCTCCATCTTTTATAGGTTAGGGTCTTCTTTTTTTCTGCCCCTTCCTCTGACCCTCATCTCTCCTTCCTGCCCATATGGCGGGTGGTGACACAGCAAAAAGGTGGGGTGCAAATGGCAGGGGAGAAGGGCCACATGGAGATTCAGGTGGGGGCCCAGGAGGCATGAATTAGCAACTCCCTGCCTACAACTTTTGGGGAGGGACAGTTAAGCAGGTAACCTTAGTGATCAAATCTCCAAATTCTTTCCCACCATTTTTTGAAGATACTGTTCTTTTTTCTTTGAATGGTCCTGTCACTCTTGTTGAAAATCAGTTTACCATAGATACTTGAGTTTAGTTCCAGACTAAATTCTACTCCATTGTTCTGTAGGTCTCTCCTTGTGTCCAGGAATCCTGATTCCTGTTGCTCTGTAGGAAATTTGGAAATCAGAAAGTATTAGTTCTCCTATTTCATTTTTTTCAAGATGATTTTTTAATTAATTAATTAATTAATTTATTTATTTATTTATTTTTGCTACTGTGTATTGAACCCAAGGATGCTTAACCATTGATCCACATCCTCAGTCCTTTTTATATTTTATTCTGAGACAGGTTCTAACTAAGTTTCTTAGGGCCTTGTTAAGTTGCTGAGCCTGACTTTGAACTTGCACTCCTCCTGCCTCAGTCTCCTGAGCCTCTGGAATTATAGGCATGCACCCCTGCACCCAGCTCAAGATCATTTTGACTACATACAATTTCTTTTGAATTTTAGCATCAGCTTATCAAATTTTGCATTTCTATCATGGATAATGTTGAATACCTTTTCATGTGCCACATTGCCATCTATATGTACTCTTTGGTGAAATGATTGTTCATGTGTTTTGACAATTGGCTAATTGACTTTTTTTGTTTAAAATTGTTAGATTTTGAGGGTTTTTTCATTATTTTGATAGTGGTTCTTTTACAGATATGTGGCTCACAAATATTTGCTTTCTGTTTGTAGATTTTCACTTCAGCCTTTTCAGATGGACTTTCAGAGAACAAAGATGTTTAACTTTGATAAGATTTCTCAGTTTAGATGATGATTTTAGTGACAAGTCTAAGAACTCTCCCAATCACTAGATCTTAATAATTTTTTATTCTTTTCCTCCCAAAATTCAGTAGTTTAACATTTTACATTTAAATCTCATTTGAATCAATTTGTGAGTAAGGTATGAGGTTGAAGTTGAGGTTCATTATTTTCCCTATGATTGTCTGATTGCTGCAGACTATTTATTGAGAAGTCTATCCTTCCCCTATTTAATTGCTTTTGTCCCTTTATTATATCAATTCCAAGTATTTTCATGGATTTATTTCTATGTTCTCTATTCTGCCCACTGATCTGTGTGTCTCTCTTTCAGATAGTACCACACTGTTGTGGTTATTGTCACTATATAGTCAGCTTTAATAGTGGACACGGTGATTCCTCCCACTTGATTCTGTTTTCTCAAGATTGTTTTAGTCGTTCTACAGGTTATGCTTTCCATGTAAATTATTTGAATATGCTGTCTCCTTGTACAAAGAAAATCTCTTATCAAAGTTGTTAATAGGAATTATACTAAACTTATAGAACAAATTGGGATGAACTGACATCTTTCTATCTTGAGTCTTCCAATGCATGAACATAGTATGCCTCTCCATTTATTTACATCATTTTAAAATTTATTTTTACAAGCATCTTGTAGTGTTTAGCATTCAGGTCTTATACATATTTTGTTTAATGTATACTTAAGTATCATCCTCTTTGGGGTGATTTAAAATGATATTTTCTTTTAATTTCAATTTTTTCATGTTTATTTTTTCTATGTAGATATGCAATTGATTTATGTTGTTGATTTTTATCTTGGGACCTTTCTGACTTCACATTAGTTTTAGGAGTTTTTTTAATAGATTCCTTAAGATTTTCTACATATTCCGTGTTGGCATCTGCAAAAAGAAGAGATAATTTTGTTTCTCAGTTTCTAATCTGTTTGCTTTTTATATCTCTTTCCTGCTATTACACTGCCAACAATTTTCAGTATTATGTTGAATAAGTGTGTCATGAGAGGGACATGCTTGCTGTAATCTTAAAGGGAAAACATCCAGACTTCAACCATCATGTGATGTTAGGTATAGGGTTTGTGTGTGTGTGTGTGTGTGTGTGTGTGTGTGTGTAAAATGTATATATTACACATTATTTTACAGTGAACATAAAACATATAATGGGTGCACATATGCACACAAACACACATACATGTGTGTATTATATGATATAGGATATGTTTTATAAGTATAGTATGTATTTCAAATGTGGTCATCCTCTTGTATTCCTGACTTGCATAAGTTTTAAAATGAATTCATGTTGGATTTTGTCAAAAGATTCTTCCTTGTCAATTGATTTAATCACATAATTTTTCTTGTTTAGCTTGTTGTTAATGGTGGGTTACACTGATTCTCAAATCCTAACCAGTTTTATATATCTGGAACAAATATAACTTAGTCATGTTATAGAATCATTTTTATTCATTGTTGGGTTTGGTTTGCAAATAATTTTTTATAGAATTTTTTTTCTTTTTCCTTCCCATTTCATTTTATTTTATTGTTTGTTTTTTCTCTACTCTTTTTGTCTGGTTTTGATATTAAGCTAATAGTAGCTTCATAAAATGTGTTGAGAAATTCCCCTCCTCTTTTCTGGAAGAATTGATGTTAATTTAGGCATAACCTGATGTTAATTTGGTATAACCCCTCCAGTGAAATCATCTGGTTTTTTTGTATGTTTTTGAGAACTTTAAAATCATGGATCAAACATCCTTAATAGTCATAGAGATTTTCAAATCATCTATTCTATATAATGTGAGTTTATGTTTTTCAACTGGATCCATTTCACCAAAGTTGTGAAACATATTTGTGTAGAATTTTCATATTGCTCCTTTATAATCCATTTGATGTCTGCAGGGCTTTTATATCCCTATTTCATTCCAGATCCTCACAATTTGTGTCTTCTTTTTACCTTTCTAGAGACTTGTTTTAGTTTTATGGATCTTGTCAAAGTACCACTTCCTTTTTTCATTTTTTCGTCTCACTTCTTTTGTTTTCTATTTCACTGATTTCTGTCTTTATCTTTATGATTACATTCTTCTGCTTTCTTTGAGCTGATTTCTTTACCCTCTGTCTAGTTTTTTGAGGGAGAAATTAGGTTATCGATTTCAGGCCTCTCCTAGTTTCTTATATAAGTAACTAGTGCTATAAATTTCTTTCCTATTATTGCTTTAGCTGCATCCCACATATTTTGATATGTTTTGTTTTCATTCATTTCTCTTAATTTTAAAAAACTTCCATTGAGACTTTAACCTTGATCCATGGGTTACTTAGAAATATGTTCTTTATTTTCCCTGAATTTAAAGTTTTTTTTCTCATAATAGCAAAGAACAACCACGATATGGCCAGAACCCCTGTTAGGATAAGCAAGATGAAAAGACATACAACAGCCACACAAACATTATACAGCAAGAAAAGGCAAAAGAAGTAGGAAATAAAATATCTTTGCTTATAAATTAGACCAGTCTTTATAATAGTGATTTTGGAAACTGAGGATTTCTTTTTTTAATGTTTGTAATGGGTGTACAGATGCATAGACTACAGGAATTGTTTCTTCTATGATGATTTAAATTTTCTGAAACTGCTGATGTTTACAAGTATAATTTTTGACAATATTTGCATTTTTCAGCATTGTGATCTATTTGGACTTAGAATCTTCTTAAAGTCATGATTATAAAATAGTTCATAGTATTCTTTTCTGAAAAAGAGATGGGGATCTTACTGTTTTTCCCAGGCTGGTATCAAACTCCTGGGCCCAAGCAATTCTCCTTTCTCAGCCTCCAGAGTTGCTGGGACTTCAGGTATGTGCCACTGCACCTGGCTCCTGATATTTTATAAATATTTTATGATATCTATGTACATTTTTAGTATTTTATGTTTCTCCGTGTTCAATATTTAATCTATTATCTCATTGATAATTTGCACATTGGCTTTTTCTTTTTTAATTGATTGGGCTTATGAGTTAATCATTAAATCTCACCTATGAAGGTAAGAGTCTTTTTCTTTTTTCTCTTTTGATTCTGGAAAAATAGATGCAACATAAAGCTTGCCATTTTAACCATTTTTAAGTATAAAATTCAGTGGCAGTAACTACGTTGACACAGTGTGCAGTCATTAACCTCCACCCATTTTTGAAACTTTTCATCACCTCAAATGGAAACTCTATATTTATACAACAGTAGCTCCTCATTACCCTTCTCTCAGCCCCTGGTAACCAGTATTCTACTTTCTATCTCTATGAATTTGCCCAATGTAGATAACTCACATGAAAGGAATTATATCACATGTGTCCTTTTGTATCTGACTGCTTTAATTTAGCATGATATTTTTCAGTTTTTTGTTCACTGGTAAATTTGACCTATTTATATTTATTGACAAGAGATATTTGGTCTCAATCCTACTGACTTATATAAGATATGGGTGATTAAAGTTTTCATATTATGACTTAAAAGGGTAAAAATGTATTCTTCATTGTCTATATCTCACCTCCACTTGGCATGTGTCCACTGAAAAAGGAAAAATAAACTTAACTCCTATCACTGCACAGTGGTTTGGTCTGTTAGTTTAAAGGAGTCTCTCCAAGATGAACTCTGTCTCTCCAGGAGGTATTCAACCCTTCCATCCTTTTCTCTCCATCTTCTCTTTGTCTGTGGTGGTTCGTGGGTGTGGGGAGAAGTTGAATGTCACAGCCCTGGATGTGGGGTGGCCTTCATTCTGTGGCCCGTCTTCTGAGCTCCTTCTGACTTATGATGATGATGCTCCTAATTCCACCCAGCTGATAGGCTTCTGCAGGCATCAGTTCCTGTTGTCCCTTATGGACCATGGATGCAGGTGTCAGTTCAGCATCTTAGACCAAATGCCAGGCTCTACCACATTCACAAACTTGTCTCAGCTCTCTAGTCCAATAACCCCTCTGCCTTCTTCTTATCCTGATTTCAGAACTGTGAGTGCTGGACTCCTGAGAAGGGCTCCAGGCTGAATTCTGACTTTCTGCTCCCATCTTCCCCTTCCTCCTTGTTCAATACATTACTCTCTTTTTGGAAAATCAGTTCTTGGACCACATCCTTTGTCATTCCCCTTCTAGACAACCGTCCAAGCTGCTGTCCCTCCTTTCTGTTCCCACCATGGGGTCATGGCAGCAACTTGGAAAATACTTGCTGAATAGTGTTCTGAGTGGAGATAATCTAATTAGTCTCATGATTCTGTTTGGAGTGACTTCTTTCAAAAGTGCTTATTGTTTTCAGGAGCCAGTTACTATATCTCTTGTCACTGGACTGGTCAGGACCACAGGTGGAGACACACAATGGCACATCTGAGGAGGTCCTTAATTTTGCAACTATCTCATTCTCTCCAAAGCCTATTATAATTTCTTCTTGAGGTTTATAGCTGCATTTATCACCAGCACTCTCAGAATTGAAAGCATCCAGTAACCAAGCCAACCCCAATTATGTAGCCACAGCCCTTCAAAGAGCCCCACTGTAACCAGGGCAACCCTGATTAAGCTTCATGAGGATGAATAATAAATTACAAGAGGACACAGCCACAGGCTGGGGCAGCTGGACACGTCTGGCTGTGAAGATGAAGAAAAAGTTGGCTGAAGTGCACAGCCTGCTCCAGGTCTTATTGGCACTTGCCTCCATCTTGGTTTCCATTGTTGCTGAAAGATGCATTTCTATAGTGCTAATCCTGGGTCAAGAATAGTCTTGACTTCTCTTGGCCTCATGAGAAATGCAGTATTTGACTTCTATTTGTGCTTTCTTATAATAATTTTTCCCTTTTAAGGAAAATTTCTTCTGTTTTCTTTATCTTCATGTGAATTTGACTTATCATGGACAAACAGATTTCATGGCAAAAGCAGTAATTTTAAGAAGTTGATTCCAAACTCCAAAGTTTCCTTGCAGAGAAAATATTCCCAGCAAAATAAAAATCAATATGGTTCCACGTAAATATTTATGTGTTCACTGTGTGCATTTGTTCATTCTGTTATTTATTGGATCCACACATTCTGCCTGAAGGAGAACCCCATGCCTGGCATGTACTTAATGTTGGGGACACAAGAGTGACAACAAAGAGTAGTAACAGTTCAGCTCCCTCTTTGTGGGCAGCTCACATTCTAAGAGGAGACAATTTAAGCAATAGGAAGTGCTACAAGGAAAGAGGCAAGGAAATGTGGTAGAGGTGGCTGGCATTTCTCTGAGCATATGGCACATCATCTGAGGCTCAAAAGGTACAAGGTGGCAACTAGGGACAAGGCCCTGAGGTTAACCTGATGAGTTTGGAGAACAGAAAGGAGGGGCAGATCTGGTCTGAGATGCCCAGAATTTGCAGCCTTGTCCTTACTGTTTGTTCCCTGGTTTCTGGGAGCTTCTTCACCAGACAGTCAGACCCTGATATTTCCATTGCTGGATTTTGCACTTGTCTGGGAGTGAGATTCAATGTGCTGCCCTCTAGTAATGCTATTTTTTTCTGTGATTTCATCACTGGGGCACCTGGAGAGTCTTTTCACTTTTCAGAGCACCATCCACCAGTTAGAGGATGTTTTTGTCTCCCTGTATGTAGAATGGGTACTCTGTTAAGTGGAAACAATTTGCTGCCCACCTCTGGCAGTATTCACAGTGATGTAACAAGAACTTGAAGATAATTGTCATCTAAGACAAGTCTCCAGCATTTCTTGGGGAGCCCCTAAAGTCAGCATATGTAGGTGTTTTTCTCTTGGGCTATACTTCTCCAGGCTTCCAAGTATCAGCTGGAGCTAACTATATTAGAGATGGAGCAGGAAGGGGTCAGGAGGTGGTCAAGCTTTCACCTTTGCTTAATCCTTATTGGACTTCTCCATCCTCCTCAGTTCTCTGTTAGCTAGACCCTCTCCCAGGGAGTGCCTGCTATTCTTCTGTAGGGCCTCTGGGATGTGAGAGATAAGGCATTCCCTCTGCAGGGGCCATTTCCTTCACTCCTCACACTGGCCAAGAGGCTCTGCTGCATCCAGACCTCTGGAGTGGGCGCTGGATTTAGCAGAGCTTTAATGTCTTCTGGGACTGTGTTTACTATAGGGAAACATATTGATCAAAACAATTGTGTGAATTTTTGGTGTCATTTTTAGGTGGTATTAGTGGCTGAGATAACATCCAGTTAACCATAGCTGACTCTGCCCGGGCACTGTGTCTGCTTCCTTGGAAATCCCCACTAGCCTGTCAGTGAAGGATCACAAAAGGAATAAACTCACGGGATGGAACTGACAGCAGGGGAGGTATCCATCCAGCAGGGAAGGATGGAAAGCAGATAGAGGAGGGCACCTCACTTTGCAGAGAGGAAATAGAATTGCACAGGCTGACAAGGCCAAGCCAGATGCAAGCTTACTGTAGCCAGATCCAGGAAACCTTGTCCTGAGGGACCAGCTCCCACCAAGGGCTTAGTGCCTGGTATACAACACTTTCAAGAGAAGCTACAAATTGGGATTTTTATGTGAAGGTACATAGCTTTATCCTCAAACACAATGTGATCCTCCCATCACCCCAAAATAAAAGGAAGTTGGATTTAAAAAATCACTGTCCATTGGATCAAGAGTGACCAGCTGGCCACCCTACCCAACTTCTTCATTTGATATGCTCACACTGTTGACTGAAGATAGGGTTGGCCTTCTGTTTTCACAGGTTCTGCATCTGCTAATTCAACCATCTATGGTTCAAAAATGTTCAATAAATTTTTCAGAAAGTTCCAAAAAGCAAACCTTGAATTTGCTGCATGCTGACTACTAAGCTGAATTCACAAAAATGAATTATGTGGGCATTAGATTAGGTATGCTGAGTAGTCTAGAGAGGTACAGTTCATATGCAAGTAGTATACCACTTATGTGAGGGACTTGAGCATCTTGGGATTGTAATTTGGTATCCACTGGGCTCCCAGAACCAACCTCCCATGGACACCAATGGTTAACTATTAATCTGTAGGTGTCTGCTGTTGTGTTTTCAGTTTTACTTAGAAACCCCCCACAACCCTGCCATGAGCAATGCTTTTCCACATATAACTCTGACAGTCCTGAGGCTCTATTACATGCTGTTATGTTAAAGACCAGAAAAAAAAATTAAACTCATAAAATTGTTCTTTATTGGTTTATGTTCTAGGAAGGAAGAAATACCAGTTGGCAGGCATTTGTTTCTATAAGTAGAGTGATCAGAGTGGGACTGGAGCACAAGGGAGTAGGCCACTCTGCAGGTGCCCCCACCGAAGATGGGCGCCAGGAGGGTGAAGCACCTCCCCAGCAGGTCCCTCCCAAGCCCCTCATCCCGAACCCCCTGAACCCCTCACAGCACATTCTCCTAATTTACAGAAAGTGTAAATCAAAGTTATTTTTGAAAGGAGAAGGAGGACATGTCAACATTCTCAGTTCCCTTCTTGGAGGGTAACAGCATGTGCTAGGATATTACAAATAAGAGAAGCCTTGCAGGAGAGAGAGACGTGTTGACTCTTTTAATAACCCTATTTTCTAAGTTAATTTGACCACAGAACCTAATTTAGTTTCTTTTCCAATTTTTTTTATTGTAAATACCAGCGCTGCAAGCATTCTTGCTTAGGTCTCTGGGGAAGAAAAACACTAAATGTTCCTTATTTTCCTGTTAACCAGTACAATTTGCTTCAGCCCTTTGTCCATTTCTGCCAGCAAAGTAGAGCTATACTTTGATTACAGTGCTCATTAACGAAACTTCAGAGTCCAGCCTACAAGTGCAAGTCTACATAATTAACAAAAGGCGTCTCAGGAGAGGTAGAGGCAGTGCCCCTTCCTGAAGTTCCATGGGAGACAGAATCTCTGTGCCAAACTCATTCCACGCCTCTCCTGCCATACCAACATCTCAAGAGAAGCAGCCACGCTTTCCTGTTCAATGGGGATGCTTGTGTGAACATCCATGACTTACCAACTAATGCTGTCCTTGGACATTTCATATGCAGAGAAAGATCTTGTAAAAATTCCCAGGACTGTGGGCTTATCTCCTCTGAAGATAAGCCTTCAGGGAGAGCTTGTGAAGCTGGCTTTGTGTTCTGATTTGACAATTGCCTCCCTGGCAGGAGTTCCAATTGGCATCTGCACATTCCCGTACTCTTAATGTTCTCTTTCTTTTTCTCTCTCCCTCTCTCATCAGGATGGCATTTATGTGATTAAACATTTTTTAAAGCCCATACTTAAAATACACTGTTTCACAAATAATCTAAGCATCTGAAGCAGAGGCAACAGTGAAGTAACAGACTGAATATGATGAAGCAGATGAAAACAAAGGTGAAATAGCTGGTGATAGACATGAAAAGCAGGTAGGGTTTTCTTCCTAACAAGTTAGGGAAGGCTATGAGGCTTGATTATATGACTTATACAGTAAAAATCCTATTTTCTGGAATTAGATAACTTTTTCCTTAAATATTTTACATATACATACCCCAAATAAAAAAACCTTGTTTAGATCTGAAATGTTCCCCAAAGACCCATGTGCTAGGGGCTTGGTCCCCAACCTGTGTCACTATTGGAAAGTGGTGGAACCTTTAAGGGGTGGAGCTGAGTGGTAGGAAGTTAGGTCATTGGGGGCGTGCCCTTGGAGAGGATATTAGAACCCTAGCGCTTTCCTTTCCCTCTCTTTGCTTCCTGGCTGCCCTGCACTCCCATCGTCATGTGCTGTGCCACTGCAGGCCACAGAGCAAAGGGGCCAAACAAACATGGACTGAAACCACTGACACCATGAACCTCTCCTCTGACGTTAATTATCTCATGTATTTTGTCCAACAATGGAAAGCTAACCAACACACCTATATTCTCATCAAATTAGGGATTCTAAAGGGATAAATACTTTTCATGTTCATTTCCCACCATCTCCATGGTGCCTATTCCAAAGGGCGATTTATAAACAAAGAATACTGCAGCTCTTTGCCTTCATCAGCAATATGAATGCATTTCCTATATCATGTGCCTGTCTTCTAATGCACTTTAATTATATGAAAAGTGAAATTCAGAAATACCAACTAGTCATAATTGGCAGGCATTAAGCCATAAAATATAATGAAAGTAATGTAGGAACAAAATAATCTGTCAGTTTAAAGGTAGAAATTTAGATTCTGATAAGCATGGGTGGAATCGGAAAAACAAACCTACCAGTAGTCTTTATGATTTAGGTTTCTGTGAATTCACATGTGCTGGGTTAAAACTGGTCAAGCCCAGTCTTGGGATGATCCAAACCCTGGAACAGGACAGAGGGTGACTGGAGTGAGGCACACACACACCCCTGAGCAGGCCTGGTGGGACTGACTTTCTCACAGATTCAGTAAGTGCTAGAAGAATACAATCCATCATCATTAGCTATAGTCACCTTGCTATTAGCAGATCTCTTGAAATTCATTTCCCCTAACTGTAATTATGTATCCTATGACTGATATCTCCCCAACCACCCAGCCTCTGGTAACCACTGTTCAGCTGTCTACTTCTATGAGATCATCTTTTTCAGATTCCATATATGAGTGAGATCATGCAGTACATGATATTGTGTTCTTGAAAAATGTAAAGAGAGTGGATGTTAAGTGCTCTTACCACAAAACTGTAAGAGGTAATGCACTTGTTAATTAGCTAGATTGAACCCTTCCACTATGTATGTATACTTCAAAATACCCTGTTGTGCAGTACAAAAACTATGCTATCTGTCAACAGAAAAGAAAGAGTGCTTGAAGTCAGGGCTGACTGCCAGGCCACTGGCATAAAGTGTAGCATCCCTGACCTAACATCTCTCATGTGCATTTGCCAAAGGTTTATTTTCCCATTTACTAGAATGGACTTGTACTAAGAAATTCCAAGGTGAAGTGGTCATAGTTTTGAAGGCACTGAGCCAAGAGTCGGGCCATGTGTGGAGGGGTGTATGGAGTAGCCTCAGGGCCTAAGCCATCTGGCCCCAAAGAACTGTAGACTATAGGTTCCCAGGTACCCAAGACCTAGCCCTAGGTCAGGGAAGGGATTCAGGATGGCAGCCAGTGCCATGCAAGGAGGGCCTGAGTGGGACTTGAGAGACCCCTCTGTGGTGCAAGAGGTTTCCTAAATGGGCTGCCTGTCCTCTGCCCACACTGCCTGGTATTTCCTGTGCATGGCACACAGTGAGCGGATTTGAGAGGTGGCCAAGCATATTCTGAAGCCTGGAATGACATGGTGTGACCACTACTCACCATCAGCTTTAATGTGGAGTTGACAGCGTACAGATTTTTGTAATTTTATCATAGAACAAATGAGGTCCCACCATTTTTAGTATTATTAAAAGCAAAATGAAAAAGTCTTCTAAGGTAAAGACTGAAGAAATATGTTAACTTTCACTCTTCCCATTATTATGCATTAATTTGAATAACTGCATATTTTATAGAAGATCCTTTTGTATCACTCATCATCTAATTTTGGGTATTAGGACTAATAATTATATAGTTCATACCCATGGATTTCACTCTAAGACATACATCAATACATTTGAAGCATAAATGTGTTAGTCAGTTTTCCATTACTGTAACAAAATACCTGAGGCAATCAACTTAGAGAAGGTTTATTTTAGCACAAAGTTTTGGAGGTTTCAGTCCATGATTGTCCTTGTTCCTTTTGGCCAGGGGTGAACAGCACACCATGACAGAAGCACATGGAGGGCAAAACCACTTACCTCATGGCCAGGAAACAAAAGGGGCTGGGATCCCACTATCCCTTATAAGGACATAACCCCAATGGTGTGAAGACCTCCCATTAGGAACCACATCTTAAAGCTTCTACCACCTACCAGTAGTACCATGCTGTGCAGCAAGCCTTTCACTCATGGGTTTTTAGGAGACATCTCAGGTCCACGCTACAAAAAGTGTCTATTGAAAATATGCTTGGGAAATAGACAAATTGGAGTGCCAAATTGTTAGAGAAGGATTTATCATGTTGTAGTTTGCAAGCCTGTTTGAAAGGTTTCAAAATTTGCTGTAATCAGGTAGAGTAGGATATAGACACAAAACAACTGTCTTGAAAGCATAGTTTATTATTTATGGCTTCCACAAGGAGGAGGCAGGCCACACCATGAAGAGCCACATGGGGAGCACCCAGGTAATCAGGAGGCAGAGGAGTGTAGGGCCAGAGCTTTTTATGTGGTTTCTGTGGGACGCAACAGATAAGCAAGTTTGAGCAAGCTTAAGACTGGCAAGTTTAAATAATTTGGGTATGTTTTGGTTATGTGGGTGGTCCCTAGTTGTCCAAGACCTAGTCCTGGGGTGATTTAGGGCAGGGGAAATATGATCTTGGTGTGTGATAGTAAGATAAAGGGGGTGGTTGGAGGTATGAGTTGGTTGGTTTGCCTACAAAAGGGGGCTTGCAGGCAAGTTTTTTATTATCTGTGGGAATTAGCTACCCCCAGGAGGCATAGCCTCTCCAAGGTTAGTAAGGCTCCAGTTTGTCAAAGCAGCATAAAATACAGAAAATAACTTAATACTAAACCTTCTAAAAGCCTTGATGATCTGGTCAAAATACCAAAATGACACATTTACACCCAGCTTTTCGGTATCATAACTCTCTGTCCATCCTCTATTCAGAGTCAGTTGTAAGCAGTCACCATGTGCTAGGCCCTTGTCCTCAGGAAGTTTGCACCCTGATGGGGTTTCACCTGCTACAGCCACATGTGGAAAAAGAAACTCACATTTCAGAGACACCAGTTCTCACTTGAGAATGAAGAGGAAGAAGCTTGTGCTGAGTCTTGGGTAGTGGAGTGAGGCCTTTCCCAGTATTCTTTGCCTCAGTTAATGGCAGTAGTGTGAGAGACATATACCAGGTGGAGGAATTGGCCTGTGAGCAATCAAATTCAAAATACAACTTTCTTTTTTGTTTCTCACCATTCCTTGAAGGTCTCTTCATGGCCATGTGTTACAGTTTAAATGTGAGGTGTTCCCCCAAAACTCACGTGTGAGACAATGCAAGAAGGTTTAGAGGTGAAATGATTGGATTGTGAGAGCCTTAACCCAATCAGCAAGTTAATTCCCTAAGGAGGATTAACTGAGGGCTAACTAAGGGCAGGTAGGGTATAGCTGGAGGAGGTAGGTCACTGGGGACATGTCTTTGGGGTGTATATTTTGTCTTTGGTGAGTGGAGCCTCTTTCTCGGCTTCTTGGAACCATGTCCCCCCAGCTGCTTTCCCTGCCACTCTTCTGCCATGATGTTCTGCCTCATCTTGGGCCCTGAAGAATGTAGGTGGCCATCTATGGACTCAGACCTCTGAAACCATGAGCCTCAAAATAAACTTTTCCTTCTCTAATTGTTCTTTTAAGTTCTTTTGATTGCAGCAACAATCAGTCAAAGGTGCAGTGCAGTCAAAGATGACTAAAACACCATGGTTCATCTCTCCCCTGGAGAAACTGAGGCAGGTATTAAGATCTACTCATTCTTAAGCAATTGATTGTCACCCAGGCTATTGATATATTTTTGATAAATTATCCATGTTAGCTCAGACATATCCCCCCAAATTATTAGGTTAGACAGGAATCAACAGATTAATGAGAATGTTTGTGTAAGTGGTAGAATCCCAGCAGGATTAAAAATAGGTTCTACTTTATGCATCAAATGATACAATCAACAGAGTGAAAAAGCAAATTACTATTATAGGAGAAAATGTTTAAAAATTATTTATCTGTTGAAAGGTTAATATCCAACACATATAAAGAACTCTTACAATTCAGCAACAAAAACAAAAAGACAACCCAATTTAAAAAATGGGTGAAGGATGTGAATAGAATTTTTTCCTAAGAAGAATCACAAATAGCCAAGAATCACACAGAGGTGTGCAACTCACTAATCTTTAATTATGCAAATCAAAACCACAATAAATTACCACCTCACACCTATTAAAATGGCTATAATAATTTTTAAAAGCACAGAAGGTAACAAGCAAGGACATTATGTTAAGTGAAATAAGCCATGAAAAGAAATACTGTATGATTTCTCTTATGTGGGGTGCCTAGATTAGTCAAATTCATACAGACAGAAAGTAGAAGAGAGAAAGGAAGGGGAAACTCACACTCAATGGACCAGAGTTTCAATTCTGCAAGATGAAAAATTCTGGAGCTGGATAGTGGTGATGGTTGCACATTAAGGAATGTATTTAACAATATTGAACGGTACACTTACAAATGGTGAAGGTGGTAAACTTTATGCAATGTGTATTTTGCCACA